>CAMTDV010000017.1:13944401-14296901 GCA_947069175.1 Scalesia atractyloides
GAGAATTCGATCGATGAGCACTGGACTTCGTCCAACGCTGCTCAAATTATACCCGATTTTGACCTCCCCCGCCTGGTTACAAGTGTAGAGTTGCCAGATGGCGCGAAACGGTGACACGTCACCTTGGCACCTCTCGCGTGTCGCGACAGAGACTGGTGTCTCTGGCGCGTGGCGCCTGGGCTGTCCAGGTGAGTCTGTCTCGTTTTACGTGCCCGTCTCGATTTGCGTGTCCGGTTTTGTCGTTTCGACTCGATTTGGGGTGTTTTGGAGAGTTGTTACAATCAATACCCCCCTCCCCTTCCGAAAATATAGTTGATGAGAAGTTAAATGATTTTATGCCCCAAATATTATCAAGACTATCACCATCAATTCCCCCCCCCCCCCCCCCCCCTCTTCTGAAATATATTTCGTAGTTACAGACTTTGATTGTAATGAGTTATTATAATTACTAAACTAACGATTCAAATTGTGAATAGCTCTAATTTATGATTGGTTTTTATTTATTATTAGTTTTAATTCATAATTGGTTTTTATATAGAGTAAATTGCACAAAACATCCTTTATTTTCCTCAAACTTGCAGGTTCCAGCCTTAATGTTTAAAACTTGCCAAAAACAACCTTTACGTTTATTTTTGTTGCCGGTTCAGTCCTTTCTGACTAACCAAGTTAATTATCCTAGTTTAATTCCCTCACATGCCTAACATGTGAGGGTATATTTGTCATTTTAGGTTTGTTTTTTTTCTACAAAAACCCTTCTCTTCTCTACTCACACACAAACACACACAGACCATTCATCTCTCTCTGCCTTCATCTACCACCACCACCACACACCGCCACCACCTCATCTACCATCGTCCACCTGCCACCACCACAACCAACAACCACCGTCAAGCACCACCGCCCCCTGTCTCCTGCCGCGAAGCCAAGCACCACCGCAAACCCACCACCGCACCACCTCCGTCATAGCACCACCGCCATCACACCACCTCCTCTACCACCATCTCCACCTCCGACACCACCTCCTCTACCACCACCTCCACCTCCGACACCACCCTTACACCACTCCACTCACAACCACAAAACCCAAATACACATTAAACAACGGTCACCACAAACTCAAAAATACAAAATTCACACACACACACACACACACAGAATTAACCAACTAGTCAACACATGTATACATACGCTAGGGTTTTCAAAGGAAATTGTGATGATGAATCGACGAATGAATTATACAGTGAACAATCGAAATTAGGGTTTATATTATGTGAAATCATGGTGATTGTTGCAGATGAAGATGATTGTGGTTGTGATGGATTTTTGAAGGTTTGAATTTCAGAAATTCGGGAAGAAGATGATCGACCTCCTCTGCCACACCTCACCTCCGACACACTCCTTGCCACCACCTCCACCTCCGACAAACCCCCAAAACCCCCCCAAATAACTCCGCCACCATCATCTTCAACTGCCACCACCACCACCGCCACCTGATACATCACCACCGTAGAGAGAGAGAGAGAGAAAGAAGAGAGAGATCGTAGAGAGAGAGAATGAGAGAGATCGGAGAGAGAGAGACCGTAGAGAGAGAGAGAGAGGAGGCGGCAGGAGACGACGGCGGTGGTGGGTTTTGATGGCGGTGGTGGATGGCGGTGGTGGCTGGCGGGGTGGTGTGATGGCGGAGGTGGTGCGGTGGTGGGTTTGCGGTGGTGCTTGGCTTCGCGGCAGGAGACAGGGGGCGGTGGTGCTTGACGGTGGTTGTTGGTTGTGGTGGTGGCAGGTGGACGGCGGTAGATGAGGTGGTGGCGGTGTGTGGTGGTGGTAGATGAAGGAAGAGAGATGAATGGTCTATGTATGTTTGTGTGTGAGTAGAGAATAGAAGGGTTTTTGTAGAAAAAACAAACAAACCTAAAATGACAAATATACCCTCACATGTTAGGCATGTGAGGGAATTAAACTAGGATAATTAACTTGGTTAGTCAGAAAAGACTGAACTGGCAACAAAAATAAACGTAAAGGTTGTTTTTGGCAAGTTTTAAACATTAAGCTGAGAACCTGCAAGTTTGAGGAAACATAAAGGATTTTTGTGCAATTTACTCTTTTATATATTATTTTTACATTAAGGTTTTGTTATTGTTTTATTATACATATATTATTTTATTTTTATTGACATATATATGTGAATTCTTTTTTCTGGTCGATACCGATATATGATTACGATTTGTTTAAATTACGATGTGCTTTTGTATTGTTACATTTTGATTTTCAGAGCTGAGTTGCAACTACAATGAACCGAACACATGTAGATATTATTTTAGTTAATGTTACGACCTTTTTTGCTTTCTTTATTCTTCGTCATAGTGTGCAATATTGAACTCTCACTGCGTCCCCTCTTAGTTTCATTTAACTTAAAGTTTACATGATCTATATTAATTTTTCATTAGACCATGTAACAAATTTAAATTTTCTTTTTTATGTAACCTATTATAGTTAAGCTAACATTTAACTATATCCATGTTTACCGAACTGCATCGTTTGCTTATTTTTACTGTTAGTTTAAATTAAAGCCAAAATGGTCTAATATTTATCCACTGATATACCAGATAACAAATATATCCTCGACTGCAGTCTTTACGACCCTGCCGCGAAGCGCGAGCTTAAATACTAGTTATTAACGTGTTATTTTCATTTATAGAAAATCCACAATATATATTTATTTTAATCCTTTTTTTTTGTAAAAATTAGCTATCAGACCGCCAATAACCCAACAATGACATTCCAATGCTGATCCCTCAAGAGCATCCAACTATAATCCGAAAGGTGATACAGGCAAGTGATCTACCGATAATTCTCGTTGGTGAAAAAGTTGATGTCGACAAATTGCTTGTTGATCTGATGGTGAAGTCTTTATCCACACACGATTTTCCTATAGATTTTCACCGACATATTATCCACAAACCTTATTCTTCTACTGTGTGAATTTATTCACGGATCCATCAGTGAGTCCCTGATTCCTTAGTGTATTAGGGTGGTGGGAGTGGACTCGGCAAACCCTGGCAATTCGCGGCACGTCGGAATGTTGCATTTCACATGATCGGTGAGTATGGATACACAAGCTTTAATCGGCGAGGGAGGTTAAAGGTTGGCGCGTCCATCTCCAAAATCCAAGCAATCACATTTATTCTAACTTTTTTATTTTAGATTTGATTTAAAAATTAGTTGTGGCATGAGAAGCAATGAAACGTATAGCATTTCTGTGATTTTACAAGTTATGAAAGTAAAAAACAAGTAGTAGAAAAATTGATGTTACCTAATTTGAAAGTGATTCATTACCTGTTGTCTAGTTACTTCTGAGACGATTCTTTTTTTATTATAAAAAGTCAATCTACGTGGAAAGGTAATAACATTTATTATAATTAGTCCCAATAATATCACGACAATCAGCCAAAAGTACTATAAACGTGGCATGAGAAGAGCGACGAAAGTAAAGTGGGTGGCCGCCTTTCTACTTTTCGACCAAAATATCTTCATGGATATGTTTTAATACATACTTAGGAGTTTGTTTATTATCCACATTAGATATCATAGTATACTGCTTATCAATACAAAATATAATAAGTTACTGATGTCCTACTTTACTGTGTTTTATCAACGTGACAAAAGTGTCGTATTACTTTTAGATCTTTATTTAACATTTTGTGTTGATGTGATAATATATAATTTTCTGACCACTATGCTTCAGTTAATTTGAAACCGCTTCTTTTTAATTAAAAAGAACATATCCTACATTTCTTTTACCAATTAGTGCATGTGATACACCTTCGTCGTTTCTATCATTGTTAGTGTTAATATATATGTTTTTTTTATGCATCATTGTTAGTGTTAATATATGTTTTCTTTTTGTATAAGTGAAAACTTGGTCATAAAAATCAAATCAATTCGTTTAGTATGTAAAATGCTTTTTTAATGTAAAAATGATACATAGGCTAGGATTTTGAATTGGCTTGTGGAATCGAGAAAAAGAGAAAAAACCAGGACGAGATCATGTAAAAATGCAAGTAAAAAATGTAAGAATCCGTCATACTGTAGTGCTAGATTAATGACCCACGGATGTTAGATGGAGTATTTATTGAATAAAGAATTTGGGGCGTCAACAAATAGAACACCCTTAGCCTCTCTACACCTAATCTTCGACGTGAGAACAGTATTCGCTTACGGGAGAGTAAAAGTATTGTAAGACGGTCTAACCTTTTTCCCTTGTAGAATATCGATATTTATTCTCACTTCTTGCCTGTGAGTCGACATGTCTAGCATTTATGGTCACTATCGAGCCACGTCACATAAATGCCCATGGTGTCGTATGTGGTTTGACCTTAGGCCTGACCATGTTTCTATGACTATATAATCATCAGAGACATTACCTCTCACTATGGCTCACCCGGACTTATAGGTTCGTCATATGGTCCGGAGACTATTCGGTTTGGTTCTTGAGTCGGATCTAGATCAAGTCAGGGTGGTGTTCAGGTATCGATCGTGGTTGGATTAGTTTTTTCCCCTAATCGGGTTATATGAGAATTGAAATGTTTTCTTTTCTGCTATGGCAAGGAAATAGTATTCGAATCCATGAGAAACATGTTAGTATCGTATGTATTTTATAAAGGTAAAGGTAAAACCCAAAAGGAAATGAAGTCACATAAATGAAACTAAAAACAAAAGGACACAAAACCAAAAACTAACAACTTAGGTGGATGAAATGTGATCACTTCCACGTTCTAACTTCTAATGTAACATGTATAACTCAGTATGAAAAGTCTAATGTTAGTCAATTACATAGACATAATATCTCTTCGCTATGGCATTACTTTGTAGGTATGGTCCATGCAATACTCCCATCAATTGTCATTAGCTTATAAGTTATTTAATGATGAAATTGGTACATACATGTGACCACTATGACATGTTCTCTAAATAACACAATTGGTGCGACTCCTGATCCATCACAATCAAACAATCTAATATGGCAAAGCCTGGATAAAATTATTGATTCCTTGGCAGTTTCAGGTCCATACTAAAAAGCTTTGAAAACAATTTTGTTAGCAACAATTTGGTGTATCTGGTGAGCAACAAACAGGAAAATTTGTAAAACAACCCACCATGTTGCAGCTATGTAATCATTTGTGATGCAGTCCCAAGTGTGGAAAATCAAGCCATGACCCTTTCAGGAAACACATGATCGACTTCCATGGTGATTTACGATAACGACCATAACTTTGGTTACAGGTCTCCATTTTAGGCGTTCGACCAGTTAAATGAAGCTTGAAACTAGGAGCACGTCGTGCAAGGACCCGGAAGGGTTGCCCAAGTTTCGGTCCTAAAAAACGCATTCTAGTGAGTTACGGGCAGTTTTGTGCACTTTGTTTTTTCATGTTTTATGCACTTTGTTTTTTGGCTTGTGTTTGGTCCATGGCCTTTTATTGGTCTGTTTTGAATTTTTGTTTTTATTTATGTTCTTCTCATGTAATCAGATTTACATTCATCAATTTTTCAATAACTATTTTACCATTTCAAATTATCTGCCTTTTAGGCCGAATTTGGAGTGTGGGAAAGATTATCGCAGGTATTCAGAAAATCAACGTGATTAATTCTTCATTATCATTTCACACACATAGTTCTTTGGCATCCCCTAGCTCCGGGTTAGTTAACTTGTCTTCTATCAATTTGTGCTCGCCGTTCGAAAAAATTACTAACAAAATAAGTACCGATTTAATTGAGGATGTCATTAAATATATAGTAATTTAAAAAGTTAAAAATGATATGGTTAATTGAAGCATTTAATCTTCTTGGTTACTCATTGTCAACTTCTAATCTCTTCTGCCCATATTCTTTACGATCTGGATTTGAATTTGTATTCTAATCTTCACCATTAATTAAACCTACCACAAACAATTTTTCAATATAATTATCTACCACTTTTTGTCCTTATCAACATTTTTTCTTTAAATTGATATCACTTTCACAAAATATGTAATTTACAAAACAGTATTTATAAAGATACAAATTATTTATAACATCATGATAGAAGTGAATGTTAGATAATCACGAATAATTAATGATACAACGTATAACTAAAAAATTATTACAAGAACAATAATATTCAAAATCTAAAAAAAAACATATATCAATAATATAATTCACATTTTCATTGATTATTTTCCATGTGAGCGAGTAGTGGTGGTGGTGACAATGACTACCATGATGGTGGTTGCTCCAACAATAAAGATGGTGGTTTTGGTGTGACAGATTATGTTGAAGTATACGACTCTTTTTTCATTCAATCTTGTGCCATTTTTTAAGTCGAGTAAAATTCTAAGAAAATATATATTCAAAACTCAAAAGAAGTAAGTTCGGCGTCGGCCCAGATTGGTCTCGGCCCAGTTTGCAAGTTGATCTCATACCCATCCATTCCCAATGGTGAAATTTTTAACCGGCTTTAATATATAAACACCTTGGCCCGGGAACAAATACTTGTCAGTGTTGGGCCGTCCAAGATCATACAAATAGCATATAACTAAAAATATCTACATTCAGATTTTGGAAAATTAGTCCATTGTAACTTTTTTTTTATATAAAAGATTTAAGTAACAATATTTAAAAAATTAATTTAAATTTTCTATTTTCTAAATCAATTACAAATATTCTTTTGAAGGAGTAACTATAAACAATAGTAACAAAGCTTATGGCCTGCATCAACGCACGAGTGCTGGTTAGAGCTGGGCATAATAACCGGTTCCAAACCCGACCCTGTGGAACCGACCTGAAACCGGTTCCGGTTCCTACCCAGCTAATAGTAGAACCGGTTCCGGGTTCAAAAAACCCGGTTGTTCCAACCCGGTTCCACATTTTATAAATAAAATCGGTTCGTACCCGGTTCCTACCCGGACCCGGTGCGTACCCGGAACCCGGTTCCTACCCGGAACCGGTTCCGGGTAGGACAAAAAAACCCGATATGTCCATCTCTACCGTTAACTTACACCTACAAGATATAAACCATCACAACCTCGTCGTTGCACGCCATTTTAATTGTGGAAGTTTGAAAGTGTAAGTTATTGATATTGGGATGCAAGGAGGCAAGAAGGCAAGGAATTTACAATCGGTTTCTAATAGTTTTGCAGCTTTTTTCATTGAATTGACCAAATGAATAGGTTTCTAATAGTCTTTGCAGTCTTTTCCATTTAATTGTAACATTAGGAACCGGTTCTTCTAAGGAACTGGAACCGGTTCCAACCCGACCCAAACCGGGTACACTCGGTTCTAGTTTTAATGGTTAAAACCCGGGTAGGAACCGGACCCGGTTACAACAAGAACCGGTTCCATTGACACACATTCAGGAACCGGGTCTGGTTAGGAACCGGTTCCGGGTATAAAAAGGAACCGATTATGCCCATCTCTAGTGCTGGTTACTATTGACGTGTTATTTTCATTTATAGAAACGCCAATATATATATATATATATATATATATATATATATATATATATATATATATATATATATATATATATATATATATATATGGGAGGGTTAGATAGAAAAACCTAAAAATTTGAGAAAACCCAATCTCCTGACGCTTTTTTTTTGATAAAAATAACACATGTAATATACATGTTTTTAAGAGTTTTGAGGAAAAAAAACAAAAAAGCGACGAGTGGATATTAAAAAAAAAATAAACAAAATTCAGCAACTTTTGTCTAACACATGTTAGTGATGAAAGTTGCTGAAACTTGTTTATTTTTTTTAAATATCCACTCGGGGCTTTTTTGATTTTTTGGCTCAAAACTCTTTAAAACATGTATATTACATGTGTTATTTTTTTCAATATATATATATATATATATATATATATATAGGGATCGGTTCAAGAGAGAACCAAGCCGAGTTGCGAGAACCGCGAGAACCACTATCCACCAATAAGATAATGACAACCAAATAGGTATTATAGTCATTTAATCAAAACCATCAAATCATCTCTCTCTCCTCATTAAAGTCACTTTTTAAAGTATTTTCAATTTATCTCTCTTAACATTTCTCTCTTCTCTTTTTATTATTTTGTAAAAAAAACTTGTAAAAAACATTTTGTAAAAAAAAAGTTTAAAAAACGGGGCGAAAAAACGGGTGATAAAAACGGGCATAAAAAACGAGGCGTAAAACCCGCGTAAAAAAAGTTAAAAATGCACACGTAAAAACGGCGTAAAAAAGTTTTAAAATGCACGCGTAAAAACCGACGTAAAAAAGTTTTAAAACCGGCGCGTAAAAAAAGTTTATAACCTGCGCGTAAATAAAGTTTAAAATGCACGCGTAAAACCGCGCGTAAAAAATGTTTTATACCGACGCGTAAAAAAATTTAAAACCGCTCGTAAAAAAAGTTTAAACCCGTGCGTAAAAAAAGTTTCAAACCGGCGCGTAAAAAAAGTTTTAAACCGCGCGTAAAAAAAGTTTAAACCGGCGCGTAAAAAATTGTAAACCGGCGCGAAAAAAAGGTTTAAAATCGTGCGTAAAAAGAGTTTATATATCGGCGTGTAAAAAAGTTTAAACCCGCGCGTAAAAAAGTTTTAAACCGGGGTGTAAAAAAGGTTATAACCGGCGCGTAAAAAAAGTTTTTTGAACCGGCGCGTAAAAAAAGTTTAAAACCGTGAGTAAAAAGGTTTATATACCGGCGTGTAAAAAAAGTTTAAACCCACACGTAAAAAATGGCGCGTAAAAAACGAGGCGTAAAAAACGGCGCGAAAAAATGAGGCGTAAAATATGAGGTGTAAAAAACGGCGCTAAAAAACGGGGCGTAAAAACGGGCGCGTAATAAACGGCGCGTAAAAAACTGAACGTAAAAAAACGGCTCTTAATTTTTTTTTTAAAAGAATCTTGAAAAACATCGTTTTTTGTTAAAAAAAACTGATTTCAAAATGTTTTTTAATAAAAAATCTGATTTTAATAAAAAACAATAAATATAATAAAACAAAAAAGTAATAAAAAGCAATAAATATAATAAGACAAATAAACAAATTTACCAAACTACCCTTTTGGCATTAAAATATAAAAACATAATAAGCTAAAGAATTTAATATTACTATTAATTACTTTTAATCTTATCCATCTATCATCTAAGATCCAATGGTTAGAAAGTGGTTCTCACGGTTCTGCAACTGGGGGTGGTTCTCATTTTACCCATCCCATATATATATATATATATATATTAGGGGAGGGTTCAATTAAAACCCATAGTTAGTGAGGAAACTCGAAAACTCCTCCTTAATGAATGGAAGAGGGCACGTAATAAAACTTAACCAAAAAAACTTAACTAGGTTGGCCTAAAGGACATAACGTTTAAAAGTCGGAAAACATAAAGGACAAAGCTCATACTTTCTTTAGTTAAAGGACATCAGTTATAATTTATTCCAAAATTGAAAAAAAAAATATATGTAAATTTTCAAAATTTTCTATCTTCTTTATATGTTATTATTTAAAAAAAATTGCATCCTAAGATAACAAATTTTCTTATCTTTTATTCGAGCATATTTTTTCGACACAAACAAAAGATTTAACGTGCCGTTCTTTTTTCAATACTACTATTATACTATTGCACATATGCAATACTACTTAGCCTTAGAGTTTAGGTTTTGGGTTTAGTTTAGCTTTTAGGGTGTAACACCTCGAAAATTTCATCCAATAAAATTCCGACACATGTCCCGAAAATTTTGGTTGCCACGTGTAGTCGAGATGGGTCAAGGACACCGTCATATTATTTTGATAACCTCTGAATGTACATCGGAAAAGTCGGGGGACTAAAAATGGAAAATGCCAAAAATCTCTTTTCTGGAAGGTCCTTACGGACCGTAACCATAAATGGTTATAGACCGTAAGGCAACCAAAACATTGTTTCAGTAAGGCGGTTACGGACCGCAAGCCTCCATGGTTACGGTCCGTAATCACCTCAAATCTGTAGGCGCCAGAGGTCCTTACGGACTGCAAGGCATGACCCTTACGGTCCGTAAGGGACTGCAGAGGCAGAATGCTTGGCAGCTTGCTGCCCTGCCACCTACTCGCGAATGCCACCCATTGAGCAGCCTTTGACACGTCCAAAAACACTTGTTGGCCTCTCACAACACCCCTGGACACTTGTCAAGGCCTCATGATCCATCCCTTGCTATAAATAGCACCCTTGAGTTAAGCTCCAACTTGCTCATTCTCAATTTCATCTCTTTCTTGCTCACTCGGAGGTTCCTGAGCTTCTCTGGGACTTCCTCTGAGTCTCTTAGTCATCTTTGGTTCATTAGTAAGTGTTCAACCCTTTTCCTTTCAGTTTTACTAAGTTTTAAGCCAATGTCAAAGCGTTGACGTAAAAACGCTTTGACATTGAGCTAAGACCGTTATGATCCAGCCAATGTTCGTAACGAACATGGCTACGTGATCGTAATAAGGAAGGTATTAATCCCTCAAGAGGGCACCTCCTGATTACCACGTTTGCTTGGTCAATTGACGGGTCAAAATTATGTTAATAAAAAGTCAAACGGATCAGTTTTGAAAAAAAAAAATCATAACTAAGCAATGTAGGTGTTATAAAATATGTTTTGACACTCTAATAACTTGGTAATAATTATAAGAACATGTAAGAACATGTTCGGCTCGTCAATTCTAGGTCTAAGGTCGGTTCGCAACTGAAAGTCGCAAAAGTTGACTTTTGCTTTGACTTTCGGTTCTGATCCGATTTAGCAACCTAAGCCTTTGTTTCTAAGTTGCATTATGACCATGTTGTCGCATACTATAACCCTCTTGAGTTATAGGACATGGTCATGTAGTAATCCAGTTTTTACACAAGTATCCTTTAAATAGCCTAAAACGCTCTTTTGACGTATAAAATGGTTTAAACCTAAACTTGACATCAAAACTCAATACCTACCGATGTAATATCATTATTAAGATTGTTTGGGATATTCATTCAGATTGCAAACTGGGTTTAACTATTGTTTGCATATTATGTCCGACGATATTGGCCTTTCGGCACTTTAAATGGATTTTAAACATTTTAATGGACCAAAACCCTATACCTACTGATATATATTAACATATTTTGGTCATTCAAACTTGGTCACAACAACAGTTTCATTTAAATACCGTTCAAATCGTCATTTAGCGACTTAATCGCCGTTTCAGCGCATAATATGGTTTAAAACCATATTATAGCATAAGGCTTGATACCTACTGATTTCGAAACATATTTTCAATTTATTAATAGTAGGTACATGTCCCAAACTCAGATTCCCAAATAAGTTATCATTTATATGTGAAATGACCAAAATGCCTTTTTCGGGACATAGTTTGGTCTTAAATATAAACCATATATATAATTGATATCCTACTGATATAACATCATAAAATAAGTATTTTTACAGAATGTTTATGATAATCACCTCAGTTTACATCTAAGCTCGTTTATTACATTTTTAAATGATGAAATTACCCTTTTAAAGCATAGTTAGATTTTAAAACCATAACGGGCCAACATATTGATAACTTGCTGATATGTTAACATATTTTAAACATAATGGCATATGGAACTTGTATAGGACTCACCCGGTTACCCGGTTTCGCTTATATGCGTACGATTCGGTCCACGTAACTAGTTTACGTAATTTAACCGAAACGGATTTAACCATATCAAAATATTCTCAAATTCCAGAATGTAAAATGGTAACGCATATTATACAAGTCTTAGTACTTGTCAGGTCCAAAATATATTCTTTTCCGGTCATCGCTTAATCTAGCGTTTCGTACCGTAATCTTTATTTTAAGTTAGTCGGTCTAAGTCAATGACTAAATAAAGACCCGCTAGCTAACTAATCGGTTAATAATACCATCCACTCCAGACTAGAGGCTTCTAGTAGATTGTTTCCGGGCTAGTTATTTTGATTACGGCCGTGCTCTGCTTATTTTCTTATTTACTAAAGAATTTGCAAGCCAGGTAAATACTTTAACTTATTTCCCCTTATACGGGCTTGGGATACGATATACTAATACCGCATGGTTGGATATGGGACCAAAGACAAATGAGTCGGGAATTCAAATAATCCATTTTAATTCGTATTGCTTGATATTAAACATTTGAGAGTTTAAACGACCGTCTCCTGGATATCCACGACTCATTTAATTGCAAATGGCCACGACTTAAGCACGGGGTGTAGGCATACACCCGTCAGATGCTAAATTAAATTATAACCCATTAGGGGTGCACCTAATAAAGGTGTTAAAGTGGCGTGTCGATTAATCATGATCCCGGCATAGTTACCGGGCTCTAAATGTATTATTGGCATGTAAAACTGATGACATGAAAATTATTTATCCCAAGTTATTTATTAAACTAAGTACCATTGAGTACACTAAATGTTTTTGAAATGTTTTCAAAATAAGTCGGTTAAACGTATTTACCAGTGAAAACTGACGTATTTTCAAAAGACTAAGCGCATGTGACAAGTATACGTAATCAGGCTGGAAGTGCTCAGGCGAAGCTTAAGAGGAATTGCAACCCTTGCTTAGAAGGCCTTAGTCTGTTAAATTTCCCTTTGTAATCACATTTTGATCCGCCTGTGGATCTAGTTACAAGTGTTGTATTTATTTTTGAACTTTGAACATTCGAACGTTTGTAATATTAATTATCTAGACTTCCGCTGTGTTTTATTGTATTGTTTAGTAATGATGCTATCAACTTGCGTCACGATATTCCCCAACCAGGCCCACCGGGTTACACATGGAAATTAGGGGTGTGACATAGGGTTATGTTTTTCGGAATGGGAGGGGGGTTGGCCGGTTTAGATTTTTTGTAGTATTCCACATGTGTAATACTAATTATTTTTTTAATAAAAAAAGGTTCTTTTTTTGTATCTTAAAAATTTATAGCAAAAAAATGTTAATTTTTTTTGTGTGTTTTTAAGTTTTTAGGAGTTTTCGAGTACTCGTAATAAATTTTCGCTTGAACCCTATATATATATATATATAGGGTAGGGTGATATTCCTGTAAAAAGGACCATTTTCATGAGAAGTGTAAGAAGTCATAGGAATTAAGATATAGGCATCATGTTTTGAACTTAGTCATGATGTTTTGGGTTGTTTTGGCAAGAAAAACACCAAACATAACAATTTAAAACACAATGCAATGTATTATAGGCGTGTGATTTAAAAAACAATATTTAATACTTAAAACACACTACTTAACATTCTTGGCATAGTGATTTAAGTTTTAAGCATAGAATTCATTGCATTGTGTTTAAATTGTTATATTTGATGTTTTTCTTGCCAAAACAACCCAAAACATCATGCCTAAGTCCAAAACATGATGCCTACATGTCAATTCATGTGCCTTCTCACACTTCTCACGAAAAATGTTTTTTATAGGATCCTAAACCTATATATATATAGGACAAGGATCCGCTAGGAACCACCCTTTATTGCGAGAACCGCGAGAACCAGTATGAACACAAACAGTAATACCTAAAAAAATAAAAAAATTACCATTTTTTTGTTTTTTTAATATTTTTTTTGAAAAAGTCGGTATATTTACTCAACAATAAAAAAATTGAGTACCAACTATCCATGCACATGTGCATTTTCGTCATTTCTTTGACAAATTGCGTAATACATTACAAACATTAGACAATTATACTTTCATTTACACTACCATGTGTAACACACTACTTTTTACGTTACCAATATAAGAAATGCATATGTGCATCTATATGTATCAACATGAAATAAGGTGTTTTGGTACACTACTTTGAATACACTATTTCATCTATCATACCATCCATAATACGCTTCCATTACCTCCTACCATCCATAATACAATACCATTACCTCCTACCATTTATAATACCATACCAATATCAATATTTTCACTTTATAACATGTATATCAACACCGTTTATACCATCCAATCAACATATTAAATCATAAAGTGACAACTATAATGAACCTATCAACCACTAGATATAACTAACCTAAAAACACATATATGAGCCTACTTCATCACTCAAAATCACAAACTTTTGTACTAAAACACGGTATATAATTGTTATACATAATGATGCACATGTGCATTTAATGTAAAATTGAGTGTATTATTGATGATATTGTAAATTAAAGTGCAATTGTCTACTAGTGATAACGTATTACTGAATTTGTGGAAGTTATGATACATATGCACATGTGCATGGATAATTGTTACTCGAAAAAAAAGTTTTTTTGGTAACGAAATATAACGATTTTTATTAAAAAATATTAAAAAAAATAAAAATTTTTGGGTGCTTTTTTTATTTTTTTAGATTTTATTTTGTAATAAAGGTGGTTCTCGCGGTTCTCACAATAAAGGTGGTTCTCCCATGAACCTTACCCTATATGTATAGGATAATAATCCGTTAGGAACCACCATTTTTTGCGAGAACAAGTGTGTACACATCCAAAAATGCCTGAAAAGTTATAAGCACACAAAACATTTTTTTTATTGAAATTCGGCGCCATTAAAAAATAAAAAATAAATAAAAAAATTGAACAAATGTACCACTGCACATGTGCATACGTATGTATATGTGCAGTGGTACTGTTGTTCTTTGTAGTTTTAGTGACGGAATTTAGCGATTAAAAAAACATTTTTTTAGCGTTAGCTTTGGGGGGGGGGGGGGGGGGGTGTAGGTTTTTTGGTTGTGGTGGGGGTGGGTGGTTAGGTTTTTAGGTGGTGGTGGGGTAGGTTTATTTTGTTGTGTTCGTATTGGTTCTCGCAATAAGGGTAATATTCAAACGAACGCCGCTCCGGTCGCCGGAAAACGTTTTTGGCCTGAAAACAACAAAACGCCGCTCCGGTCGCCGGAAAACCGTTTTTGTTCGGAAAAAAGTTGCTAAAGGTCCTATCTACGGTTATAAACAGGTCTGGGACGAAAACTTTGAGTTTTCCGGTTAACAAGCTGAGTTTCCGGCTGAAAAGAAGTTTTCCAGCACAAAATGAGTTCTTCTGGCGACCTTAATAATTGGGGTTTTTACTAGAAAAAGTTTCTAATGTTGCGTAATAAGGTTACAAAGAGGTTTAAGACGAAAAAGTTGAGTTTTCCGGCCAAATACTTTTTTCCGACGACCGGAGACTAACGGCATTAGGGTTCTGTTACTTAGGGTTCATTGAAGGCTAATATGTGAAAAGATGGGATCGTCAGTAGGATTTTTTGAAGTTGAGACCGTTTCCGATCACCAAACATTAGTCAGGATTATTAAAATCCATAATTCGTTCCTTTTATATAGTTTCTTTTGTTTCTACTATTTTTGATATTTTTATTTGTTCGTAACTGTATACATACACGTAAATGCATGCATCACATGCTGGTAATTTTCAGTAGGAATGTAGGATAAGTCATGATAAAGACATGTAAGTCCATTAAATAATTTCCATCATAATTTAACGTCGTAATTTTATCTTCATCACTTGTTTTTGTAGCTAGTCACACGTTCATGTGAGATTTTTGCCGTTATATTTCAACTCAGTTATAATAATTTAAAAGTAATTTTTTATGGTGAAACCGTACGATACAATAACACAATTTTAGATACTTGAAATATTTACGTTACGTGTTCGAAGAAACCGGTTTCTATGATTCTATCGGACCCATTGCTGATATGATAAACATGCAAGACAAATTCACACTTAATTGAAAATAATACCTCATTTACAAAATTATACCCTGTAAATTAATTAAATCCTAGCTCGTGTTCGAAGTTACAAAATTTTAAAGGGTGAAATGAAAAAAAAATGGAAAAGAAAGAAATAAATGATTGAATATATAGCATTGATTGTTCAAACCAAACCGGTTAATGAGCATCTCCTTTCACTTTCTTTCGGACCATACTTCTGAGATTCAATCCTTATCCCCAATCTTCGAAATATTTAAGACCTGACCGGCCTGTCACGACCTGTGTTTAGAGTTACATGCTGTTACTTGCTTTTTTTAACGGATTCTCACGGTCCTTACCCGTGTTGTGAGGTTGGGTTGGCCACGAGTCTGGCCAGGTTCAGTGGCGGAGCTTGAACGAACGGTGGGGGTCGGACTCTAAAAATCCAAATCGTATAGGGGCCGAACTTTTAAAATTTAATATTTTACACTACAAAAAAATTGAAAAAAAAATCGATAAAACTAACACTATGAGCGAAAAAAACTGTGAGGGTTGAGACAACTTCGGGACTCTATTAACCTCCGCGAGTGGGTGGGTTGATCCGTGAACAAGGACCTGGTCTGCATGGCATTGGGCGGGGTCCCTTTCGACCATATGAATCTTGAAAAAAAAACACAAGCCCAACGGCTATATGTATAAGTCAAAATAACGTTTAAATAAAAATCTACAAACTCTCTTCTTAAACAATTTCACTCTCAACTCGGCTATATGTACTATCACAACATGGAAATGCACAATTTTATCCAAAAGGTACCCGCTACTAGAAATTTGGGCATTTGCGTAAGCCACTTCAGTCGAAAATTGTGTTTTGCCACCGAAATAGCGTTCGCAAAAACCGAAATTGTGACAAGAATATTCGTGAACCGAGTTGCGACCGCCCCTTCCTTTTTTGCGACGGCACATGATGGGCCTAAATAGACAACTTTAAGATAATATGTGATTATGATTAAATCTGTATCACCATAGGCATGTTGGGCCATACATGTCTTTGTCTGCCATAATAAGTCATAGTATGTTATGACGAGTCTAGATGGGTCAAAAATTGATCATCATTGACCAAGAATAACCTTAATTGAACACATTTATGATTGGCATCTATAATTTATTTAATTTGTATTTCACATTTTTACGACCAATAGGTTGTCGCAAATTTGCGACTGTAAACTAACAAAGGCGGTCACAAATTTGCGTTTACTCATTTGGTGTATCGTTTCTTAAATTTGTTGAGGTGTGTAGACTTCTGAAAAAGATTCATCTGTCGGCGTTTTTACGACTTCAGTACGTTATTCTTGATAACAATGATTTAAGTTATTACAAAAATGTATTTTTCTTTAATTTTTTATTCAAAAAGTTTATACCTTATTGCTTGCAGTTGTAATTTCTCATGTTAACCCACTTACAATATTTTTTTAAAAGGTTTAACACACACAAACTCACCCACATTATTCGTCAATTTCAACTTGTCCAAGCCCAAGATTAAAATTAGTTTTTTTCGAAAAAAAGCTATGCCTCTTACCACTGGGTAGAGATGAGCATAATCGGGTTTTATTATTACCCGGAACCGGTTCCAACCCGGACCCGGTTCTGCTTGGATGTCATTGGAACCGGGTATGGTGTGGAACCGGGTCCAGTTCCTACCCGGGTTCACACCCAAGAATATGGAACCGTGTAGAACCGGGTACGGGTATTATGGAACCGGGTATGGTGCGGAACCGGTTTCTGATAGTGTTGGGAACCGGTTCCTGACAGTCAAAACCTGACTTTTTACTGTTCAGAACCGGTTCCTGACAGTCAAAACCTGACTTTTACTGTTCAGAATCGGTTCCTGACAGTCAAAACTTGACTTTCACTGTTCAGAACCGGTTCCTGATAAAATGTTACCGTTGGAACCGGTTCCTGATAAATGTTACCGTTGGAACCGGTTCCTGATTACAGAATCGGTTTTTCTATTTAAACCCCTTTACACTTTACAGAATCGGTTTTTCTATATAAACTTAACACTTTAACAAGAGATAACGATGGCTTGCAACGATGAGGTCGTGGTTGTTTTGGAAACCAAAAGAAACCCCGCTATTTGGAAGCACTTTGACTTGTGCTTGATGTCGGATAGCCATGAAATGGCTAGATGCAAGGGGTGCGGGAAGTTCATGAAGGCGTCGGCCAACTCGACGCTCAAGAAACACACCGACCGCCATTGTCCGGTGACAAAGGCGAAAAACAATGAAAAGGGTGAAGCATCCGGGACCGGGTCATCGAAAGTTTAGTTTGTTTTATGTATTGTAAACCCATTTGTGTTTTATGATTAGTATGTTTAGTGTTTTATATGTTTTGTTTAACGTTTCTTGTTTAGGTTGTTTGTTTAAACAGGGTACTTGTTTCTAGCAAAGACTTATAAAAAAAACTCACATTAAAAATATATTGACGCCGGGTCTGGAAGGTTACCGTAGGAACCGGGTATGATAAGAACCGGTTACGGGTACAACCCGGGTACGGGTTGGAACCGGTTCCGGAACTTAACTTTTTCCAAAAATGTGGAACCGGGTAGGAACCATCGGGTATTTTGAACCCGGAACCGGTTCTACTATATGTCGGGTAGGAACCGAAACCGGTCCCAGGTAGGTTCCACCGGGTCGGGTTTGGAACCGGTTATTATGCCCATCTCTACCCCTGGGTAACCCAAGTACTTACAATACTTGCTAAGTCAAATTATGACCGTAAGCAAAAATAATAAAGGAGCTTAATTTTTAATTTTTTGCTTTATAAATGTTTGACTTTTTAAAACAAAACTCCTATATTGTTATACCACATTATCCACAGGATGACAAGCTATCTTTTAATCTTGTAACATTTTACACTTGTTTAGAAAAATAAGTTACCTTGTCTAGGTTTAAGTTTTATATCAACAAATACAATTAAATTTATCTTTACATATTAAAATTTATCCTACATATATCTTACACATATTGAAATTTATATTATGTTTATCTTTCGTGTTTCAAAATTTCTTCTTAACCAAAAATTAGATTTGCTAACTTAGAGGAGTACAATTAATTAATCTATTTTGTAGATTTACCTATATGCATTTACAATATCATTAAATACACATATCAAAAGAAATATATTCTATTAGTTTTAACTTATTTTTCTACACTTACATAATATTTTTTTTCTCATTGAACCCTCCGCTATATAATTAGTTTTAACTTTTTTTTTTCTATTCTTACATAATATATACATATATATTTTTTTTCATTTGAACCATCCATTATATATACTCAAGGGAAAACAACTATCAACCAATCAATTTCTTTTTCATTTCTCTAATTTAAATGTGTAGTATTATACAAAAATAAAATAAAAATTTATGTAGTTTGCAATCTAGTGTCTTCAACTCTTATATAGAACAAACCAAGAATGATTTTTGTCAACAGGTAATGCTAATGCTATATGTGATTGCTTTAAGTAGTGTCTTCAAGTCTTATATAGAACTAACCAAGAATATTCTTTTGGTATTAAGTTATATAGCTATATTGTGTACTTTTTTTTAATAATACGGAGTATTATTTTTTAACCGACCCAACCCAACCCAACCCATTCTCGCCCCTTTTTTGACTCATTCAAAAAGATACCAGGACAGAGACCCAGTGAGATGGAAAGAAACAAAAACCAAGATAAATAATGATGTAAACCTAACACAAGGTACAGAAAACACAGAAACTTTAATGTTTGTTAACAACTTAGCATAGGAAAGAACAAGCAGACTAGCTAGAATCACATCATCGAGTCTTAAAAGCTTATGCAAATACAAATATATAAGGTAATATAAAAGTATATTTTCTGACCACCGATGCGTCTCTATTCGCTTGCAAGTTGCAACATATTGCATGATCATTTGAATTTGCAATCAGAAGCGAGCGATTTCTTAAGCTTGTGAGCTTGAGTTGGCAATTTACTGATTTAAGAAAGCTAATCATGTACCAAGAGAAATCAATTTGCCACCATTCAAAACCATGTCTAGCTGAGTAGTCAAATGCATGGTGATTGTTATGTCACCCTTCCCCAAAAGTAACCATTGCCACCCACCTGTATTCAACATGGGTGGGTTAAAACAAGAATATATAGGATTTTTACAATAAGAATATTGAAATATACCAATTGTTTCTAGACAAATCGTTGGTGTTCCAAGCTCGTTTTCCCCATATATGACAAGCCGAGTTCACTAGGAAAGTAACGTGGTGTATGTATGATGTCCTAACACCCTGCATGCATATATGCACTCTTGTGAAACCCTTATATATGCTTTAATCATATACTAGGAAAATTAATATGCCAAGCTATAATTTCCAGCATTACCATAATCCAAAGGAAGTAGGGGAAACCACCCCAAGCATAAACAAGTGCCCCAAATACAAATATATGCCACATGTAAGTTCTATGGATGAACCTATAGAATGCTTGACTTTTCAAATCTTCTACATTTTTACGTTCCTGATACTAAAATTCATATAAATATATAATTAATAACATGAAAGAGTTTATATGGATGTATAAAGACGACATAAAATTGTAACATCATACACCTTCTCCATGATGTAGCCGCTATCAAATAACCAACCAATGTGACTAAACCAAAATCCATAAGTGGGCCTATGTGGATCTTTCTCCATATCAACATATTGATGATGATACCTATGGATGCTCACCCAATATATTGGATCCCTCTGTATGTTAAAAGAAACTCAATGTGAATTACAACCAATGTATATATGATGATGTATTGTATATCTAAGTAAATGTAAAAAGAGAAGCTAATTAATAGAAAATCAATTGAAAGATGGGTTAAATCAGACCTGAATAGCTTGAACCCCTAGATAAGCACACATGTATTCTAGCCATTTGGGTAGCTTAAGACTATGGTGCTCTAGAAGCCTGTGGTAACATATGGTTATACCCAACATTCCAGTTAAAACGGAAGCCAAAAATGCAACCCAAAAAACATCCCAACTGAATGTAGATGGTGCAAAAAGTGTCAAAACATGTAGAAAAAACATTCCAGATGCCATTTTTATGTCTAGTGACCTCCATCTTCGCCCCCATATGAGGTTCCTTTTCCTTGATACCATTACATTAGATAAAAAAAATCTTTGATGCTCTAATTCCTTTGCATCATTTGACGACATTATTGTATTGTATTAAATTTGATATTTTTAAGAATGACAGCCTTTTTCTCTTAGTATCACACCCCCTTGCAAAAGTAAGTGGGTGGTGAGAGCAATTATTTATAGACGTGAAGCATGAACTATGTGCATTCATACACAAACCATATACACAGTAACACATATATGTATTAAAAGAGGTAAGTAAGCACAATCAATTCACTAGATTTAGAATATTATGATCTGAATACATGAGTATGATGAATATATATAATACTCTAACAATACTCATAGTCTAACTAACAGTTGTGTAACAAACTCAAATTAACTACCAAACTCTAACCGTCTATATGCTCTAATATGTATATGCATGTATGTATGTATGTATGTAACGCTATGTATGTGTATGTATCATGAATTAATGTATAACTGAACACAAGTAGGAAAAGGTCAGTCATATCAGACCATTTGCATCTGGGCGTTTGAATGAGTTTTTAGGTGATTATTAGACATTCAAAAACTGATTAACCAAATGATCATTTTGTTTATCCGTTGATAGATTCACCTTTATCCTAGAAATCCAGTTCTAAAAGTCTACCCATGTATTGGTTTCAATTAGGACCATTTACACATATTTTTATGGGAAAATTATAATGGTCAAAATTCATTGGAAATTTAGTCTTCGCCAAAGTACCCAGCCTCATTTCGTCTAATCAGAAGCTGTCACACAAGCTCTACGGGGCTGAGACGACTAGAATTTAACCTACATTTATCACTTATGGCTTAGATGTCAAGAAAGTGCTAGCTCAGGCCTAGCTTTTTTGAAGGCTAACACGCACTTTTGGATGTCGGCTACGACTACTTTAGAAAATGTTGAAAATCATTGTCTATTTTATTTTTTTGGTCAAATATGTCTTTTGTTATAAAATTCCCGATTTTTAGCCGGGCTAAAGCCCATTTTCTTTTAAAACATTTTATTATAGAAAGCAACTTGAAAACATAGATATGCGTGTCACGGTGAATTAAAAATATAGTAAATTACAAAAATCGTCCTTTATGTATGCTACTTTTGCAAACTGTGTTCTTTGTCTTCAATATATACGAGAAACGTACTCGATGTTTGCCAATCCTTACACATTATGTCCTTTAGTCATAACCCAGTTAGTTTTTATGGTTAAATCTGACCAATAAGACCCCACAAGAGTGTACTTTGGTCAATTGACTTATTTATTTAAAAAATATATAACAAATTAGATAAAACAATTAAAGATTTACGTATAAAAATAAAAAAAATCAACCTTTCTTTCTTAACTCTCTCTCATCTCTCTCTCTCTAACTGTATATTCAGATGACCCACCATCTTCATCGCACAATGTTAGGACCGTCCTCCTCAGCTTGGAACCTAGAATTTGTATCTAATGTCCAATTAGGCGGAAACTAAGTGACATGTTAATCATTTAACAAGAATTACTCTTTAATTGTTTGTGTATTGATCAATATTCGTATACATTCAAGTTACGGATCCGACAGAGCTTCGCCTTTAGTTTGCCAATGCTACAAATGAGAGATCACAAGCCACCTATTTATAGAACCACAAGCTCGCTGAGATGATAATAAGTTCGGGCGAACTTGCTTGAACAAGTTCGACCGAACTTGTTCTCACATCACTAATCCGGGCGAACTTGGTCTACAACATACATAAATACTACGTTTTCTAACATGATCTCATCTATTCTAAACAGACTCGATACAAGACTAAGACATAGACATACTGTACTAACAGACTCCCCCTTGGATATCGTCTTCGTCTTGATCAGTCTTCAGAAGCTCTGTTCATTCAGACTCGTTCTAATATAATGGCGTAGGCAACAGACATATGCACCAACATACAACCCCGCCGGAGATCAGATTCTTAATAGCACGCCCCACCAGATATCAGGTCTTCAGATTAAACCCTAGCAATGGTGGCGGCAGCTCCAGAAGGAATCCGATGAGTAGGTATGTTTCAACCCTCAGATTTCGTTTCTCCATCGATGGTTAACCTTTCCCACGATTGGTGCCAGTGGTGGTGGTTTGTTGGCTGTGGATTGGTTTTTGGTGGTGGGTTGGTTGTTGGTGGTGGTGGGGATGGTTGTAGGTGGTGAAGCCAAAGAGTCACCCAAAGGGGTCTGCAGTGTAGTGGACTGAACCGACGGTGGAAGTGGGTGGCGGTGGTGCCGATGACCAGGGGTGTGTGGTGGTGGTGTTGGAAGGTGGCCGATGATGGGGGGTTTTTGTTGCGTTTGAATTTTGGGGGTTTGGTAGCTTAATCCAGATTGGGGGCTTGAATCTGGTGCATTTGTTTGGTAGCAATGGTGGCATGTGGGTGGTGGTGGTACAGTAGTTAGAGGGGGAGAAAGTGTTAATAGAGAGAGTTGGGGTAAAATGTCTAAAATACCCTCATGTGGGATCCACTTGGTCAGATTAAACCATAAAAAATAACTCAGGGCTAAAGGACATAACATGCATTGATTTGCAAACATCGAGTACGTTTCTTGTATATATTGAAGACAAAGGACACAGTTTGCAATAAGTAGTATACATAAAGGACGATTTTGTAATTTACTCATTAAAAATATCTTCAAAAACTTTGACAGAGTTATATAATCAAACACCGTTGGTGTATAGAAATGAGTTATTCGGTGCGGGAGAGGGTAGCTTTCAGAGGATGCTCTGCCACGTAGAATGGGTGTGAGGATGTGGGAAAGAGGATGGACCTAAGAAAATAGAGGATGTGCCTAATATCTATATATATAGGATTCGATTCAAGGAGGAACCACTACCACTTGCGAGAACCATGAGAACTCCTCCTATCCAATAGAATTTTAACACATCACCTATAATTAATTTAGTTCAAAAAGATATTTTAGTCTTTTCTCTCAATGTCACATCACCTTTCTCTTATCTCTAAAACACATCACAATATAATATCTCTCTTATTTCATCTCTTTTATAATTTTTTATATTTGAAATTGAGAAAAATATCTTAGTTTTTAAATTTAAAAACTAAAAGTATTACTTAATTTAGAAAATACAAAAATATCAAAAATAATATCTATTTCTTTTGCTCTATTTTCCTAATTATGACATGATGTTCTATATAAAATGCAAGCTATATTGTTTTATATGTTTATTGGAAAATATAAAATTATCAAAAATGATATCTATTTCTTTTTTACTCTATTTCCCCTAATTCTAACATAATGTTCTTTATAAAATGAAAACCATATTTGTTTTATATGTTTTTTTTGAGAATTTTATTTCATTCGTTAACGTTTAATGACTTTTGACTACAACTTTTTTAAAAAATATTCGACAACATGCGTATAAAACGTTTTGACAACGTGAGTATAAAAAGTTAAAACAATGTGCGTAAAAAAGTTTGACAACATGCGTAAACATTTACACGAACTGAGTATGAGAACACCACTATGTAAATAAATAAATAAAAAAATATTTTGACAACGTGCGTAAAAAAAGTTTGTTTACGCCCTTGATCGCCGATCCGGGCTCCTCTAAACGTTACACGTAAATCTAATTTTCAAATGTATATAAAACGAAAGACTTAAAACAGTTTTTACGTACGTTTGAAAAATGTTTTTACGTAAGTTGTCGAATGTAAAATATTTTTTTTTGCGCACGGTGTCGAATGATAACAAAAATGTTTTTTTACGCCCTTAATCGTCGGTCCGAGCTCCTCTAAACGTCATGTGTAAATTTATTTTTCAAACGCATGTAAAAATGGCACGCATAAATGTTTAGTTTTTACATACTTTTGAAATCTTTTTCTCGTACGTTGTAGAATGTAAAAAAAATCACGCACGGTGTTGAATGTAAAAAAAATCGCACAGGTGTCGAATGTAAAACATGTTTTTTTATTACACACGATAAAAAAATGTTTTTTTACGCCCTGATCGCCAGATCGAGCTCCTCTAAACATTTGTGTAATGTAAACGCTGTTTATTTCTTTTACGTTCAAATGACAAAGATAACGAACAAAAAATGAAGATCAAGATCAGAGATTGAAGACATTTCTTTTTATACATGTTGTGTATTTTTTTTGTATAAAAATAATGTGTTATAATTATTTTTTTTAATAGAAAACGTAATTAATCTTGACATAATCTATAATGTTTGACAAGTTAACATGAATTGTATACAAGTCAAAATTTTCAAAATACCCTTCTTTTACTATTTATTATTTTTTAATCAATAAATCATTACAAGACAAATCAAACTTAAACAATTTAATCTCAACCACTCATACATGAGAGATCTATGGTGGATAATGGTTTCTACGGTTCTCACAACTCAAGGTGTTCTAATTTTACCCCATCTATATATATATATATATATATATATATATATGTGAGAACGCTAATATTACGAGAACCGTGAGAACGAATGAAAAACCAATCAAAACCAATTTTTTTACCATACAAACCTCTTAGTAATTAAAGTACAACATAAAAAAAAATTACAGTATAAAATAATGCATTTCTCCTATCAAAATCACATTTATTAGATTCTTAACACATGTGTAACAAATTTACACATTTGTAAATAACAAACTTACACATGTGTAAATTTTCTTTATTTAAGAATTCAAATATATTTAAACTTGTAAATTAAAATTTTAACCTTGTATTCGAATAATAATGATAAGTGTAAATAAATTGAAATTTGAATTGTTTTTGACAAAGTTCTCATGGATATTTCATTCCATCACACAGTTCTGACAATATTTAACGTTCTCATTTAAACATTCCCATACATATATATATATATAGAATGAGTAAAATAAGAACCACATTGAGTTGCGAGAACCGTAGAACCAATATTAATCATTGATCAAGTTGGTTTTGATGGATGAGATTAAAGACAATAAAGCAATTTAATAATTGTATTTTTATTGATGACATTTTGTTTTTTAGTAACAAAGGGGCATATTGGTCTTTTTATTATGGTTTTAATGATTAGTATGATTACTGATTTTGTTTTAATTAATAAGATTGTTTTTTTTTTAAAATTAAACGTGCATTACTGATTTTCTTTTAATTCTCATATAATTTATTATTTTAATTCTCAGTTAACTTTTTTAAACATGAATTATTAATTTTGTTTTAAACATGAATTTTAATTCTCATATAACTTTTTTATGCGCGGTTTTTAGCTTTTTTTACGAGCGGTTTTTTACTTTTTTCCGCGCCTCTTTTTAAACTTTTTTTACGTGCCGGCTTTAAACTTTTTTACGCTTGGTTTTAGATTTTTTTAACGTGCAAGTTTAAAAACTTTTTTGCGTGCGGTTTAAAACTTTTTTACGCTCGGTTTTAAACTTTTTTACGCGCCTGTTTATAACTTTTTTTACGCGCTGGTTTAAACTTTTTTTACGCACCGGTATAAAACTTTTTTTACGCGCGGTTTTAAACTTTTTTTACCATTGATATAAAACTTTTTTATGCGCGGTTTTAAACTATTTTGACGCACGGTTTTAAAGTTTTTATACACGCCGGTTTTAAACTTTTTTTACGCCCAGGTTTTAAACATTTTTTACGTGCCGGTTTTAAACTTTTTTTGCACGCCGGTTTTGAACTTTTTATACGCTCCGGTTCTAACCTTTTTTATGTGCTGGTATAAAAGTTTTTTTTACCCGCCGGTTTAAAACTTTTTTTTACGCGCGGGTTTAAATTTTTTTTACGCGCCGGTATAAAAACTTTTTTACGACCCGGTTTTAAAACATTTTTTTACACCACATGTTTTTACGGTTTTAAACTTTTTTACAAAAAAATAGTGGTATTACCCGCGCTCCGTGGCGAGAATTCGATTCGGTTCGTCACGGTATTGGCCCGACTCTCGTATGTTTACAATACCGAAAAATTAAGCAAACTCCGTATTCGTTTTTTAAGAATGCTAACAAACGTATTAAAAAAACCAAATTAGTACAATTATTAAAAACTCGTATCACATATATAGTGTGTGGCATAAAAATGAAAAGTAAAAGAAACAATATATTTATTTATTTTTCTTGGCACCAAAACCAACCATATCAAACTAACCTACATTTTTTACTGCACAATACACACTAATGACTAATTAAAAGTTGCAACTTAACAAAATTTTGCTTTAGAAAAAAAAAGTAAAATTCACCAATCAGAAAAAAGCACCGACATAGCATATTAATATTATGTATAATAGATTTTTTTTATTGAAAAACAAATTTTTTTAGATTTTAAGAGAGAGAGAGAGAGAGAGTAGATATGACATTTTGATGGATGGAAAAGTCTGATAAGACTTTAAAAAGAGAGAGAAGACATGATATTTTGAGTAAAATTACCCAAATAACCTTTAAGATTTAAAATAATAGTGTATAGGTGGCATGATCTGATTGGTGGAGAGTGGTTCTTGCGGTTCTCATTGTGTGGATGGTTTTCATTTGAACCGATCCATATAATATATATACACACACACACACACATTAGCTTTCTACCCACGCGATGCGGCAGCGGAGGCAATTTACAATAGGATACTCATTAGTTTATCATATATCTGGTGATATAGTGTAAGGGTGATCACGGTTCGGTTTCAAATCGTAAAACCGCCTAAACCGGTCTTTGCCCAAATCAGTCGTCTAGTAAGGTGCCCGCGCGTTACTGCGGGGGCACAACACTTGGGCAATTTTTTCATACCTAGAGGGTAGATCTATCTGACGACTCGAAGGTTCGTTTAAATCGCAGTGTTGCTATTAGCCTTACACATGTCAATTAAATAATAAGTTGACATAATTCAAAAAACAATTGCACTAATAGTCAACTATCTAAAATACACCTCAATACTAATAGTCAACTATCTAAAATACACCTCAATACAAAGTCCAATACCATACCATGTTGGCATATCCTGCGTATTGAGATGATACGATAATAGGATTGAATCTTGATTTCTGTTGTGGTTTGAATTGTCCCTTCAGGATCTTTAAGGTAACAATATGAGCCTAACAAGCTCAATGGCTGCATTTGTTACAACTACCATCTTCCAGATGCATTTGGGCCACTAACATCCTCATCCATAATCCCTGCTGTGTTACAAAAGCACACAAAATATAAATAATAGCTCAGTTTGGGTTATAACTTTATATTCCAATAATAATGATAAATGTAAAAAAATTGAAATTTGAATTATTTTTGACAACGTTCTCATTTAAACATTCCCATACATATATATATATATATATTTATATATAGAGGATGAGTAAAATAAGAACCACCTTGAGTTGCGATAACCGTAGGAAAAAATATTAGCCAATGATCAAGTTGGTTTTGATGGATGAGATTAAAGACAATAAAGCAATTTAATAATTGTATTTTTATTAATAACATTTGTTTTTTAGTGATAAAGGGACATATTGGTCTTTTTACTATAGTTTTAATGATTGATACGATTATTGATTTTATTTTAATTAAAAAGATTGTTTTTTAAAAAATAAAACATGCATTACTGATTTTCTTTTAATTCTCCTATAATTTATTATTTTAATTCTCAGTTAATTTTTTTAAACATGAATTATTAATTGTGTTTTAAAAATGAATTTTAATTCTCAGATATTTTTTTACGCGCGGTTTTTAGCTTTTTTTACGAGCGATTTTTTACTTTTTTCCGCGCCTCTTTTTAAAATTTTTTTACGCGCCGGTTTTAAACTTTTTTACGCTCGGTTTTAAACTTTTTCAACGTGCAGGTTTAAAAACTTTATTTGCGTGCGGTTTAAAACTTTTTTACGCGCGGTTTTAAACTTTTTTTACGCGTCTGTTTAAAACTTTTTTTACGCGCCGGTTTAGAACTTTTTTTACGCGCCGGTTTAGAACTTTTTTATGCACGGTTTAAACTTTTTTTTACCGTTGGTATAAAACTTTTTTACGCGGGGTTTTAAACTTTTTTGACGCACGGTTTTAAAGTTTTTATGCGCGCCTGTTTTAAATTTTTTTACGCCCCGGTTTTAAACTCTTTTAGCGCCTCGGTTTTAAACCTTTTTTACGCGTCGGTTTTAAATTTTTTTTGCGCGCCGGTTTTGAACTTTTTATACGCTCCGGTTCTAACCTTTTTTTACGTGCTGGTATAAAAGTTTTTTTTTACCGCCGGTTTAAAACTTTTCTTTACGCGTGGGTTTAAATTTTTTTACGCGCTGGTATAAAAACTTTTTTACGACCCGGTTTTAAAACCATTTTTTTAAACCACATGTTTTTACGGTTTTAAACTTTTTTGCAAAAAAACTAGTGGAATAACCCGCGCTCCATGGCGAGAATTCGATTCGGTTCGTCACGGTATTGGCCCGACTCTCGTATGTTTACAATACCGAAAAATTAAGCAAACTCCGTATTCGTTTTTTAAGAAAGCTAACAAACGTATTAAAAAACCAAATTAGTACAATCATTAAAAACTTGTATCACATATATAGTGTGGGGTATAAAAATGAAAAGTAAAAGAAACAATATATTTATTTATTTTTCTTGGCACCAAAACCAACCATATCAAATTAACCTACATTTTTTACTGCACAATACACACTAATGACTAATTAAAAGTTGCAAATTAACAACATTTTGCTCTAGAAAAAAAGTAAAATTAACCAATCAGAAAAAAGCACCGACATAGCATATTAATATTATGTATAATAGATTTTTTTTTATCAAAAAACATTTTTTTTAGATTTTAGAGAGAGAGAGAGAGAGAAAGAGTAGATGTGACATTTTTATGGATGAAAAAGTCTGATAAGAATTTAAAGAGAGAGAGAGAGAGAAAGAGAGAATACATGACATTTTGAGTAAAATTAACAAAATAACCTTTAAGTTTTAAAATAATAGTGTAGAGGTGCATGATCTGATTGGTGGAGAGTGGTTCTCGCGGTTCTCACAACTGAGGATGGTTTTCATTTGAACCGATCCATATATAATACACACATACACACACACACACTAGCTTTCTACCCACGCGATGCGGCGGCGAAGGCAATTTACAATAGGATACTCATTTACCATTAGTTTATCATATGTCTGGTGATATATTGTAGGGCTGATCACGGTTCGGTTTCAAATCGTAAAACCGCCTAAACCGGTCTTTGCCCAAATCAGTCGTCTAGTAAGGTGCCCGCGCGTTGCTGCGAGGGCACAACACTTGGGCAATTTTTTCATACCTAAGGGGTAGATCTATCGGACGACTCGAAGGTTCGTTTAAATCGCAGTGTTGTTATTAGCCTTACACATACACATTTCAATTAAATAATAAGTTGACATAATTTAAAACACAATTGCACTAATAGTCAACTATCTAAAATACACCCCAATACTAATTATCAACTATCTAAAATACACCTCAATACAAAGTCCAATGCCATACCATGTTGGCATATCCTGCGTATTGAGATGATACGATAATAGGATTGAATCTTGATTACTGTTGTGGTTTGAATTGTCCCTTCAGGATCTTTAAGGTAACAATATGAGCCTAACAAGCTCAGTGGTTGCATTGTTACCACTACCATCTTCCAAATGCATTTGGGCCACTAACATCCTCATCCATAATCCCTGTTGTGTTACAAAAGCGCACAAAATATAAATAACAGGTCAGTTTGGGTTATAACTTTATATTCCAATAATAATGATAAGTGTAAAAAAATTGAAATTTAAATTGTTTTTGACAAAATTCTCATGGATATTTCATTCCATCACACAGTTCTGACAATATTTAACGTTCTCATTTAAACATTTCCATACATATATAAATATATATGTATATATATATATATTATATATTATATATTATATATAATATATATATATATATAGAGGATGAGTAAAATAAGGACCACCTTGAGTTGCGATAACCGTAGGAACAATATTAGCTAATGATCAAGTTGGTTTTGATGGATGAGAATAACGACAATAAAGCAACTTAATAATTGTATTTTTATTAATGACATTTTGTTTTTTCGTGACAAATGAGCATATTGTGCTTTTTACTATAGTTTTAATGATTGATATGATTATTGATTTTGTTTTAATTAATAAGATTGTTTTTTAAAAACTTTAAACATGCATTACTGATTTTCTTTTAATTCTCATGTAATCTATTATTTTATCAGTTAATTTTTTTAAACATGAATTATTAATTTTGTTTTAAAAATGAATTTTAATTCTCAGATAATTTTTTACGCGCGGTTTTTAGCTTTTTTTACGAGTGGTTTTTTTACTTTTTTTCGCGCCTCTTTTTAAACTTTTTTACGCGCCGGTTTTAAACTTTTTTTACGCTCGGTTTTAGACTTTTTTAACGTGCAGGTTTAAAAACTTTTTTTGCGAGCGGTTTAAAACTTTTTTACGCGCGGTTTTAAACTTTTTTTACGCGCCTAATTAAAACTTTTTACGCGCCGTTTAGTACTTTTTTTACGCACCGGTATAAACTTTTTTCACGCGCGTTTTTAAACTTTTTTTACCGCCGGTAAAAAACCTTTTTACGCCCGGTTTTAAACTTTTTTGACGCACGGTTTTAAAGTTTTTATACGCGCCGGTTCTAAACTTTTTTTACGCCCCGATTTTAAACTTTTTTTTACGCGCCGGTTTTAAACTTTTTTTGCGCGCCAGTTTTGAACTTTTTATTCACTCCGGTTATAACCTTTTTTACGTGCTGGTATAAAAGTTTTTTTTACCCGCCGGTTTAAAACTTTTTTTACGCGCGAGTTTAAACTTTTTTTACGCGCCGGTATAAAAACTTTTTTACGACCTGGTTTTAAAACATTTTTTTACACCACATGTTTTTATGGTTTTAAACTTTTTTACAAGAAAACTATTGGAATTACCCGCGCTCCGTGGCGGGAATTCGGTTCGGTTCGTCACGGTATTGGCCCGACTCTCGTATGTTTACAATACCGAAATTAAGCAAAATCCGTATTCGTTTTTTAAGAAAGCTAACAAATGTATTAAAAAAACCAAATTAGTAAAATTGTTAAAAACTTGTATGATATATATAGTGTGGGCATAAAAATGAAAAGTAAAAGAAACAATATATTTATTTATTTTTCTTGGCACCAAAATCAACCATATCAAACTAACCTATATTTTTTACTACACAATACACACTAATGACTAATTAAAAGTTGCAACTTAACAAAATTTTGCTTTAGAAAAAGAAGGTAAAATTGACCAATCAGAAAGAAGCACCGACATAGCATATTAATATTATGTATAATAGATTTTTTTTATCAAAAAACATTTTTTTAGATTTTTAGAGAGAGAGAGAATAGATATGACATTTTGATGGATAGAAAAGTTTGATAAGAATTTAAAGAGAGAGAGAGAGAAGACATGACATTTTGAGTAAAATTAATAAAATAATCTTTAAGATTTAAAATAATAGTTTATAGGTGGCATGATCTGATTGGTGGAGAGTGGTTCTCGCGGTTCTCACAACTGAGGATGGTTTTCATTTGAACCGATCCCTATATATATATATATATATATATATATATATATATATATATATATATAGGGAGAGGATCATTAGAAAACTAACTAAAAAGGCCAAAATAAGCATAAAAACATGGATTTTTTTTACAATTTTTTATAAAAAATCGCTGCATTTTATGTATAAAAAAACTTTTTTTTCAAAAAAAAAACTTGTACTGCACATGTGTATTATATGTGTACTATACATGTGCATTATATGTTTATGTTGCACATGTGCATTATATGTTTTTTAATTATTTTTTTAAGAAAGTTTTTTTATATAATATATATAGCAAATTTTAATAAAAAATAAAAAAAAATCTCTTAGTAATTAAAGTACAACATCAAAAAAATAATTTACAGCAGCAAATAATGCATTTCTCCTATCAAAATCACTTTTATTAGATTTTTAACACATGTGTAACAAATTTACACATTTGTAAATGACAAACTTACACATGTGTAAATTTTCTTTATTTACGAATTCAAATAAATTTAAACTTGTAAATTAAATTTCTAACCTTGTATTCAAATAATAATGATAAGTGTAAAAAAATTGAAATTTGAATTGTTTTTGACAAAATTCTCAAAGATATTTCATTCCATCACAAAGTTCTGACAATATTTAACGTTCTCATTTAAAAATTCACATACATATATATAAGAGGATGAGTAAAATAAGAACCATCTTAAGTTGCGAGAACCGTAGAAACCAATATTAATCATTGATTAAGTTGGTTTTAATGGATGAGATTAAAGACAATAAATCAATTTAAAAATTGTATTTTTATTAATGACATTTTGTTTCTTAGTGACCAAGGGGCATATTGGTCTTTTTACTATAATTTTAATGATTAGTATGATTATTGATTTTGTTTTAATTAATAAGATTGTTTTTTTTAAATTAAACATGCATTACTGATTTTCTTTTAATTTCTTATAATTTATTATTTTAATTCTCAGTTAACTTTTTTAAACATGAATTATTAATTTTGTTTTAAACATAAATTTTAATTCTCAGATAACTTTTTTACGCGCGGTTTTTAGCTTTTTTTTTAGCGGTTTTTTACCTTTTTCCGCGCCTCTTTTTAAACTTTTTTTACGTGCCGGTTTTAAACTTTTTTACGCTCGGTTTTAGACTTTTTTAACGCGCAGGTTTAAAAACTTTTTTTGCGTGCGGTTTAAAACTTTTTTACGCGCGGTTTTAAACTTTTTTACGCGCCCGTTTAAAACTTTTTTTACGCGCTGGTTTAGAACTTTTTTTACGCACCGGTATAAAACTTTTTTTACGCACGGTTTTAAACTTTTTTTTACCGTTGGTATAAAACTTTTTTACGCGAGTTTTTAAACTTTTTTGACGCACGGTTTTAAAGTTTTTATGCGCGCTGGTTTTAAACTTTTTTACGCCCCGGTTTTAAACTCTTTTAGCGCCCCGGTTTTAAACCTTTTTTACGCGCCGGTTTTAAATTTTTTTTGCGCGCCGGTTTTGAACTTTTTATACGCTCCGGTTCTAACCTTTTTTTACGTGCTGGTATACAAGTTTTTTTTACCCGCCGGTTTAAAACTTTTTTTTACGCGTGGGTTTAAACTTTTTTACGCGCTGGTAAAAAAACTTTTTTACGACCCGGTTTTAAAACCTTTTTTTACACCACATGTTTTTACGGTTTTAAACTTTTTTACAAAAAAACTAGTGGAGTTACCCGCGCTCCGTGGCAAGAATTCGATTTATATATATATATATATATAGAGGATGAGTAAAATAAGAACCACCTTGAGTTGCGATAACCGTAGGAAACAATATTAGCCAATGATCAAGTTGGTTTTGATGGATGAGATTAAAGACAATAAAGCAATTTAATAATTGTATTTTTTTTAATGACATTTTGTTTTTTAGTGACAAATGGACATATTGGTCTTTTTACTATAGTTTTAATGATTGATATGATTATTGATTTTGTTTTAATTAATAAGATTGTTTTTTAAAAACTTTAAACATGCATTACTGATTTTCTTTTAATTCTCATATAATCTATTATTTTATCAGTGAATTTTTTTAAACATGAATTATTAATTTTGTTTTAAAAATGAATTTTAATTCTCAGATAATTTTTTTACGCGCGGTTTTTAGCTTTTTTTTACGAGCGGTTTTTTTACTTTTTTTCGCGCCTCTTTTTAAACTGTTTTCACGTGCCGGTTTTAAACTTTTTTACGCTCGGTTTTAGACTTTTTTAACGTGCAGGTTTAAAAACTTTTTTTGCGTGCGGTTTAAAACTTTTTTACGCGCGGTTTTAAACTTTTTTTATGCGCCTTTTAGAACTTTTTTTACGCGACGGTATAAATTTTTTTACGCGCGTTTTTAAACATTTTTTACCCCTGGTAAAAAAAATTTTACGCGCGGTTTTAAACTTTTTTGACGCACGGTTTTAATGTTTTTATACGCGCCGGTTTTAAACTTTTTTTACGCCCCGGTTTTAAACTTCTTTTACGCCCCGGTTTTAAACTTTTTTTGCACGTCAGTTTGAACTTTTTATACACTCCGGTTATAACCTTTTTTTACGTGCTGATATAAAAGTTTTTTACCCGCCGGTTTAAAACCTTTTTTACGCGCGGGTTTAAACTTTTTTACGCGCCAGTATAAAATCATTTTTACGACCCGCTTTTAAAACATTTTTTTACACCACATTTTTTACGGTTTTAAACTTTTTTTACAAAAAAACTAGTGGAATTACCCGCGCTCCGTGGCGGGTATTCGGTTCAGTTCGTTGGCCCGACTCTCGTATGCTTACAATACCGAAAAATTAAGCAAACTCCGTATTCGTTTTTTAAGAAAGCTAACACACGTATTAAAAAAGCCAAATTAGTAAAATTATTAAAAACTTGTATCACATATATAGTGTGGGGTATAAAAATAAAAAGTAAAAGAAACAATATATTTATTTAATTTTCTTGGCACCAAAACCAACCATATCAAACTAACCTACATTTTTTACTGCACAATACACACTAATGACTAATTAAAAGTTGCAACTTAACAAAATTTTGCTCTAGAAAAAAAAAGTAAAAATTGACCAATCAGAAAAAAGAACCGACGTAGCACATTAATATTATGTATAATAGATTTTTTTTTATCAAAAAACATTTTTTTAGATTTTTAGAGAGAGAGAGAATAGATATGACATTTTGATGAATAGAAAAGTCTGATAAGAATTTAAAGAGAGAGAGAAGACATGACATTTTGAGTAAAATTACCAAAATAACCTTTAAGATTTAAAATAATAGGTGGCAAGATCCAATTGGTGGAGAGTGGTTCTCGCGGTTCTCACAACTGAGGATGGTTTTCATTTGAACCGATCCCTATATATATATATATATATATATATTATATAGGGAGAGCATCATAAGAAAACTAACTAAAAAAGCCAAAAAAAGCATAAAAAACATAGATTTTTTTTTACATTTTTTTTATAAAAAATCGCTGCATTTTATGTATAAATTTATTTTTTCAAAAAAAAAAATAACTTGTACTGCACATGTGCACTATATGTGTACTACACATGTGCATTATATGTTTATGTTGCACATGTGCATTATATGCTTTTTTTTTAAGTTTTTTTATATAATATATATAGCGAATTTTAATAAAAAAATCAAAAAATTTTTTTTGATAAGTTTTTTTTGCTTTTTTAGTTAGTTTTTCGGTTTTCTCATGATCTATCCCCTATATATATATATATATATATATATATATATATATATATCACACGCATTAAAATAACTTATGAAAAACATAAGCTTGGTACATCATTTAATATATACCTCCTTAGTCCCTTGCACGTAGAGCCCAGTTACAGTTGCAACCCTTCAAATCTGCCACGTGTTTCAACATAGCCCTCCTTTTCTCAGTAGTTTAACATCTAGCCCAACAAACTTTTATACTATATTAGTTACCTGCAAATATAAAAAAAGAACATGCTAAGTAAACAACTAAACTTTTGTTTTTCATTTGAATTAATAAACAACCATATTTTTAATAATAACAATGGATTGAGTAACCATTATTGATGTTCTGTTTATTCGTCATATATAATCATTCATCAATCATGCATAAACCACAAAAAAACAATTACATCATCAAGGGGCATACCCCGTAACTTTTTCCCCAAAACATACTTTGGGGACCAAAAATAGGAAATCAAACAACCTTGTCTAGGAATACAAAAACGCCTAGATAATGACCAACTTGACCCCTCCTTTATGATTTAGAGACCCAAAGCAGACATAACACGGTAGCAGGATAACCAGTCCCATGCTTCTGAAACGGGCTCCGACCTTCCAAAATAAACCATCCATAAATTATGACCATTCGGTGGGCCTTACCTTGAACAGAAAAAACCAAGCTCACATTCGTTAGCGTAAACACAACCTTCAAATATATACCTTAAAATATAACACCAAACCTGGACCCATTTAGCCAGAACTATAGCCCAGGTTTGGGCCTTCATCAAAATGACATCACCGAATCCCAGGAGGACGTTTTGGGTTCCGGACTTCAGCTTCAGCAGCTGCAACATATCCTTCCCATTATAATCCTTATCCCAGCTTAAATGGGCCTTCATCAACAGAAAACCAACTGCGCCTGGGCCAATAAGCTTTGGCCCTGCCTGCTGGCTCCAGTAATCCTTCTTTTGTAGTAATAAACAATTAGACCAGCATCATTTTTGCACAGTGTAAGCAGTATTTATACCCAAACACTTATGAGTCCAGTTCTTGCCTCGCAACCAGCAAAAGCGAAAATTAAAACCAAGACCCAGGTACTCAGCGTCAAAATAGTAGCAGTAACGGGATGATCATTGTAATATGACTTCAGATGACAGTTGTAATTCCATCTACACCTATCCCAACCCTTAATACCCAAGTGACCATTCGAGTAAACACAAGACAACAAATTAGTAGGCCAGATATTAAAAGCAAATAAAATCAAATTAAGGAAGCTGACCTTATTGTAGCTCCATGTCTTCTCTTCACCAAATTTATTTGGGTGTGGATTATCACTTCAAAATACAAGATTTACAGTTGAGATGTAGAGTAATCTCATGATAGGCCCCACATGCCGAAGAAATTAATATGCAGTATCCATACGAATTCTAGATATTGCTCCTAAGAAAATGGTTTGGGTATAGGTTTGTCAATAGGTTTTGGGTAAAATTGCATTTGGCTAAGACCATGCGTAGTGGTAAGGGTGAATAATGCCCCCACCATTGGGCGTTTTCCGCCATGTGGCAGTACAAGGGGCATTATTGGGCGTTTTTCTAAAATGGGTGTAGTGGGGACGTGGGCATTATGTTAAAAGGGTGTAAAGAATTAAATAAAATAAAAAAAACTAACCAATAAAAGGTATTGGTCAAACCTAAAGAAGATAGCTGTGATTGGTGGTTTCAAAATTCATCTAGCGTGGTTTGAAAAACACCAAAACATAAAAAGTTGCCAAACACGCCCAGAGGGTGGTGCCCTGGAGTGTTTGGGCAAAAAAACGCCAACAAATAAGCCACTACGGGTGATCTAACAACATACAATTAGTGCAATCATTAACATCTTTTCAGTATCTTGAAGTTGAGAGATTTATGATATCTTAGTGATCTCACTTTGCAGATAAGCACATACAATTTCTATTAGAAGTTGCAGTGCTATTAACCTTTGAGGGAACAATTTATAACACCTTTTACATTCAATTGCCTACCCGTTGTGCATACTTTGTGGTGAGCCAAAACAATCATCAAGATGTTTTATGGAATCGACATGAAAAATTATCTGCAGATCACAAAAAGTATATTAATATCGCACTCTTTACCATTATAAACAGTAAACAAATGTGTCTTAGCCATACATAAATTGTCTTCCGAAAATCTTTTGGTTTGTTAGAGTTTATAAAAGGGTAGCCAACAACAAGCATGGTGTATAACGTTACACCACATGACCACGCATCTACAATCTGAAAATAGGGGTGCTAAATGGGTCGGGTTCGCGGGTTCAACCCGACCCAAACCCAAAAATTTTGATGAACCTGGACCCGAAAATCGTGTCATATATATGAAACCAAATACGACCCGAATATTAGCGGGTTGACCCGAACACGACTTGTACAACCCGAAATTTTAAATTTATCTGTTGTATTTGCCAAGTTGCTATCTGAAAAATATGCCCCCACTTACTCCTTTCACTTGCTGGTGCATTCGCCTTTATCTAAAAACATGAAAGCATTCGCCTTTATATTTTCAAGAATAATATGCCATTTTCTACAACAAGTGAAACAATAGGCATTATTCAAGTGAAACAAAAGTAATCCGGTTTGTTTACCTTTGGCTGCGATATGATGTTCTACAACAAACTGTACTAAGCCCGGTTACCTTGGGATGTTGAAGTGTGCCATATTGTCTGAAATGGGTGAGGTATAATGTGTGGATCTGTGTACCCTTCTTGCACAACCATTTGGCTACATTCTATTTTCACAAGCGAAACATCATAAATACAACAGAGTGGCATGGCTAAAAGTGAAAAAAAAACTGACACTAATCACTGGCTACCTGCTAGCTTTGAACGATTTTACGACGACGGCTGATCTTGTTTGTGAGGACCGTGGTGATATACGACCTTTAAAAACAATTAACATAATAAGTATGTTGTGCCAAATAAGAGAAATAAATGACCTTCAAATATAATTAAAGACATCAAATATATTTACAATGTAAAAGACACAGTTGATTCAGCCTAAACAAATGAAAAATACAACCGCCTCTAGATTCCATCAAGCATATTATTGAACTGAAAAAAAAAAAAACACAATTTGCGTACAAGAGTCAGGAATCCATCACACGTATCAATATTGGTGGATCTAGGTTTAAAGTTGATAAAACCCAATTAAAAAAATTAGTAAATCTTGGGTTCGAAGCAAATTATCAGTGACCAAAAGACCAGCACATAAGTCAACACATAAGAAACCATCTTTAGGATACCTGTATTAGTTGTCTGCAAGCTTGTTCCCATGGGGGATAGATGTGTCCCTGAAAAATTGGAGGGCTACTTCTTACACTGGACTCAACTCGCAGCCTCTTAGAAAGGTTTCTTCACAGCCAACATGTGACACCTCAAAAATTTCGTCCAATAAAATTCCGACATGTGTCACGAAAATTCTTGGTTACCATGTAGCCGAGAGGGGACCAACGACGCCGTCATGTTATTCTAATAACCTCTGAACGAGCATCGAGGAAAGTCGGGGGACCAAAGTGGTGAAATTGCCAAACTTCAATAGTCTGGAGGTCCTTACGGACCGTAATCACTTCCGGTTACGGACCTTAAGGTTAAATAAACCTTGGTTTCAGTAAGGCGGTTACGGACCGCAAGCCTTTATGGTTACGGCCCGTAACCAATTCAAATCTGTGGGCGCCAGAGTCCTTACGGACCGCAAGGCATAACCCTTACGGTCCGTAAGGGGGGTGCTAGCTACAGAAACATGGCAGCCTGCTGTGCCTGCCACCTTGCTCGCCATTGCCACCCTCCTCCTGCTTGTGTCACGACCCTAGCCACTTGTACTCATCCTAGATCAACTCCTAACACCTGGAGTGATCCCATGCTTCCTCCATTGCTATAAATAGCACCCTTGAGTGAAGCTCCAACTTGCTCATTCCTCTCATTCACCTCTCTTGCTCACTTGGAAATCTCCTGCTTATCTTGGAGCAGTCCCCTGAGTTCTAAGTCTTTCTTTGGTTCACTAGTAAGTGTTCCAACTCAGTTCTTTCCTTTTTAATAGGCTTTAAGCCAATGTCAAAGCGTTGACGTAAAAACGCTTTGACTTTGGGCTAAGACCATAATGGTCCAGCCAATGTTCGTATCAAACATGGCTACGTGATCGTAATAAGGTAGGTGTTAACCCCTCAAGAGGGAACCTCCTGATTACCACGTTTGCTTGGTCAATTGACGGGTCAAAGTTATGTTAATAAAAAAAGTCACGGGTCAGTTTTGAAATAAAATCATAATTAGCAATGTAGATGTTATAAAACCTATTTTGACACTCTAATAACTTGGTGATAATCATAAGAACATGTAGGAACATGTTCGGCTCGTCAATTCCAGGTCTAAAGTAGGTTCGCAACCGAAAGTCGCAAAGTTTGACTTCTGCGTTGACTTTCAGTTCTGACCCGATTTAGCAACATTAGCTACTGTCCCTAAGTTGCATTATGGCCATGTTATATTATACTATAACCCTCTGGAGTTATAGGACATGGTCATGTAGTAATCCGAGTCATTATGCAAGTATCCAATAAATATGCCTAAAACGCCCTTTTCACGTATAAAATAGTTTAAATAATAAACTTGACATAAAAACTCATTAGCTACTGATGTAATATCATTATTAAGGTTATTTGGGATATTTATTCAGGTTGCAAACTGAGTTTAATCTCTAGTTTACACATTATGTCCTTAAATGACGATATCGCCCTTTCGGCACTTAAAATGAGTTTTAAACATTTTAATGAACCAAAACCTTATGCCTACTGATGTAGTATATATATTAACATATTTTGGTCATTGAAACCTGGTCACAACAACAGTTTCATTTAAATATCGTTTAAATCGTCATTTAGCGACTTAATCGCCGTTTCGACGCATAATATGGTTCAAAGCCATATTAGAGCATTGAGACTTGTTGCCTACTGAATTCAAAACATATTTTAAACTTATTAACAGTAGGTACATGTCCCAAACTCAGACTCCCAAATAAGTTATCGAATTATATGTGAAATGACCAAAATGCCCTTTCGGGACATAGTTTGGTCTTAAACTATAAACCACACATATAATTGATATCCTACTGATATAACATCATAAAATAATTTTTTTTAAAGAATGTTTATGAACTTAACATCAGTTTACATATAAACTCGTTTATTTATGTTTTAAAATGACGAAATTGCCCTTTTAAGGCATAAGTTACTTTTAAAACCATAACGGGCTAACATATCAGTAACATACTGTTATAATAACATATTTTAAACTTAATGGCATATGGAACTTGTATAAGACTCACCCGGTTACCTAGTTTCGCTTATATGCGTTCGGTTAAGCCTACGTGACTAGTTTACGCAATTTAACTGAAATGGGTTTAACCATATCAAAATATTCTCAAATTCCAGAATGTAAAATGGTAACCCATATTATACAAGTCCTAGTACATGTCGGGTCCAAAATGCATTCTCTTCCGGTCATCGCATAATCTAGCGTTTCGTATCGTTATCTTTACTTTAAAGTTAGCCGGTCTAAGTCAATGACTAATAAAGACCCGCTAGCTATCTAATCGGTTAATAAAACCATCCATTCCAGACTAGAGACTTCCGCTAGATTGTCGCCAAGCTAGTTTATTCTGATTACGGCTGTGCTTTGCTTATTTTCTTATTACTAAGGACTTTGCTAGCTAGGTAAATACTTTAACTTATTTTCCCTTATACGGGCTTGGGATACGGTATATTAATGAGTCGGGAATTCAAATAATCCATTTTAATTCGTATTGCTTAATATTAAACATTTGGGGGGTTAAAACGAACGTGTCCTGGATATCCACGGGTCATTTAATTGCAAATGGCCACGACCTAAGCACGGGGTGTAGGTATACACCCGTCAGATGCTAAATTAAAATTATGACCCATTAGGGGTGCACCTATTAAAGGTGTTAAAGTGGTGTGTCGATTAATCATGATCCCGGCATAGTTTTCGGGCTCTAAATGTATTATTAGCATGTAAAACTGATAACATGAAAATTATTTATCCCAAGTTATTTATTAAAACTAAGTACCATTGCGTACACTAAATGTTTTCAAAATATTTTCAAAATGAGTCGGTTAAATGTATTTACCAGTGAAAACTGACGTATTTTCAAAAGACTAAGCGCATGTGACGAGTATACGTAATTAGGCTGGAAGTGCTCGGCGAAGCTTAAGAGGAATTGCAACCCTTTGCTTAGAAGCCCTTAGTCTGTTAAATTTCCTTTTGTAATTACATTTCGATCCGTCTGTGGATCTAGTTACAAGCGTTGTATTTATTATTTTGAACTTTGAACATTCGAACGTTTGTAATATTAATTATCCAGACTTCCGCTGTGTTATATTGTATAATGATGATATCAACTTACGCCACGATATTCCCCAACCGGGCCCACCTGGTTACACGTGGAAATTAGGGGTGTGACACAACACAAAATACAATTACCAACATTAACCAAAAGACGCAATGAGTGATGAAAACTTAAAATCTTACCTTATGGTTTGTCAAGTGTTCAAAACCCCAAATAGCTTAAAATCACCATCTGTGCCTCCAAAGTCATCGGAATTCTAAAAGAGGAGATAGATCAATAGTTTGCACATACAATTCCGTTGAAGTGACAGTAAAATACCCGAGCTAGCTGGAAATGGGGACATACACCCTATACCGTCGCAGATCTGGTCAGAAATGGAGCATAATGGCCGCTCCGTCATAGCTCTTGGCCAGAAACGATAGATGCTTTAAAGAAGAAGGGGCGTCGGTAGTTAAGGTTTGTGATATACGGAAATGGTTGTGGTCACCGGTGGTTCAGCCACTAATGGCTATGCCTTCGCCGGAGGCCTCGAATCATATAGCAGATGGAGGAGTGGGTAGGAAAAGATCTCAGAGAGAGAGAGAGAGAGAGAGAGAGTGATTGAAACTGGCATTTAAAATTTGAAAGTGGAGCCACAAAGGAGATTTGAGAGAGAGAAGGGGGTTGAAATTAGGGTTTGAATTTTGAAAGTGGAGCCAAAAAACAAATTTCATATATATCCGTTTTTTTTCTAGATATTGTACCAGTAAAAGTTTCAACGTTTTGTGCAATGAATCCTTATACAACAAGCTTTAAAGGCTTGTAAATGTTGAAAAAGTGGCAAATGACCAATCTTGCCCTTCCTATATATATATATATATATATATATTATTATATATATATATATATATATATATATATATATATATATATATTTACATTTCTGTTATTCATTTCTTGATCCATAAAGGCTTGTTCATGTTTATAAAAATCTATTAACATTGTTTTTCCCTGTAAAATGCTTTATACTAGTGGTAGATTATAGAATTCTTGTAATTTTTTGTAACTTTCTTCATAGGTCATTCCAAGTTCTGTCATACATCCCATTATCATATTATCTACTTCTTCTTGTATATTTAGTTCTGTAAATTTTCTGTCTATTATTTGTTCTAGTGTTTTGTTAGTTTCTTATGTTTTGAAACTTGTTAATTCTTCTTCCTCATAGTCTAATAGAGTATAATCCATGTATTCTTCTTTAAATTTTAAGAAATCTGTATTTATTTCATCTTCATTTTTGGGATTATAAATAGGTTTTTTCATCATTTTCTAGTAATTCTATATTCATAAAGCTATATCCTACGTTATCTTCGTTATTTTCTTCGTTTGTAGTTTCTTTACAATATGTAAATCTTAAACTTTGCTTACCATCTGATCCTTCATATATAAAACTTCTTTTTGGAACAAGAACCGTGCTTTCATTCTCTTGGAGATCGTTTATATTCCATTCTAAACCTGTTATTGTTCGGGATTTATTTTAATTGGTTCTATCATTTGTATAGATTTTAATGCTACTGTTTTAACTATTCCATCTATATTTACTTTGTATTTTCATTCCTGAACTGTTACTAGCTTTTCCTAGTACTTCTATATTATATAGAACTAACCAAGATTAATTTTTTGGTATTAAGTTATATATATCTATACAGTGTACTTTTTTATAATATTATTTTTTAACTGACCCAACCCATTTTAGGCTATGGGGTATGGGGCTGGGGTTTGGGCTTGGGTTGGGTAGAAACGCCCGCTTCACCACCCCGGGTGGGCTTGAGATTTGACTTGGCCCCTTGGGCGGGGGATTTAGGCCGGGCGTTAGGCGGGCTATCCGAGTGACATGGTGGCAGGTAATTGGCGAAGAGCACTAGCCGTTGGGTGTGAATTTAATTTTTTTCCCTTATAAATACACTAACAAATAACAAGTTTCTCACAAAATTTTCAAAGTCATAAAACACAATGAATTATTCAAGTTCGAGTGAATCGTCATCATCATCCGACGACGGCGCGGAAACATATCTACAAACGATCGCGACTATGGTGAAAGCTATCGTAGAAGAAGATGAGGAAGAGTCTTCGCAACCGAAACGGAGGAGGTATAACCCTCGTGAACGGCACACCGCTAACGATTTGTTGGTAAGCGATTCAACTGAACCTAAATACGATGAAGAAAATGTTTAGGCGTCGTTTTCGTATGAGTAAAAACTTATTTCTAAGGATATGTAAGGATCTTGAGGAGAAGTATGATTTTTTCCAACAAAAACCAGATGTAACCGGCCAATTAGGATTTAGTACTTGTCAAAAGGTCACGGCCGTTGCGTCACACAAGTGGATATCACGGAATGCCATCCATCATGCTTGAAGTCATTGCGTCACAAGATCTTTGGATATGGCATGCGTTCTTCGGTATGCCAGGTTCACATAACGATATCACCATCATAAACCACTCGCCCCTTTTCAATGATCGGGTAAATGGTATAGGACCCAAAGGAAATTTCTTTGTAAATGGGTTGAGTACGTGTATGGTTACTACCTAGTTGATGGGATTTACCCGGAGTGGGGGGTTTTCATAAAGTCGTTCACAAGACACACCACCGTAGATCCAAAGAGATTAAAGTTTAACAGGGTCCAAATGGCCGCACGTAAAGACGTCGAGCGAGCGTTCGGTGTTTTGAAGAAGGGGTGGCGAATTTTGGCAATGCCGTGTCGACTATGGCACAAGGATCAGATTGGAAACGTGATGTATGCATGCATCATTCTTCACAACATGATATTGGAGGATGAAGGTCGTGCGGTCGCTACCTACTATGAAGATGACAATGTCCAAGTAGATAACGTAATCGTTACAGACGAAGAGAAATCAACAAACGAATTTTTGATCAAGTCTAGGGATATACATCACAACCTTCCATCTGATTTGATGGAACATGTTTCAACGATTCCTGGGTTCGACTCCGACGAAGACGATGATTAGTGATCTTTTTTTACGTATATATTTTGTAATTTTTAAATATTTTTAATATACTGTTATAATATTGTGTTTATTTGTAAAAAAATTGAAAAAAAAATACATGTGGCCTACCCACACGGTCTAGCCACGCCCCACCATACCCAACGTTCGGTTGCTTGACCAGCAGTGCCCCTCAAAATCCACGTGTCGGCCCATGCCACCAACTCCCAACCCACCATACCCCACGGTCTTAGCTAGCCCTGTTTTTGACTCATTCAAAAAGATACCAGGACAGAGACCCAATGAGAAGGAAAGAAACGAAAACCAAGATAAATAATGATGTAAACCTAACGCAAGTTAGAGAGAACATAGAAACTATAATGTTCGTTAACAACTTACCATAGGAAAGAACAATACTATTTCTGACCACCGTTGCTTCATTATTCGCTTGCAAGTTGCAACATATTGCATGATCATTTGATTTTGCATTCAGAAGCAAACGATTTCTTAAGCTTGTGAGCTTGAGTTGGCAATTTCACATTGGTGGCCAATCCCACTAATTTAAGAAAGCTAATCAAGTACCAAGAGAAATCAAATTGCCACCATTCCAACCCATGTCTAGCTGAGCTGAGTACTCAAAAGCATGGTGATTGTTATGCCACCCTTCCCTAAAAGTAACCATTGCCACCCACCTGTATTCAATGTAATAACAGGGTTAAAACAACAATATAATGTTTTTTTTTAAATAGGATTTTTGAAATATACCAATTATTTCTAGACAGATCGTCGGTGTTCCAATCTCGTTTTCCCCATATATGGCAAACCGAGTTCACTAAGAAAGTGATGTGGTGAAAGCAAGACATCCTAACACCCTGCATGCATATATGCAGTCTTGTGATACCCTTGTATATGCTTTAATCAAATGATAGGAACTATAATATGCCAAGTTATAATTTTCAGCATTACCATAATCCAAACGAAGTAGGGGAAACCGCCCCAAGCATAAATCCAAATATATGCCACATGTAAGTTCTTTTGATAAACCTATAGAATGCTTGACTTTTTAAATCTTCTACATTGTTACGTTCCTGATACTAAAAATCATATCACGATATAATTAATAACATGAAAGAGTTTATATGGATGTATAAAAACACCATGAAATTGTAAAAGTATCCACCTTCTCCATAATGTAGCCGCTGTCAAATAACCAACCGACATGACTAAACCAAAATCCATAAGTGGGACTGTGTGGGTCTTTCTCCGTATCAACATATTGATGATGATACCTATGGATGCTCACCCAATATATTGGATCCCTCTATATGTTAAAAGAAACTCAATGAAATATTTTCTCAGAATTACATGCCAATGTATGATGATGTATATCCAAGTAAAGGTAAAAAAGATACTAATTAATAGAAAATCAAATGAAAGATGGGTTAGATTAAACCTGCATAGCTTGAACCCCTAGATAAGCACATGCGTATTCCAGCCATTTGGGTAGCTTGAGACTGTGGTGCGCTAGAAGCCTGTGGTAACATATGCTTATACCCAACATTCCAGTTAAAACGTAAACCAAAAATGCATACCAAAAAACATCCCAACTGAATGTAGACGGTGCCAAAACAGAAAAAACATTCCAGAGGCCATTTTATGTCTAGTGGCCTCCATTTTCGTCCCCATATGAGGTTCTTTTTTCTTGATACCACTACATTAGAAAAAAAAATTCTTTGATGCTCTAACCGCGTTGCATCATTTGACGACATTATTGTATCGTATTGTATTGTATTGAAATTGATATTTTTAAGAATGACACTCTTTTTCTTTAAGCTCTATCCCACACTTGCAACTAAGTGGGTGGTGAGAGCAATTATTTATAGAGGTGAAGCATGAAGTATGTGCATATATACACACACAGCAACACATATTTGTATGTATGTATGACATGCATGTATGAACGAATGAGTGCATGTATAAGAGAACACAAGTAGGAAAAGGTTTAAATGAGCTTTTAAATGATCGTTGAAACTTCAAAAGCTGTTAACCAAATGATTATTTTAATTATTTACCGTTGATAGATTTACCTTTATGATAAAGGCTTTATCCTAGAAAACCAGTTTTAAAAGTGTCTCAATTCGAAACGTTTACTACATGTTTTAGGGGAATTTAAAAGTCTACCGCACTCTACCCATGTAGTTGTTTCAGTTAGGAACTTTTACTACATATTTTTTGGGAAAATTACCAATGCAGCTTTGGTAAATTAGGTAAATTAATTCCTGGTATAAGGTAAATTAGGGATAATTTGGTGTAATTTAGGTGTAGGAGTAGATTGAGTAACATTCGGCATAAAAAAAAGTTTAAGTTGACAAAAACATTTCTAAAATAGACATGGAAATTTAGCTTTCACCAAAATATTTCCTCCTATTAGAAGTCACCACATTAACTCCGTTGGTTGACATCGCTAGGTTTTATCCTACACTTTTTAGCCCCATCTTTTGGCAACATCGCTGTCTAAGTCCCTTTTTTTGCGAAAGGACCACTCAAACCCCCAATTTTTGGTGAATGCGTTGGCTCAGGCGCCGCACTTTTGGATGCCAGCTACGGCTACTTTGGAAAATGTTGAAAATCATTGTCTATTTTTGTAATTTTCCCTATTTTTAGCAGTTGCCAAAGCCCATTTCCTTTTTAAACATTTTTCAGAAGGCGACTTGAAAAACATGGATGTGCCGTATGCGCGTTTCATGGTGAATATAAATATTTTCAATAACTTTGACAAAATTGTACAATCAAACATCAGCGGTATATAGTAATGAACCTCATAAAGAGGTACAAGGTTTCTTTTAACGCATTGTACGATTACTTTCCTTTGCTCAAGAAAACGAAGCTAAATATGATGATAGACCTTTGAATTAATGAAAAAGGAGGACATGCAAATAGTATAGGGGTAGCTGTAGAATTGAAATCAATTGGCGATATTGTGTATTCTGGTTGATGTCAGATATGAGCAATTTAATGCCTCATGATTATGGCCTAGAGTTTTTTTTTCTTCTGAACGGCTAAAATCACACCACACCTGCCCTTTGCAGGATTTGAACCCATAACCATTAGGTTGGGGAACACATCATTTTACCACCAGGCTATCCCCTTGGGGACGATTATGGCCTAGTTAGTACGGCAATTCACACGACTCAGAAACATATGGAAAAAAAATTAATCCGAATTTGGGTTGGCTAATATAAGGTAAACCAAAATATGACCCGTTAATCTGAACATCACGTGTTTGATAAAGAGGTTAACCTTTATAGAAGTTCAATTCGTGTTCGTGTTAGTTCGAGGAAACTGGTTTCATGTTGGGCTGATGTTAATCTTATATTATCTTATGTTATGGGTTTGTCGTTCAATTTCTAAACAAAACCTATTTCGCAATCCTATTCAAGATTTCAAGTATATATACACTTTTAAGTAAGAGATAACCAATAAATCTACTTGCGCGATGCGGCGGGTCCAAATGTAAAGTAACTCGGATTTGTGCATTAAAGATATGAAACGTTTTTAAACAAAAGTTACGTCAAAACGTAGATAAACTGAATATGTACATAAAAATAAGCACGAAAACTTATTTTACATGGCTCAACTTTTTTACGAAAGAAATTTACGCCAAACACCAACCTGATCTTATACCGATACACACATAAAAATAAGTAAAAATATATGTTTTTTTAAGTTAAAAGTGTTACTGCGCGTTGTGGTGGGACCGAAACGTAAAGTAAGCCGATTTATCATCTCTAATGAAAACATATTATATTTGAACCGACTTGTTTTAAAACTAAATTTAGGCCAAAACGTAAATTAAATGAAAATGTACCAAGAAAACGGAGATACATGTTATATTTGAGCCTACCCATTTTCAAAGAAACGTAATCAACTTGAATTTATACCGGCACGTACATCAATATAAACACGTAAAAATATTATAAAGTTTTTAGAAAGTTGAAGGGTTGTAACTGCCAATACTAAACGTTGAAGGGTAAAGACTAAAATTTTGTTTACTAAAAGACAAAAAAAAATCGTAATAAACCTGAATTTATACGGACACATACATAAATATAAGCACGTAAAAGTGATTATATAGATTTGAGAAAGTTAAAGGGTTATAAGTACACATAATAAATGTTGAAGGTTAAAAACAAAAATAAGCAAAAACTTAATAAAAAGGAAAAAAAAAACTGAAAAAAAGCTAAAATAAACAAAAACTTATTAAAAAGGAAAAAAAAACTAAAGAGTAGCAAGCTACTGTAGACTCAACTTATAATTGTAAGAATATATAATGTAAGAATATATAATATAATATAATGTGTAGTTCCAACTCCAAATTTCCACACTTCAGAGTGAAGAAATGTTGTTATATCTCAGAACTCTTAATTTTTCACCATTTTTTAAACGGGAAATTTATTGAATTCCTATATATATCATATACGTACATATAACCATTTATTTTTATTTTTCATGAAATAATTAATCTTTATACAAACTTATATGTAAGTGTAAACTTCCAGATTCAAAATTTTGTCACTTTTAAATATGACAAACAATTAATCTGCAGTTACGGATCCATATTTTTTTTTTCGGTAGGTTCTTGTATAGGTTTTCACTAAAAAATCTAAAACTTCTATATAGGTTCTTATTAAAATTCCAAGCCAAGTAGGTTTCTGGAAACCTAGTAATTGGGGCTAGATCCGCACATGACAATCTGATATATACGATTAACAAAATATAGGTTGAGTAATTGGGGCTAGATCCGCCCATAACAATATGTTATATACGGTTAACAAAAAAAGGTTGAACATTTAACATATTTGTTGAAGTGGTAAGATGCTTTGAAATTAATAGCAACTAATCAATTTATAAAGTAAGTGATTTTTCTATCAAATAGAGTTTAGTTTTCAATTTGTAGCAGCTGAAAAACCTTGACAAAGCCGTGAATATTTCTCATCAAAATCACTTAACCTAGATATGTTACAGTTCATGAGTATTATAGTTTAACTTAGTGCAGGTTAGTACTCTAATATTCGATACATTTTAATAAGTTTTTTTTCTTTTAAAACCAACTAGATTGTTCTCATCTATACGTTGCGGCGAGGAACCAACCTTTTTTTTAAAAGCAAAAATAATCAAATTAATTAAGAACCTGATTATTTATAACGATTATTTTCAGTACAATAACATAAACATTTGTAAAACCAATAGCAAAATATAATAATACCATTCACAATCCTACATTATAAATTGATGCTGATTCACATGTTGCTAGAAAAATCTATTAATAGGCTAAAAATATTTTAGTTATTTAGTCTGAATAGCATTAACATGTAAACATAGTCTTTGCATGTGGTTCTTAGTTTATGGAGAATAATAAAAAGCTCACAATCCCTTGCTTTTACTTTATAAACTAAATCACTAAAATATGAAACAAAACCATGTCACAGTTTCTTCTAATTGAGAGTTATCCCGGATTCAAAGAAGAAGACTAATTTTTTCTTCTCGATTATTCCGAGTTTTAATTCAGTAACAGGATCTCAAATCCTACAAACTCTTCCACCGCCTTCTATCGTTAACCGTCCTCCGGCCACTCACACCCCCAAATAAATTCTACTTTCAAGACTATTCAGCCTTAACATCACTTCCTCCGAACTTTTACAACCACCCAAAGGTTTCTAGTTAATATAAAAAATAAGGTGTTGTAGCGGGTCGGCTTAAGCATAGATAAAAAACATTTAACAACGATATATTTTTACATGAGCTCCGGACGGTTAAAAAATATTTAAAACAACCAGTTGGTTTAAAAATAACGCTACGAAAATTAATGTCGAAACGTAGATAAAAATAACTCATGTGCACGTTGATAATATTTGAAATTATATATAAAAAGATGAAGCATGTATAAAAAACTATGATGGCGTAAGAAAAATTCTTTTAAAATTTAAAGCGGTAACTTTATTAAAGTTCGGTGTTGCAATGTAAAGCGGCTTAAAAAGGGTAAAAATAACTTTATAGAGTTAGGGGACGGTTGATAAATTTAAGAAAACCCAAGGGGTAAGAATGTAAACTGGTTTAAAAAACTAACAAAGTTTGAAGGGGGCAAAAGTGTAAGAACTAAAACCCTTGTGGTGAAAACATAAAAAAAAAGGAAGCTACAAATGCCACAAAAAATATTAAATTACACAAATGCCACTAAAAAGAAAAATTAACTATTTAAGTCTAGATGACATTCTTGTAATTAAAATCAAAATAAAGCCTCTAGTACGTACTGTAGCACCACGATGTGATTTAATATATATTATAATAGAATATAATAAACGGAAAAATTCCATATCAAATAAACACACCACAACACAAATATATAAATGTTTGTAAAAATTATGCTTTAGTATACTAGTAATATGAGGCTTAATGAATTTGTCTTTCAAACTTGAATATATTTGAAAAAGCAAGGCACTTACTAAAGTTCTATCATCGAGACTCAAATAGATAAGTGACGAAAAGAATACGCTCATAGGAAGATGACTAGAAGATTGAGTGACCTTTGGAAGGCTGGAATGGAACCCAGCTTTTATGGAAACAACATGGGATTTACCACTAGACCGATATTCTATTCCGCTATTTTATTTAGTGGTGAGCATAAAATCGAAATAACTGAACTGCACCCGAAATAACTGAAAAATCCGAATCGAAACAAAAACCGACGGTTTGGTTTTCGGATTTTTCATAACTGAAAATTTTTGTTTGGTTTCTGATAACCATTTTCGGTAATCGAAAATAATCGAACCTAACCAATAAGTAATAATAGTAGGCCCAGACCATATATTTGTATGTTTAAGTTTAAGGTGTTTAAGTGTTTAACCCATGTTACTAAGAGTTATTAATTTTAGGGTAAATTACACTTTTCGTCTTTTATGTTTGTAGCGGGTTGCAATTGTAACGCCCCAAAACTCGAATGTTTATATTCGCTAATATGTTTCCATATGATAAACATGAAATAAATTAACTAGGCTCTTTAACCTAGTTAGTTACTTAGTTTAACAAGAAATGGATGAAAGTTGGGACAATTATGAGCAAGTAACAAACGTGAGGGGCTGAACTTAGAGATTTGAGATGATGTTTAGATTAAATAAAAAGTGCAGAATTTTGGTGTGTGTAGTGTGTGTGTGTGTTGTGTATAGAGATGGAGAAACAGCAGAAATCTTCGCAAAACAAAAAGGCAAAATCAGGCCCAAATCAAGGTTGAATTGAATGATAAACCTTGCATGAATGAAGATTTCTCACCATAGCTAGCTCTAATAAACATGTGGTAAGTTGCAATTTTTTATTTGATGATTATGTATGAAGTGGGTTCATGATAGATTCTTGAATATGTAAGAAATTAAGTATGAAGGTGTGTTAGAATCACCAAATAAGACTTTAGTTATGAACAATTTCAAGTAATTTGATGTTTTGACAAGAAACACACTTGGTGATGATGAAGATGATGACATGGGTATATCACACATGTCCAATTCTTGTGCAAATTTGGATGTATGTAATAAATTATTGTTAGATAAATTAAACATAATAAGAAACTATTTGCTGTTTAGTTTGTTTTGATGAATGAAGGTGATAAGTAGGAAAAAGAGTATGAAATACTTGTACACTATGTTTAGAAAGTAGTACGCACACCAAGTGTTTGATGAAATGTCTAATTGACAACAATATGTGAAATTGTATGCTAACAACAGATGAATGGGTGTAGGAAGTAATACTGATGTATTTGTTAGTAAACTAACATGAGAAGTGTGTTTTAGATGAAATACATGTAGGATTTGGTTGGCCATGTTGTTTGGTAAAAATATGCATTAGAAGATTGTACTCTATGTTGAGCGGTATGATGGTTACTACATGTTTGAATAATTGCTTAATAAAAACTAATAAGTAACAGTACACTAATTGTGAAGCATAGGAGATCATTAAAAGGGGATGAAGTTGGAATGATGTTGGGTTGCTAAGCATGGGTCATGATGTTAGTTGTAAAATTATGAGGATTACTAGTATGGACGGAATTGAACATGTTTAATGTGTGCAAATAACTAGGTGATCATGTGGTTGTATGTGTATTGCATCATGAGTATGAAATGCATATAGTATCATTAGTATAGTCTACTATGATGACACGGATGTATGAGGTTAAGTCGAAAGTTCATATGATAAATCGTTGACTTTCTGAAAGTCAACAGTGCATAAGCAGCAAGGTTAGACTTTTTGTAACAATTGTAATGTTATAGAAGGTCATATGGTACGTGTTATATCAATATGTGTTATATATGATGACATGATGAATTATACGAGTTTGAAAAGATGTGATTATGGGAATATCCCTAATGCTTGTTAGAATTGACTAATGAAAGTCAATGTGAAATATGAATTTTATATGATCGTTAATATGTACAATCATGAATGCTAACAAGAATGTGAATGCGATGACATGAAAGTATAGGGATCACGTCAAGATGGATGGAAGCATGGAAGGCTAACAAGTCAAAAGGAGGTAATGAAACGAATGCGAATGAAGTTATGTATGCTTGATTATTGGGAACCATATAAAGATGGGTATGTCATGGTAGTATCAAGGCAAGTATGATGGAAATTGATTATATGATGTTGATTATGTTTGAAACCATATGGAATAAGTAAACGGTTCACAAATACAAAAGTAATTAACCAAGTTGTGAAAATTGGATGTTGGGAAAACCTCAGTTCATCTTTTGAAACTCGTATGGGAGCTTGCATGAAGATGTAGCATGTATGTTGGTGCGTGTAAATTGGATTTCATTATGTATGCGACTGTGATGTGTATAAAATGCAACATATAAATTACATCAAATAAGGCATAAAACTAACTAAATTTTAGTACTAATGTTGGAAAAGGCATGTTTCTTTGTTCCTTTTGAATTTACAGGACAAAATGGGCTTAAAAGAACAAAAAAGCAAATAAGCAGCCAAAACCAACATAAATATAAGAAGGAATAACACGACATGCTCGACCCCTCAGAAAGCACCCCAAAGATAAAAACAAGAAAACATAAGCTGACCACGGGGCCGTGCCCAGCCAGGCATGGGGCGTGGTCAGACCTTACACTTAAAGACAAAGCCTGCAGAAGCTTCTACGCCCACCACGGGGCTGTGCCCAGATCACCATGGGGTGTGGTCAGACTCTAAGATTTCCAGAATCTTGATAGTACAGCGAATAGTTTACCACAGGGCCGTGCCCAGGAGCCAGGGGGTCGTGTGGGGCCCTCTGCTGAGAGCTGCATTTAATGAAGGAAGAGAAGATGCTGGCCACGGGCCGTGCTCACTAGACACGGGGCCGTGGCTGGGGTACTGTTTTGACTATAAATAGGGGTGTTTGGTTCACTTCAAAGGCATTCATTGGCAAACCACTTCTCTCTCACTTTGCCACCATTCCACCACCACTACAACACCAACACCAACACCCACAATCATCATCCATCTATCATCTTTAGAGTGTGTAGTAGTCTCGGGATCCAAATTGATTGTAAGAGTTCTTGTCAAGCAAAGGCCATGCTTGCCTAATCTCTTACATCACTTGGTGAAGATAAGTCTTTATTGTATTACTTTTGATTTTTAATCTTTCGGCAATTTTTAAGTGGGTATGTATTAATGACTTTAATAACTAGTTTCTTTTGTTGAAAGTGAATTTTCCTAACCATTTCTTCATGATGTCATTGATTTGCTCATTCATGTCTTTACGGTCTATATAATGCACGTTAACTACTTGGAATGGGGTTAGAATGGTGGTTTGTTAAATTTCTTGTCTCGTTCAGTGTGTAGATCCTGCGAGGACTTGGTTCAAGCTTACTAGGACCTCCTTCAATGCCCCAAAGGTATTGGATGGCGGTGGTGCGAATAGCTTGAACCCCTAATATGTAAACTTCAATTATAACTTTAAACCGGCTTCTTGGAATTGTATCCTTGCTAACTCAAACCACTTAGCAGAGGGTAATGTCACCTTCAAAAGAGGGGCCTACCCCTTTTCGCATTAATAATTTATTTAATTATCTTTCAATATTCCGACCCTTTGGGATTGTATCCTTGCTTACTCAAACCACTGGGTTGAGGGTAACGTCACCTTCAAAAGAGGGCCTACTACTTAACTAAGATACTCTCTTGAAAAGTCCGAAAGTGCGAAAATCATCAAATGATACATTAAAGATGAGTTGGATCCAAGTGGTTCTATCTTGTCTATTTGTATTTCATTTTATCTATCTTTTCATTTCACTTTTATGTTCAAAACTTTTATCAAAAATTTAGAACGATTAGGCGTTGATGATAAACCAGTATTAAAAGCCCTTGTGTCATTGGACGACCTCGGTATCTTACCAACACTATACTATGCTTGCGATGGGTGCACTTGTCCAAGTGTGTGTTTAGTATTAGTACAATATCATGTTTTATAAATTTAAAACTTGACTAATGCGTAAAACAAACTTAAAATATTGATACAATCACATCACGCAATTTGGTCAATTAATACACGTATATTGATATATGTATATTTATAACATATCCTCTTTGTAAGTTCAACCAACACCACCGACTAATCAATTTTAGTCATCTATCTCCTGCACCACCACCCTAACCCTCCGACAACCACAAGCGCAACCACCTACATCACAACAACCACCACCATCTTTGCAACAAAAAACGTCATAACTCATCGGAATTTGTCAAAACCCGGTCACGATCCAGACAAATCAATAAGCCTAATAACAACTTAATGCTTACCTGAATGAACCCACAAGTGAATATTGGCTTGCAAACCAAATCCCCCAAATCAGCTTCATCTAGGGTTTATACTTCATAGGTTTCAAACTTTGAATCGATCCAGACAAATCAATAAGCCTAATAACAACTTAATGCTTACCTGAATGAACCCGCAAGTGAATATTGGCTTGCAAACCAAATCCCCCAAATCAGCTCCATCTAGGGTTTATACTTCATAGGTTTCAAACTTTGAATCGACTATTGCCCCAAATCAGTTCCATTTATGCATACCAAATCCCCCAAAATTAATGCTTCAACTTTAAAAATCGACTATTTCCAGATCCAGAAAGAAGATACAACTTCATCTCACATGGAACCTTCATTTTCATCTCACATGGAATCTTCATCTTCATCATCTCACTTCGTTTTGAGATCCAGAAATCAAATGGAGTTCGTCGGAGACTCACGAACGATGATTGTGGTGCCAGTTGTTTATGGTGGTTCGGTGGTAGTGGTGGGTGGTTTCAGAGATGGTGTTGATAGTTGTTTATGGTGGTAGGGGGTTTCAGAGTTTGTGATGACAGTTGTTGTTAGTGGTGGCTTGACTTAGTGGTGGTGGTAAAGGTTGGTTGGAGAGAGAAAGAGGGAGGGAGAGATGGTTGAGAGATTCTAGAGTTAGGGTTGGGGAACTGGGGAAGATGATGTTCCTATATATGTAATATTTTTGGTTTTATTTATTAATGAACATGTTACATAAAAGCATGAAATATCCAGAATACCCTTAAGTGGATAGACATAACTGAAAATTTTAACCTGGTTAGTGCTAAAAGACGAAAGGTGTAATGCTTTTTTCAAATAAAGGATTGTAACTGTAATTATTGAAGTTAATGTCTATCTATTGCAACCCACTACAAACATAAAGGACGAAAAGTGTAATTTTCCCTTTATTTTATTTTTGATTGTTAAGTATCTATAATAAAAACATTAACATGTTTATCTATCATTGAAATGATTTATCCATTGTCTACAAGTAATAACAAAATTTAACATAAAAATAAGTGATTTTAAAGTATTATATTAAAGTAAATGTCTTAATAAAAACATTGGAGAAATATTAAAATAGATTAGAAGGTTAGGTTTATGTGAACCATATAAATTAAAAAGACTAAATATATTAACTTAAATGTAAACATCTAAGAAAGATTATTAAACTTTGAATTATACTTTTTGTTTTTAAGTCTTACGTTTTTTGTTTTAAAAATCCGAAAAACCGAACCGTTGGTAAAACCGAAAACACCAAACAAAAAAAATACCGAAATCAAACGGTTTTCAAAAGCCTGAAAACTGAACTTTCAGCTACGGTTCGGTTTTACCCAAAAACCGAACCGAACCGAACCGTGCACACCCCTAATTTTGTTACTATAAGTGTTCAACGTAGATTTAAGATTAAAACTATACATATATTTTTATGGATCTCAAAATTTGGAGGCCCGAAGCCTTAGCTTGTTGCATTTGGGCTACCTGCATGTAGGTGCCTCCGGTTAGGGGTGTGCAAAAAAAAACCGAATTAACCGAAACTACCTAGATTAGTGAAACGAGATAGAGTGAGAAGTGTAAAGACTAATATCCTGACATTGTGATTCGAATAAATGATCACTTCCTTGGATTAGTGAGAGGAAGAAGGTGATCACTTCGTTTGAAGAGTGAGAAGTTTGTACAAGGTTATCACTACCTTTATCTATTGAGACGTTCGTGTACTGTTGATCCCTGCGGTTTAGGGATACGATTAGTGGAGAAAACTCCCGATCAGAGGGTCCACGAGAAGACGTAGGAGGGTTAGTTAAGATCCTTTAAACCTCTATAAATCGGTTGTGTGTCTCTTTCCCTAATTCTTTAGTTACTTGTTTACTTATTTATTCTTGCATACAACAATTGATCTTTACATAATTGGTTTTTAAACTAAATAAGCGACAACTTTTTAAGAAAATTATGCAGGCCCTCTAGTTTTCTACAGATTCTAACTCCAACCAACCTTTAAACATACATCATTGAAGAGCACAAAACATGTGTTAATCGACATCTAAAACCCTAAACCTTTTATTTTTTTATTAGAAGGAAATGGCATCATAAATTATTAAAAGGCTATACACATCCTTCCATACTTGTACACTAGTTAACATCAAGGATGGACTGTTTGACACAAACCTCTCATTTAAAAAAAATCTGTACAATCAACGCAGAATATGTCTCTTCTAGGTAACCAATGGGATTTTCGTCCATTTTATAACTGAACAGAATTCACACTACCCACTGGGGGAGCTAACCCAAAAATTCAGGGGTATCCCAATTTTTTTTTAGATCAGGGGTATCTTTTATATAAAACCAGAAATTTTTTGTTCTTTTTACACTAAGGAGACGGGCTACTCCTTCTAATACACTAGCTCTGCCCTGATACTACCATGTAGTATGGCCGTTCTTACTAGTCCTGTGTGCTCCAACGACTACATCACAAAGGTACGGATGTCACCAACGACTCATAGTAGTATAAAATTCATCATGAGCTTTTTACAATAAGTAACATATATAACTTCAAATCGTGCTTTTTTTTCGTGAATGCCTTAAGAATCTAAACATACGAATCTTTCAAGGTCATCCAATACGGTGGAGTCCCTTATCTCCTGGCCCTTCGCTTTTGCTTTCTTTTAACTACCATCTCATGGCCCTTTGCTTTTGCTTAACGCTAAGGCCACCCGGGGTGCCCCCGTAATGGAATTCCATCACGCATTGTAGCACGTGAAACACCACCGTCGGTGGTAGTGAAAACGCGTGGAACTCACAAGGCGTGGCCACTATCACGCTTGAAGATTTGTTGGGTTGTGAGGGAAATTGTTAGGTATGGTGAGTGATGGGCACCCTACTAAAATCCATCACTAGTGATCGAATAAAGCTAGATGACGTGAAGGAACGTGATTGGATGTTGTGAGTGATGAGTAGGTGGTGAGTGATGGGCGCCCCTACCCCTTATGGGGACGAAAATGGAGATCCCTCGACATTAGAATGACCTCTAGTATTTTGTTTCTACATGTTTTGGCACTTTTTGCTCCATTTACATTCAGTTGGGATGCTTTTTGAAAGCACTTTTGGTTTACTTATTAACTGGGATGTTGGGTATAAGCATATGTTATCACACGCTTCTAATGCACCATAGTTTCAAGCTACCCAAATGGCTCGAATACACGTGTGCTTATTTAGGGGTTCAAACTATCCAGGTCTGGCAATTTATCTTGTCGTTTATTCAATTTCTATTGTTTACTGTGTTTCCATTTGTTTTCATAGAAAATCAAGTATCAAAGCACAAAATTTGGTTTTCATTAGGGGTGAAAATCGTGCCGGGTTGATGGGTTGGTGGATTGATAGCCTGTTTTCTATGTATACTGGCCGAACGGTATATATACAAACTTTACATCGAAAAAAAAAACTTTCTTTTCTAGTCAGACTTTGGAGATGCTTAGGTGCTCCTTTTTTTCTCGCTCTTTCTTATGTGGTAAATGGCAGCATGTTAGAATGGTGAGTTTAGTAAATGGTAACAACATAAATGGATAAACTGATTATGTAATCCAGTTTAAAGATTTAAAACAACGGTCTATGTTTACCAAAAAAAATGAAGTCTATACAAAATCTCATGCTCAGTGTAGCAAATGTATATCTGTAGAAAGCGAGGTCGTTCACCGAATGGCGGGCATAAAGAACAAATTTAACTACTTAACTTTAAAAACTTATGCTCATGAACATTGAATCTGGTGGAGGTTTTTTTTGTTTTTGCTGCATCTATTACTCCCTCCGTCCCATTAAATGTGTCTTAGTTTGAATTTTCAAAGTCTTTATTTATAAACTTTGACTTTAATTATATATTTTTGTGTTATATAAAACTTGATGAAAATTAACCCGATAAAAACACTTGTAAAACACTCTCAAATCATATAACTTTCATCAAGTATTAACTAACGCAAACAAAATTATTCAAGGTCAAAGTTTATAAATAAAGATTTTGAAAATTCAAAATATGACACTTTTAATGGGACGGAGGGAGTATTACCTATTGATATTTTATGCCTAATGATATTCTATGGAACAGTTGCTAAGCAACTGGATTGGTTTCCTGAAGTATTTTTAAAAATGGCCCATTTAAACCCGAAGTCATTTTGGCCGGAACCCCTTCTTAACTGAACCAAAATTGACACTTGTAAAAACGGATTGTTTTGACCTGACCTGGTTTGACCAAGTTACCTCACTTGACCGGCTGTTTGGGTAGGTATACTCGACACTTTCTTCAAGAAATTTGCCAATATAGGATTCTACACAAGAACATTTTACAAAGAAAATATATGGTGGTAAAACGCCCACTGCTGTTGGTGCGCCAACGCCGTCCCCATGATAGAACAAAATGTGTGATTTAGTGTCTTTTTCAACGCTGTCCGCGGAATTGAATTACCTAAGTTTTTGTGCTGCTGGAGTTTCTCTCTTCATCGCGACCGTACTTAGATCGATCGAATCTATAAATATGATGCTAACAAAATATGTATAATACGAAATCGGATCTGGCAAATTGTACAGGTCATACCTCAGAAAGGTTTGGGTCTCTCATAATATTAAGTATTCTGTGTAACTAAATATTGTGTCTTACTTTGTATGCTCCGGCCTTTCCACCTAGTTATAAATAAAACATAACCAAATACACTAATTTATAAGTAGTCGAATTATTATACTATATAAATACCACGTAATGTTTAGTTATTTATGTGAGTTTCTGTGAATGAATGAATCTCATTGATCACCAAGGATCCAATAAATATACAATGACGAGGCTATAAACAAGGAAATACAATCTCCTTAATTCGTGGAGATATATACAAAATAAATATAATTAAGTTAAATTGATATGGTCCGCTAATAGACCCCACAGTCGAAGCAGTAGCCGGCCGAATGCAAAGACTGGACTTGAAGCGATCGAACAATAGTCGTGGTAACCCATTGGTGAATATGTCAGCATATTGATATTCGGTTGGAACATGTAAAATGCGAACAACACCGAGTCGAACTTTCTCACAAACGAAGTGAATGTCAATTTCCACATGTTTGGTGCGTTGATGTTGTACCGGATTCTGAGATAAGTACATGGCTGAAATATTATCACAGTAGATGATAGATGCTTGACGAGTTGCAACCTGCAGTTCAAGTAGAAGATTTCGAATCCATGCAAGCTCGGTAGTAGTGTTTGCAACCGCTCGATATTCCGCTTCAGCACTTTAGCGGGAGATGGTGGGCTGACGTTTGGAGGACCACGAGACTAAGTTATCACCAAGGAAAACGCAATAACCCGAGGTCGAACGTCGCGTGTCAGGGCATCCCCCCAGTCAGCATCCGAATAAGCAGTAAGATGTGCTGATTTGGAGGGAGAGAGGTGGAGACTGTGATCAGCAGTGCCCTTCAGATAACGCAGAATGTGCTTAAGATAGTTAAAATGGGGTGCCCTTGGTGCATGCATGAAGAGACAAACTTGATGTACAACATAGGATATGTCGGGTCGAGTAAATGTTAGGTACTGTAAAGCGCCTACAAGGCTGCGATAGAGAGTACCGTCAGGAAGAAGATCACCTGCTGTAGCACTTAGTTTGGAAGTAGTATCAGTAGATGTGTTGCATGGCTTGCAGTTATCCATCTTAGCCCGAGTGAGTATTTCATGAATGTAGGAACACTGGGAGAGAAATAAGCCGCCATTTTGATGTTGAACTTCAACTCCTAAAAAATGATGTAATCTGCCAAGGTCGGACATAGCAAACTCCCAAGACATAGCTGAGATAAAAAAAACTGTAACAGTGCATCCGAGGAAGCTGTGAGGATTATGTCATCAACATATAAAAGGAGATAAGCCATGTCATTGCCCCGCTTGTATATGAACAGGGAGCTGTCGGAAGTAGAGGTTCGAAAACCACACTTAAGGATGTAGGAAGCAAATCGTTGATACCAACCCGGGGGGCCTGCTTAAGCCCATAAAGAGATTTCTTTAACCTGCACACAAACTTTGGGTTTTGCTGATTCACAAAACCTGGTGGTTGAAACATATACACAGTTTCATTTAAGTCTCCATGTAAAAAGGCGTTTTTAACATCTAATTGGTTAATGGCCCATGATCTAGACAAGGCCAAGCTCAAGACTGTGCGAATAGTGGTGGGTTTAACCACGGGACTGAACGTCTCATCGCAATCAATGCCAACCTGTTGAGATTTGCCATTAACCACAAGGCGAGCCTTGTAGCGTTCAAGGGACCCATCGGCACGAAACTTATGGCGAAATTGCCACATACACCGAATAATGTGTGCATCAGGTGGTCAAGGCACGAGATCCCACGTGTCATTATCCATTAAAGCTGTGTATTCGTTTTCCATGGCAGCTGACCAGTTTGGATCGGAGAAGGCATCAAGGTGAGATTTAGCTACGGATGAGATGGTGTCGACACTAAGGTTAAAGGGTGTTTTTGGTTTTAACATCCCGTCACGAGACCGAGTGGTCACTGGGTGTCGTGGGGAAGCTGGAGGAGGAACGGGTGCGCCAGGAGGGTGGGGTGGTACAGAGGGATGCGATTGGAAGGTGGGTTGGGGTGAGAACGTTGGGCAGAAGGTGTGGGCTGGACCGAAACTGGAGGTGTGGGTCGTGTGGTACGTCTGGAATATGTGATTGGAGGTGGGGCGGAGGGTTGGGTCGAAGGTTGGGCTGAGGGTTGTTGTTGAGGGGAAGTGGGAGGTGGAACAGTGGAGGGTCAAGGGGCTGATGTAGTGGGCATAGGTTGAGTCAAAAGGAGAGGTGAAGGTTCAGTTTCAAGGAAAATATAAGAGGATGGGTTGAGGTGAAAAGTTTTAGACATGGGAAAATCAACCTCATTGAAGGTGACATGTCGAGATAGAAGGATTTTCCCTGATGAAAGGTCTAAGCATCTATATCCGCGGTGGTCGACAGGATACCCAAGGAAGATACAAGGGGATGAGCGAGGGGCGAGTTTGTGTGGATGGGTGTCGGATTGGTTAGGGTAGCATGCACATCCAAACACCCGAAGGTGTTCATAGTCACGGTTCTTGAGATAGAGGGTAGCCGTAGGTGTGCAAAAACCAATTGGTTTGGCCGGGATAATATTATGTAGGTAGACAGCGGTATGAAGAGCTTCCACCCAATAGTGCGGTGGAAGAGAGGCTCGTGTAAGGAGGGACAACATGATTTCATTAAGGCGACGAATCATGCGCTCGGCAGTCCCGTTTTGTTGGGAAGTGTGTGGGCACGAAAACCGGAATTGTAATCCGTGTGTGGAAGCAAATTGTTTAAATTGATGATTGTCGAATTCTCTACCCATATCACATTGAAATGTTTTGATATTTAAATGGAATTGGGTGGAAACAAATTTATGAAATTGGGTAAATTTGGTGTACGTTTCAGATTTAAATTTCAATGGGTATATCCATGTAAAATGAATAAAGTCATCATAATAACCAAGTAATATTTATACCCGTGGGTGCTCAGGACAAGTGAGGTCCACAAATCACAACGGACAATATCAAAGGGACACACGGTGCAAGATTTAGATAATTGAAAAGGCAAGCGTTTATTCTTGGCAATTTGACAGGAATCACAAAAAACGGTACGCGTCTGCTTATTACAAGAAATAAAATTACGGGAATTTAATTAATCTAGAACATGCATGCCGGGATGTCCTAGACGGTTGTGCCAAGGGCCTTGCAGACTGGTGGTAACAAAAGCGGAAGCAGGGGGAAGTTGGAGAGCTGTGAGTGGATATAAGGTGCTGGTGCTGTCATGCCGACTCAAAATCCTCCCACTCGAGAAATCCTTCACAGAAAAGCCAAACGGGTCAAAATCAACAGACACCCAATTATCACGAGTGAATTTGCGAACATAAATTAAGTTTTTATTATATCGGGGGTGTGTAGAATGTGTTTTAGTTGGAGAGGTTTTGAGTTGGAGGGAAGGTCAGTATTGCCCGAACCCGCAACTGGTAAAAGATGGCCATTTCCAACTAGTAAATGTTTAATGGAATTTTCACACGAGTGAGAGATCATACCTGAGTCCGCAGTAAGGTGGTTGGCAGCTCCAGTATCCATAAACCATTGAGGCGACTCAGATTCCAGAGCCATAGTCTGAAATGCTTCAGCAAGTTCGGTGGGCTCCAAAGGGTTCACATCAGTAATATGGGCCTGTGCAGAAGACTGATAATTGGTGTTGGGCTGAGAAGATTGTGGTTGTTGTCCATTCCAAGGAGAGGCCCACCCCGGTAAGGTAGGATATGGGCACGTTGGGGGTGGGGTTTTCCAATAGTTACTGGGCCAGTAGGGGCTGAATGGTGGGTATTGAGCAGGGTTCCAGTTTTGAGGGCCACGATTTTGGCTGCGGTTTGAAGCTTGGTTACGGGTCCCGGAGCTAGATCCATTGCGTGATTGAGGCTGACCGTTTGAAGTAGAAGAAAAGTGTTGAGGTCCATCACGGCGTGGGCCGCGCCTGTTGTAGTTATTGGGCTGACGGGTGGGGCCAGAGTCTGTGTTCACGACGATTTTGAGAGTTCGGATTTAGGTTTACTACTGCCAAAGCCTCGGATGGTGCAGAAGAGTCGTCACGGGCTGCCTGGCGTTCTTGGTCTCCACGAAGCATCTCACATGCTTCGTTCCATGAGGGAATCTCCCGGTTGATTATCGAGCCGATAGAGTCATATTCCCGAGGCAATCCTCACACAAGTTGTAAAACGAGCGACTGCTCATTGACAGGGCTGCCGACATTATCCAACTGGGCAGCCAAGTCACGAAGGGTCTGACAATATGCCTCCAAAGAAGCACAAGCACTGAGTTTGAGGTTAACAAATTTGGTTTGTAGGGCTGCGCATCGTGGGCCTTTGTTATTATGGAAGATAGCTTTGACCCGGTTCCAGGCTTGAAGGGCTGTAGAGTCGGATTCCAGAACCCGCAACAGGTATTCATCAAATAACATGCTATAAATCAATTGAAGGACAATAGCATCAATTTTCTTCCACTGGTCGTAGGTGGGAGCATTCTCCGGTGGTGGTTAAAAAGTGATGTGGTCCAGTACGTCGTATCCGCGTGCATGAAGCTGAAAAAGCTTGACCCATGCAGAATACGTGACTTTGGATCCATCCAGTACGCGGATCTTTTTCTGGATGTCGGTAACGGTGTAAACCGGATGGAGCGGGTTTTGCTGCTTGGCAGGGGAGGATTCAACCTTGTCGCTCATGGCGGAGAAGGGAATCGGAAAGAGAACTGTGAAGTGGCCGGCAAATAAGAGGGTCGAAACCCTAGGATCAGAAGAAAAAAAAAGAAAGAAAGGGATTTGTGATTACGATGAAGGCTGTGATACCATGTGAGTTTCTGTGAATGAATGAATCTCATTGATCACCAAGGATCCAATAAATATACAATTACAAGACTATAAACAAGGAAATACAATCTCCTTAATTCGTGGAGATATATACAAAATAAATATAATTAAGTTAAATGATATGGTCCGCTAATAATTTATTGATTAACATGATCACATTACAAAGGGCCAACTTGTGAGATACGAGAGGCAAGTTCCGTTAGGCAAAGAATCACACAAATAAGTCTAAAAATCGTAAGCATATACGGATAAATAATGTAGTAAAAGGGTTTATTCCTGAATCCTGACAGTTGATCCATCGCTTCATGTGACCCACTCGAAAGCTCATTTGAATTTGCAACCGATTTCAAATGACTTATTCAACTTCTGAGCTTCAGTTGGAAATTTCATTGGTGGCCAATCCAACTGATTTAAGAAAGCAAATTAAGTACCAAGATATATCAATTTGCCACCATTTTAATCCATGTCTAGCTGAATACTCAAAAGCATGATGGTTGTTGTGCCAACCTTTCCCAAAAGTAAGCATTGCCACCCACCTACATTCAACATGGATGGGTTAAAACAACGATATATACATTTTTTATACTAAAATTTTTAAATATACCAATTATTTCTAGATAAGTCGTTTGTTTTCCAAGCTTGTTTTCCCCTGGCCAGCTGAGTTCACTAGAAAAGTAACGTGGAAAAACACACTCGTCCTAACACCCTGCATTCATAAGTACATGTATATGAACTCTTGTAAAGCACACATGATCTATTCAAATAGCATAAAATACTATATGACACGTTACTTAAAGTTATACCATAATCTAAACGAGATAAGGGAAACCACCCCAAGCATAAACAAGTGCCCCAAATCCAAGTATATGCCACACGTAAGTTCTTTTGATGAACCTATAGAACGCTTAGCTTTTTAAGTCTTCTACTTTTTTACGCTCTTGATACTGGAAAAGTATAATTACAAATTATTAACATGAAAAAGCTTAGATTGATATAAACTACTTGAAGTTGTTTTAGCATTCACCTTCTCCATAATGAAGCCGTTGTCAAATAACCAACCCATGTGGCTAAACCAAAATCCATAAATGGGAGAATGTGGATCTTTCTCTGAATCAACATATTGATGGTGATACCTATGGATGCTCACCCAATATATTGGATCCCTCTAAAATAAAGAAAATAAATGAATGATTTTGCTCCAATATAAAAACTAGGGCGACAATTATTGACACGACCCAAAAAAACAGGTTTTGGGTCTGACTAATACAACCTGTTTAAAAAATTGGTCATGGTCATGGTTGGATTGATCTGTTTTTAAAACAGGTCGGGTTCGGGTTAACCCCGTATAAAAATCAGGTTAACCCTTAATTCGTTTAAGTACTTAAAGAAAAAACCTTTTAAAATTTTAATTTTGTTTTTACCGTTATCAGTTTTACACAGTTAGTCGTAATAATGTTAGTTTTGCCACACTATATTATCTAATTGTCACACTCATGCCAGTCATACTCACCCTTAACACGTTACCCATAACTCGCTTATAACCCAACAACTCATTTATAACATGTCTACTCATTTTTTTTAAAATGGATAAAAGGAGTTGTGCTCGGATTCACCCGAATTTATGTGTGTGCAGGTTAGATTTAAAATATTTGACACGAATAATTTATATTGGTCGGGTTTGGATTGCATATTTCAACCCACAACGCAACAACCCGCCAACCGGCTGCAACCTATCAATCCACCAACCCACCAACCCGGCATGATTTTCACCCCTAATAAAAACCATATTTTGTGCTTTGATACTTGATTTTCTATGAAAACAAATGGAAACACAGTAAACAATGGAAACTGAATAAACGACAAGATAAATTGCCAGACCTGGATAGTTTGAACCCCTAAATAAGCACACGTGTATTCGAGCCATTTGGGTAGCTTGAAACTAGGGTGCACTAGAAGCACGTGATAACATATGCTTATACCCAACATCCCAGTTAATAAGTAAACCAAAAGTGCTTTCCAAAAAGTATCCCAACTGAATGTAAATGGAGCAAAAAGTGCCAAAACGTGTAGAAACAAAATACTAGAAGTCATTCTAATGTCGAGGGATCTCCATTTTCGTCCTCATAAGGGGTAGGGGCACCCATCACTCACCACCCACTCTCACTCACAACATCCAATCAAGTTCCGCCACGTCATCGAGTTTTATTCCATCACTAGTGATGGATTTTATTAGGGGTGCCTATTACTTACCACACCCAACAATTTCTCCCACAACCCAACAATTTCCCTCAAAACCCAACAAATCTTCACGCGTGTTCACCACAACGCGTTTTATATTTGACGCATGATAGAGGCTAGTGGCGATGGTGTATAACGCTAATTCACGCATGGTAAGGAGCCTATCACGGGGGCCCCGTCCCCATAAGAGGTTCCTTTTTCTTGTTATCATCAGATCAGAGAAGATTGATTATTCTCTGATGCTCTGGTTCATTTTCGTCATTTGATGACATCTATGTATCCTATTGGGTGTGATTATTATATGACTGACACTTTTCTCCAAGGCCAGAGCAAGTATTTATAAAGCATACATGTATATGCACAGATCTATGTGTATATATATATATGATTAGGTTCAAAAGTGAACAACTTCTTGAGAGTGAATTAAGTGAAGTAATCTTGGTCTTCGATCATTTTATAGATTAAAAGAGTAAGATTGACATTAGCCAAATATGTTTAATTAAAATCCCTTAATTTTCTCTTTTCTTAACTCTCTCTCTCTCTCCTTTTTAATTGTTTCTCCATCATTTCTTTATCCATAGATTTTGTTTTAATTTTAACTTAAATATTGTTTTTCTTTTATTATCCCTATATATAAACATCATAATATATTGTTTATATTTTTTTTAATTTTCAATTAATACTGAAAAAATTCTCTGGGATTGAACTTGTAATTATTTTTGGGCATTAACTTTTTTTATGAATATGTGATGAAGTTATTTATTTTTGCATACACGTGATTAGTTTCGTTTTTTATTAATTCATAATTTTATATGAATCTACTCGTGTGCATACATAATACACTATATGGTGTTAATGTACACATATCTAACCAATTCTGAATATAATACACAAATGTATAAAATTATATACACATGTGTATAAATTAACAGCTGTATATCTTGTATAAACTGATAGTTAACGAGACTGTACACATGTGTATAAACTAACAGTTGTGTATCTTGTATAAACTGATAGTTAGCGAGACTGTACACATGTGTATAAACTAACATTTGTGTATCTTGTATAAATTAATACTAGCGACATTGTACACATGTGTATACACTAACAGCTGTGTATCTTGTGTATATGGAAACTAGCGAGATTTTAGGATTTTGATTATATTGTTTAATAAATGCAAATTTACAAAAGATGCAAATGCCCTTCTTTTAATTATTTTAAAGGGAAGTTACAAGATTATAATTACAATCTTGTCATTGTTTAAAAATCTCTAAATGATAAAATCCAATGACCCAAATTAGTTCACACAGTTCACTCTCAACCTAGTGTTCGCTCTAGAACCCTACCCTATATATCATGTATATATATACACATATACATACACATAGATCTGTGATCCTTGTTTGTGAACTAAGTGAACCAATCTCAACCATTCATTTTATTACTTGATGAAAAGGTTAGGATTGTAATTCTACATTTATTTATTTTTTAAAATTCATTTTCTATTATGATCATCAGTTACATGTCCCCTTTTTAGGAAAATTAGGAGATCTCATTTGATTATATCCAAGATTCTATCATATCTTCAACTAATAATTTTGAAATTCATACTGCTAATTTGTTTTTTTTTTCTGTTTTTTATTAAATAACGATGTTGATCATGGAGGATGCATATGTATATAAAACTAATTTAATAAAAATAATTTATACACAAGCGTACACTTAATAAAACTAATTTATGCACACACGTATATACACTTGTGTATTTCACGCCACACACGTGTGTACGTTCATCAACATTTTTATTATCACAAATTAGTTACAAAACAATTGTTTGTTTTATTCATAGCATTTGAAAGATTTATATTGAAGGCTTTAACTAGTATACACCACTGTTTAAGCAGTTATGCTCATAAATTCCCACACATGCACTTGTGTATTTATCATTAATACATCTATGGACACACATGAGTATACATTTGTGTATACTCATACATTAACGTTTGTCAACTCATACTACATTGTATATTTTGTTAAAGCATATTAATTAAACCATACCATGTGCATTTCTTTGACAGTGTACATTATGTCCCAAAATACATAATCAGAATAAAACTAAAACCAACCAGCTTAACATCCAGTTTTCATCACTAACAAAAAAGTATCCCAACCACTTCTCGTACGCACATATTGGAAAATCAAAACATAAAAATCAAAACATAGTCTGCATTGAACATTTTAAACACTAATCTTGTTCGCCACGTTGTATGCAACTGCTTCAGCCATTACTTCATCAAGGAGCGTATTAGCATGGGAACACACAATCTTCACATCATATGTTTTCCTTAACCTGGTCATACACGCTTTTTTGGGCGTGTGCGCAAGCGGAAACCCACTATCCCATGTTAATTATGTTTCTCCAAACCAAGTTTCCATGTTCGCATGGTGAACACCCCACAATCAACACTATTGCAATTGTCGCCCATTCTATTTCCAAGCTTTTCGGTATTATCCCTTCGAATTCCCCACTTTTTGGATGATTAATTTCAAATATTTGGTGAAAATATCTTGTTGTGTTCAAAATCACAATCAACTACGCTACCAATTGTAAAACATAAATACATTTACAACTTAAATTCATACTTACCCCTTTAAATGGCGCCGTCTTCTTAAAGAAGTTCGAATCATTCACAAACTCGATACGCCTCTCACTTACATCCATGTTGTCAATGACACTGATAGTCAACTTTTCCATGTCGAAACTCACCAAACAGAAGTGATGCTGCTCAAAAATTGGGAAAACAATTACCCTATAATCTGTCAACATCATAAGTGACTCATCCTTATAGTGCACCATCAGCAGAGCACTACTCAGTACACACAATTTTGTTTATACAAAAGTATACACACAATTTTTCTTAGAAAAACCACACACAACACTAATGTACATATCTGTACACACATTGTAATAATAACTATTGTGAACAATATACATTAGTGTACATCACCGAGGTTAAACCACCAAACAAAACAAGTACAGAACTCTAGAACACTATTGTACATATGTTTACACACTGTGTAACATTAACTTTTGTGAACGATATACACAAGTGTACACCACAGAGGTTAAACCACCAAACAAAAACAAGTGCATAACTATAGAACACTATTGTACATATGTGTACACACTGTGTAACAATAACTATTGTGAACGATGTACACGGGTGTACATAACCAAGGTTAAACCACCTAACCAAAAACGAGTGCATAACATTGCGACGGAAATAATCAGAAAAAAGAGTATAATCAACAATCTTAATGACATAACCCTAACCTTCAAACCAAGTAACACTATAATTGATTACATTACAATCAAATCACACCATCGGAACATAATCTTGTGATTAAATAACTATTACAGCTTTCAAAATGATCTTTTTAAACACCATTTGTATGAACGAAACCCTTACTTTCCGATTTCAAATAATTAAAAATAGAACAAAACAAGTGCAACTGGAATCGATGTAATGCATATAAACTTACTGTTGCGATGATTTTGTTAAGTTTCCTCGCCGGACCGCAGCAACGTTTTTCTCGCTTCTTATCGCCGCTCCGTTACAGAGAAAAAGGTTTGAATTGTGCTATTATTTTTAGTGAGAGATTATTATGATGTACCCAACACAAGAAACACGATGATTATGGAAGAAGAATTTTGAAAGATTCTATAAAACCTAGTTGATTTTCCCAGTTCCCAAAAATTGAGTAGGTTGAGAATTACATTATAGTCCATATATGAATTTTGAGTTTATTCTATTTTATCAAATAATTACAAGATTGCCATTACCATTAAATCTCATCATCTAAGAAATGAAGGGTCAAGATCTGTTCACTTTGTTCACAAGTAAGTCATTGTTCACTCTAGAACCCTGCCCTTAATATATATATATATATATTATAGGTTTAGGATCCTGTAGAAGACATAAGAACTAACATGTAGACATCATGTTTTGGACTTAATCATAATGTTTTAGATTATTTTGGTAAGAAAAACATCAAACATAACAACTTAAGACACAATGCAAAGAATTCTAGACTTAAAACTTAAAACACCATGCCAAGAACATTAAGTAGTGTATTTTAAGTGTTAAATAGTGTTTTTTAAATTGCACGCCTATTATACATTGCATTGTGTTTTAAATTGTTATGTTTGGTGTTTTTCTTGCCAAAACAACTTAAAACATCATGGTTAAGTTCAAAAGATGATGCCTACATGTTAATTCCTATGCCTTCTCACACTTCTCATGAAAAGGGTCCTTTTTACAGGAACCCCACCCTATATATATATATATATATTATATATATATATATATATATACGGTTAGGATCATGTGAGAAGCACTAGGCTAATTGAGAAACATTCTGGATCACACATTTTCCCAAAGATTTTCGTAATATACATATATGTGTAATTTAAAATTGACTATGTACATATGTGTATAAGTCAATATACATATATGTATATAGTCAAGTTTAAACTATACATATGCATATATTACGAAAAACTTAGGGAAATGTGTGGTCCAGAATGCTTCTCAAGTTTTTCAAATAGGGTGGACTTACCATATATATATATATATATATATATATATATATATATATATATATATATAGGGTTAGGATCATGTGAGAGGCACTATGCTAATTGAGAAACTTGAGAAGCATTCTAGATCACACATTTTCCCTAAGCTTTTCGTAAATACACGTATGTATAGTTTAAAAGTTTTTCAAATAAGGTGGATTTCTCTTAGGATCCTTTATATATATATATATATATATATATATATATATATATTATATATATATATATATGGTTAGGGTAAAATGAAAACTCATACAAGTTGTGAGAACTTAGAGAACTCGGCCTTACGAAAGGTTTTTTCAAAACATTTTTCTACCAAAAATCCTAAAAAAATCAACTTTTCCAAAAAATAAAAGAAATTAAAAAAAATTTGTTTTTTTTTTCATTTACAGCAGCCGTAAGTGCTGTAAAAGGTGATGTCATGCTTATGTCATCACCTTTTTACAGCCACTGTAAGGGCCCGAAAAACCCACTTCGATTTTTTTTAAAGATTTTACGACAGTGTTTTCTAACGTTTTAATCTAGAGGTGTGAAAAAATGGGGTCGAAAATTGCACGAGAAGGCCGAGTTCTCCAAGTTCTCACAACTTAAAGGGGTTTTCTCTTGATCCTAATCAATATATAGGATTCGGTTCAAGAGAGAACAAATCTCAGTTGCGAGAACCATAAGAACTCCTATCATCCAATATCATATTTACACATAACCCATAACCAAATTAAATTAAAAGGGTATTTTAGTATTTTACTTCTCATGTCACATCTTTTCTCTCTGTTCTATTTAAAAGTCAACATGGTCACATTTTTTTCTCTCTTCTATTTAAAATTCAACACGAGACATCTATTGAGTCGTGGTTTTTGTGAGTTCGTTTGGCAAATCCTCAAATTTCGTAAACCCGAAATCGGGGTGTCGGGGGCGTAAAAAGATGTTTGGCGAAAATTTTTTTTTTTAAAAAAGTTTTTTTTAAATTAAAATATTTTTGTTTGACGTAAAATATTTGTTGTTTTTTGTAAAAAAGTTTAAACCCCGTAAAAATTGTTTTTTTGTAAAAAAATTGTTTTAAAGTTTAAAACCACGCAAAAAAAGTTTAAAACCGGCGCGAAAAAAAGTTTAAAACCGCGCATAAAAACTTTTACACCGGCGAGTAAAATTATTTAAAACCGCGCGTAAAACAATTTTAAAACCGGCGCGTAAAAAAGTTTAAACCCGGCGCGTAAAAAAAGTTTAAAACCGATGCGTAAAAAAGTTTAAAACCGCGCGTAAAAAAAGTTTCTAAAACGACGCGTAAAAAATTTTGAACCCGCGCGTAAAAAATTTAAAACCACGCATAAAAGAAGTTTGAAACCCCGCGTTAAAAAAGTTTAAAATCGGCACGCAAAGAGAATTTTAAACCGCCACGTTAAAAAAAGTTTAAAACTGCGAGTAAAAAAAGTTCTAAATCGGCGCATAAAAAAGTTTAAAACCGGCGCGTAAAAAGTTTAAAACCGCGCGTAAAAAAAAAATTAAAACCGGCGCGTAGAAAAAGTATAAAACCGGGCATAAAAAAAGTCGGAACCCGCGCATAAAAATGTTTAAAACCGGCGAAAAAATTTTTTGAACCCCTACGTAAAATAATTTTCTTATTGCATTAAAAATAACATTAATTAAATCACAAATATTAAATAAAGTACAATAATTACAACTTTATTTACCAATCATTAAAGAGTTTATTAAAAATACCAATTTACCCTTATCCCACTAAAAACAAGACTCATTAATTAAAGCACAATTATTACAACTACTTTATTGTCTTTTAATCTCAATCATTAAAACACTTTTAATAAATGATTTATATTGGTTCCTACGGTTTTTACAACTGAAGGTGGTTCTCATTTTATCCATCCCATATATATATATATATATATATATATATATATAAAGTGAGAGAGAGAGAAACCCACTTAAGTTAAAAAAAAACTCAAGAAAACCTTACGTAACATTTTTTTTTTTGTAAAAAAAATTAGAAAATGTAGGTTACATGTTATTGAACGTTTTGTAACAAAAAAAAAAACAAAAACAAAAAGCGCCAAAGGGATTTTTTTATAATTTTTTTTTAAAATTAAGTTTTTTATATAAATATTCTAAAAAAGTGAATTTTAATTTATTTTTATAAAAAAATCCACCCGGCGTTTTTTGTTTTTTTTTGTTTACAAAACATTCAAAAACATGTAATTTACATTCCCTAATTTTTTTACAAAAAAAACCGTTACATAAGGTTTTTCTTTTGGGTTTTTTGTAACCAAGTAGGTTTTCTTTCTATCCTTCCCGTTTTAATATAATATATATATATATATATATATAATTATATATATATATATATAATATATATATATGTACTGGATGGATCATGAGAAAATAGTCTTAAATGAGAAACCAAAAAGCTAACTAAAAAAGCCAAAAAAACATATCAATTTTTTTGATATTTTTATTAAAATTCGTTATATATATTATATAAAAAAACTTAAAAAAAGAAGCATATAATGCAAATGGGCAACATAAACATATAATGCACATGTGTAGCACACACATAGTGCACATGTGCAGTACAAGTTTTTTTTTTTGAAAAAAAGTTTTTTTATACATAAAATCCAGCGATTTTTTATAAAAAAATTGTAAAAAAAAATTTGTATGTTTTTTATGCTAAGTTTTTTTTAAAAGTTTTTTATACATAAAATCCAGCTATTTTTTTATAAAAAAAATTGTATGTGTTTTATGCTTTTTTTTGGCTTTTTGAGTTAGTTTTCTAGTTTTCTCATTTATATCTAGTTTTCTCATGATCCTCTCCCTATATATATATATATATATAGATTGTTTGTCTAGTGTTACAACAACAACGGGCTTACATGTTAACGATTAGATCAAGGTGTTGGGTGAATGAACAAAGTGATGACACAAAAGAATATCAGTAATGAAATCTACACATGTTAGTGATAGAACCGGTTCTAAAATGGTGTCTCATACCGTCCGAATACTTGTGATGGATACGCTGGGTAATTACTCTATGGTATAGTCTGGTCGGAGTGTGATAACGGGGCTCTTCAATTTGGAGAGTGCGGTAGGCTAATACAAGAAAGTCGTCATTTCAAAAAAAGAAAATTACTCTATGGTATTTGTTGGATAATTACTTGTGAGGTATATAAGTTGGTTAAAGTAACGTGTGGGGATTTCCAAACAAGTTCTTACCATTTGAACTTTGATATAACTTTATTTCCCAAACAGTACAAATCAACGAATTACCAGATTATATCATTACCAAATGAGAAAGAAAGATAAAAGTTAAAAAAAATGTTAACATATATGGCGTAGGTAAATGAGTATGTATGTTTCAGATAATCGGCATGGGTATCTCGGGTTATTGTAACATTCCAGAGGGTTTCTGATACTCTGCCTTGACCCAAGCACAAGTCAAGCATTGGCTTACATATTCTGCCACGTCCTTTTTCATCCACGGCCACCAATAAAACTCTTTAAGGTCGTGGTACATCTTGTCTGTACTGGGGTAAATCGAATATTTCGATTTATGGGCCTCGTCAATGATCAACTGTCTCAGCTCCGAATTTGCAGGAATCCACACTCGATCCTTAAAATACAACACCTCATCCGCTTTTTTCACAAAGCTTTCTCATTTCCATGCAACCCTTTGCTGGGTAACTGGCTTTCCTCAAGGGCTTTCATGTGCGCGCTCCAGATTCGCTCTATAAGGCTCGTCAACACAATCATTCCCAGTGCTCGCACTCGGAGTGGTTTAATTTGATCCTTCCTACTTAGTGCATCCGCCACCACGTTAGCTTTTCCCGGGTGGTACCTTATTTCACAGTCGTAGTCATTTAATACTTCCACCCATCTGTGCTGCCTCATGTTCGGCTATTTTTGGTCGAAGATATGTTGGAGGCTTTTATGGTCCATATATATAGTACACTTTGTACCATATAAGTAATGTCTCCATATCTTTAGCGCTAATATAACTGCGCCCAGTTCCAAATCATGCGTCGTGTGGTTCTTCTCGTGCACCTTTAGTTGTCTGGAAGCGTATGCAATGACTTTGTTTCTTTGCATTAGGACACATCCGAACCCTCGCCGAGATGCGTCACAATATACGACGAAGTCATCGTTACCTTCGGGTAACGTCAGAATTGGAGCCTCGCATAACTTTTGTTTTAATAGCTGGAATGTTGTTTCCTGGTCTTCACCCCATTCATACTTCCTATCTTTCTGTGTCAAGGCTGTTAGTGATTGGCAATACTAGAGAAACTTTCGATGAACTGATGGTAATATCCCGCCAGTCCCAAGAATTGGCGTATCTTTTTTGGAGATTTAGGCACAGACCAATTTGTGATTACTTCTATCTTACTTGGATCCACATAAATTCCATACTGATCCACTACATGTCCTAAAAATTGCACGACTTGCAACCAGAAGTCGCACGTAGACAATTTAGTGTACAATTGCTCTTTCCGTAGTATCTCTAATATAGCGCGTAAATGATACTTGTGCTCGTCCTTGCTCTTGGAGTAAATCAGAATATCCTCGATGAAGACGATGACGAACTTATCGAGGTATGGTTTACACACCCGGTTCATGAGGTCCATGAACATAGCATGTGCGTTGGTGAGCCCGAAGGGCATAACCAGGAACTCGTAGTGGCCATACCGAGTTTGAAAAACCGTCTTGGGGATATCGTCCTCTTGAACCTTTACTTGCTGGTAACCCGATCGAAGATCTATCTTAGAAAAATATCGGGCTCCTTGTAGCTGGTCAAAAAGATCATCGATCCGTGGAAGAGGGTATCGGTTCTAGACAGTGACCTTGTTTAATTCTTTGTAGTCGATGCACATTTGGAAGCTGCCGTCCTTTTTCTTTACAAATAAGACTAGGGCTCCCAGGGAGAATAACTAGGACGGATGAACCCACGATCAAGTAACTCCTGCAATTGCGTTGATAGTTCTTGCATCTCGGATGGTGCAAGACGGTATGGGGCTTTGGCGATGGGTGCTATTCCCAGTATTAGGTCGATCCGAAACTCGACATGCCGATTGGGCGGCAATCCGGGCAATTCCTCCAGGAACACGTCTGGGTATTTGCACACTATCGGGATGTCTTCAATACGTTTTTCGGCTGGGTCTGTTGTTGGGTAGCATTGATACCGACGCTAACTTGTGACACGATCATGGGGATAACTGCCTGAAACTGTTGCGCTATCATTTGCGCAATTTATGCCTCCGTCATTTGTGGTATGCGTTTCAGGGCCATTCTATTATAAACAGTATATATATATATATATATATATATATATATATATAGTATGTATATATGTATCAATGTCATATGTTCAATCATCACATATCACACAATTTCATCGCACACATGAGCCCATGATACGTGTATCCAAAATCATCGTCATATATATAATAATATCTGTCGTCGTACAATTGTCAAAATTTGCACATAGACTTAACCCGTAAGGTCCAGTGCTTAAATGCGCTGTCAAACTAGTCACCGAAGTAACATACATACACGATACAACAAAAGTACGAACTACGAAAACACGGAAATACTACAACTACATCACCACCTCGACATGGACATAACCCAGTGCTTGGTAGGATGTGAAAAAGATACACCATGTCTATCTTTACTACAAAGAAAACCATACTACTAACGCCGCAACCAACATGCCAATCCCACAAAACCTGCCACCAGGCCTACGATGGCACCGATGCATCCATACAGCATTGCCCAGAAACGGTCCTGGTGGTAATGAACGTATCCCATACCCTGCTGCAAAGCAATGATCACCCGCAGCAATGCAATCTGCTCAAATAAGTACCCCATCAGACTTCTCGGTGAGGGGAGCAGGTGCCTCCTAAGGAGGGAACGGTACACCCCATACGGGGGGGGGGGGGGGGGAAGGATCTCTAACCGGTTGAGAAGGGCCACCTCGCTCATAAGTATGAAAAGGGGAAGGGTCCTCCCTAGGTGGTGTGAGGAAACGAGCAGTAACCTGCTGCTGCACTCCCATAGGTACCGGTATCAGGTGGACAGGGGGGAGTGGTGGTGTAAAAACAGGTACAAGCGCGGGTACCCTCCGACGAGCCGTCTGCCGGAAGCTAATGGTAGGTACCTCATGAGAACTAGGTGAAGATGGTGAGTAAGTGCTTGGGGTAGAAGGAGTATAAGGCTCAGGCGGAGTCTCTGGTGTAGGTAAACGAGGTGCTACAGGCTCCCACTCCCAATGCTCCGTAGTAGGAGTAGGGCTCCGGGTGATAGGTCCTACCTGAACAACTACATCAGGGGTACAACTACGCTCCAAGGAGCTAGTAGGGTGGTGAGACGGAGAATGAAAGGCACTCGAGACCTCTCCCTCACGCCTGGTACGGGGTCTAGGTGGGTAACTACCACAACAGTAACCCGACTGATTCGACTCGTTACTCGACGTCAGAAGAGGCATAAGCGGATCCTCCTCAGGATCTGTCTGAGTACGGGATGCAGTCTGATGACTTGTATGACGCGACATGATACCTGTAGAGAAAGGCAACATATAACACCGACTATATTGACCGAAACAACCGACATTCAACGTTCCAAAGATATATACATAAGCACGTATTGCACAAAATTTTGATTTTAAAGTTTTAAAAATTAGAGATAGTTTGTCAAGTTAGTATTCGCATCCCCAAGTACCAGCAGATATATTATTGTGTTCCGGACCACAACAATTTATTTGCCTAACAAAGCCATCTCGGTAATAGTCACACTACTCAGTCTCCAGAGGTTCTCAGTGCGAGGATACTAAACTTAGGATTATAGTCTAGGTTCTTTGGGGATACCTAATTCACTATAACCGATGGCTCTGATACCATCTTATGTTACACCCGACTCACAGCGGAAGACAATAGTGGGGTGCGGCAGACACATGGCATTTCCTCATAATTTAAAAATGTGATATCATACACCAACTATCATATTACAAACCATTAATTTAAGTGTGGTACTACAAGCCACTATAGCCTTTATTCTGCTACTGTCCGCCTAGTCAAAACGTTCCATACGAACATTCCTTATTCCTGCTTAGTTTTACCTGAAATGCATGTTAGTTTTAAAAAGGGTCAGCTAAATGAGCTGGTGAGTTCCACTGGTTTGGTTGTTTCGTAGCAAAATGCCTTAACAAGTTTACTTGCACGTGTCACAAATCACAGATGGAATTACACGAGTTCACAAGTGAAACCTTGACTGTTATAACCGTACCGTGTCACAACAGACACCTCATCGAACCAGGCCGTGTCACAACAGACACCTCAGCCCACCAACTACGTCACGTGCAGTTCAACGCCCCATGTGTAATTATGCCTAACAATATAACAGAGTTTAGGATGCGTGCAGTGGCCTGTTTTCTGACACACAGTCTAGTCGCAGCAATGGATTTGTCAGACCAATAGTACTATCCACTGCCCACGACTTACGTTAATCACTTGTAGGGGATAGTTCGTGTGTTAGGTAATTCACATCATCACAAGTTGGTGCAATTAACACAGTTTGTAACATGAAAATCACCCAAGAAAATAGTAAAACAGTTTTAAAGTGGGGGAGTGAAACTCACAGTAAGGGTAGCAGTATCAATCAAAGCGTGAGTATACAACTGGATAAGTTTTAATAACACACATGCAAGTAAGGACTTAAATCAGCATCTAAGCTGGTAATGGTTATAACTTGGACCTGGTTATGAGTTTTCACCATGGATTAAACTTACAGGATACTGGTATGGTGATGGATGTCAGGGTAGTATCAGATTTTAGTTTGGCTTTCGGGCACCGGTTCACGTGCCAGCCAGAGTCAGTTGTTTGACACGTTCGGATAATGGTACGGGAATACCAATAGTGTCAACATGTTGTTATTTAAGAAATATTAACTTTTCATTAAGGGAGTTTGGGTGTTTGGGGAGTTTAGGTTGCCCAAAATTGAGTTTCCACTTTCGCCGTCAGGGATTCTCCCGAACTGTCATTGGACACACCCCTAGTGTCCAATCAACCTTGGAATCTCCTGGAATACTCCCGGTGTTCTAATTATAGTAAACGTCAGGTTCGGTCAGTTCCCGGTTCCGGCAGATTCGTTACACGGTAAACTGCCGAAACTAGTTTAAAATAACATGTTTTTAATTCCGTAAATTCCCCTTTAAAACATAAATTTGATAAAAATCTGGAAATTTTTATACAATTCAGTAAAAAAATATATAGATTCTGAGAAAAATAATTCGGGAATTTATTTAGCCATTTTAACTCCTCAAATGAATTATTTGTAAAATAGTATTTAACTGAATAATTTACATTGCTTATCATCTGATGTCTAAAAATTCCCAAAATATTCCGGTAAGTCCCTCCTATGTCCAGGAACTCCCTGCTAAAATTTGGGATTTTTCCGATTTCGTTTCGGTGCGTTTCCGGCTACCGAGAACTCACAAAAACACGGATTTTTAATCCAAAACAAAATTTAACTAATGGACTCCCAAACTTCCAGAACATTTCTCATATGTTCCTTGGTGTTCATGTCAATTTTGGTAATTTATAGACTTCGTTTGGTGTTTTTCCCGAATTTCTTTTGGTAAAACAGTAAAAAATTTGCTAAAAATCATAGAAAATTCCAAAACTTCTAGAAATTTTACGTGGACATTCCTGTCAATACCTACATTACCACACTAAATTTCAGCTCAATCCAAGCATCATGGACCAAGTTATAGACCAAATAATATTCTGCCTACGCTAGTTTAAGGTTTCGGGTGTTATACCTAGCGCAAGCTTCGTTCCCGGGCATTTTTCTCGAGTCCAGAAGTGTGTAGGTGCTATATTCAGTACCTACACATCAAGCACAATCCAACATGCCATAATACATGTCAATCAAGCCTTGTTTCACTGTTTTTCGGTTCATAACTTTGTTAATCGCTTTTGGTCGATTAGGGGTCGATTAGGGTATCAAAAACCAAAGTTTTGTGATCTTGGCTACCATATAACATCAAGTAATCCCTGATGTGATCTTATTTAGCCAACAATCATGTTTAAATCATCCATTATCATGGATTAAAAAAGGTTTTCTATGTCTAGTTCATGTTTTCTCAAGAAATCATCATCAAAATCATAAGAAACTTGAATTATACCTTTGATTTTGCTGAATTAAGGTGATAATCATCTGAGTGCTTGAGAGTTTTGAGCAGAATTTTGATGGAAAATGAAGAAAAAAAAATAAAAAAAGATATAAACAAGGGGGGGCGATCGCAAGTGGGGGCACCCCTACCCCACCTATGGCTTTGTCGTGCTTTGTTTTTCGTGCTATAAAGATGCTGTCTATCTTCGTTTACGCGTTTAGGTTTGTTTTCGGGTCCCACACGCGTCCTCGATTTGCCAAACGAGCTCTTTTTTCGCGTTTTTAGTGTTAAAAGACTCGGTTTTAAAAGATGTGCATAGCCGTCTAGAAACCCTCCGACCCCAGTTATGTTTTAATCATAATAGCTTCGTATTAGTGTAGTTTAAGTGTTTTTAGGCTTGATTGACCGTTCCTTACATGTTTGATTGCCTTTTGTTGTTTTCAAAACGAAGGCGTTTCCTTAACCGGGAAACAACCTCATTTTCGTACCCGAGCTCCGATTTACTTCAAGTCTTATGTCATGGTCTAAGGCACATAACTAAGACGTTCCGTGAACTCAGAATCTTAAATAGCACTACCGATGGCCTAATAATCATCGTCAAATGTTTAATGCGCTGTTAAACGGAAAGCTTCAGCTTAACACATTTTCAAAGGCTAAGGACACCAACCTCGCACTGTTGGACCTTATTAGTGTTATGTTAACCATGACGTGCTCTCGGATTCCTCTGAGACATAACAGATCATGTAATCTAGCACATAGTCACACATGTTTTTAGGGTTTTCGCACAATTATTGTTTTAAACATGCTTAAAGTTTTGGACCGATTAAGGTGTACCTGTTTTATCCTGGGTATAACAGCTAATCTTGGCATAGTCTGAGAGGTTAACTAATAAGTTTTATTATGGAGTCGTATTTTAATCTAAAATACAGAGTCTTTATTTAGTTTCTTGTTTGAGTGGTTTATGTTTCTTATTTTTTAAGATGTTGGTTTTGTATAAATAGATGCTTATAGTTATTTTAATGTTATGCTTATGGTTTTTTTAATAAAAATAAGTGGTTTTGAACAAAACCAAGTATTCTGTTTTTTTTTTGTTCCAAGTTTAAGCTCAATAGCATTAGCCGTAAAGCTCCAAGACCCGCAGAGATGTAGCGAAAGTCCAAGGCAATGGTAGTTTTGAAGTGGTTCGAAACGAAGTAACCGGTGTAGGTTGATCTTTTGGCTGAAGATATCCGATTCGGATTTGAGGGTATGTGAATAGAAGAAGATTTGTCAAAGCAGGAAGCGACTTTGAATCTTGTCATGTTTAGCAAAGGAGAAGAAAATGATAGAAGTGGCGAGCTTGTTTTATATCTTCGACCGGTGATCAAGAACATGGTTGTTCTTATAACCCGGGAAGAGAGATCGATAAGTGGTATTGAAATTATGAAGAAGAGGAGATGAAAATGATAAAAAGAAGGAAGTTATATGGCATATCAGTGCCCGATTTTGACCCCTACAAATTACCCGCTGTGGGATGTCAAAGTAAAGAAGATTATGGATGTGTATGGGCCAAACTAAGGGAATCGGGGGTTGTGGTGGATCCAAAGAATAGCCATAGCAAAAAATATGGTGTTACAAATGACAGGTTACATAGATGCAAAACACATATGGGATGGACCGGAAAAACAAGGTATTTATGAGTGGATTAAGTGAGAACGGCTAGGCTAGTAACATGGAAGAGGGAACTCAGAGGACTACGCATGAAGGAAGATGTGTTGTTTGATAATTTTGCAACTAAACTTACCGGTTTAGCTTCAAAGGCAAGGGGTCTCGGACATGAGATTGAAGAAAAGGAATTGGTGAGAAGGCTACTTAATTCAATGCCTAAGTCATTCCTTCAAATTGTGGCCTCAACCGAACAATGTTTCGAGATAGATTTAATGCTCTTTGATAAAGCCATTAGAAGATTGAAGGCATATGAGGAGCGTATCTACTTGATAAAGGAGAAGACGTTCATGGGAGCTTTTTGTTTGTAAGAAAAGGACAAAAAATACATTTGTGAACATTGTGGTTGTGGATGTTCAAGTAGGACGTGGACAAGGAAAAGGTTGGGGATCCTGGAAGGGTCAAGACGGTGAACGGGTCCAACGAGATAAGTGTTGAAAACAAAATAGTTTGACAGCTGGTTTTCACAAATAAGGTGGGGGTGAATAAATGCCGATAAGGAGAGTGGATAAGTACAATTAGGTTATAGTCACATTATAAGGATGGTTGATTACACCCCTTCCTCCCCAGGTAACTAAGTTTCAAGCTGCCCTAGTGGCTCGAATACACATGTGCTAATTTTGGGGTTCAAGCTATCCAGGTCTGATTTATTATGTTTTTTTATTCAATTTCTGTTGTTTAGGGAGTTTCCATTTGTTTATATAAAGAAATAGTGTAATAAAGCACAAAATATAGTTTGTATATTGTAACAAAAGATTCCACTGATTTTCTATATATACACATTCAGGGGGATCCAATAAATTCGTGAGCATCCATAGGTATCACCATCAGTATGCTGATTCAGAGAAAGATCCACATTCTTCAATTTACGGATTTTGGTTTAGCCATATGGGTTGGTTATTGGACACCAACTACATTATGGAGAAGGTGAATGCTTATACAACTTCATGTCATTTATATCAATCTAAATTCTTCATCCTATTAATTATAATTAAATTGTTTTAATTATACCTTTTCAGTACAAGGAGAATAAAAATGTAGAAGATTTTAAAAGAACAAGTGTTCTATAGATTCATCAAAAGAACTTATGTGTGGCATATACTTGGATTTGGGGCACTCGTTTATGCTTGGGGTGGTTTCTCCTACCTCGTTTGGATTATGGTAAAATTCGAAGTAACTTGTCATATAACTTTTTTTTTGTTATTTGATCAACATATGGGTATCATAAGAGTCCATACACGCACACATGCCTGCAGGGTGTTTGGACGACGGTGTTTTTCCACGTTACATTCCTAGTAAACTCAGTTGGCCATATATGGGGAACATGAGCTTGGAACACCAATGATTTTTCTTGAAACATTTGGTATATTTCAAAGTCTTATACATAAAAATATGTATATTTTTGGTTTAATCAAGACATGTTGAATATAGGTGGATGACAATACCAACCTTTGGGGAAGGGTGGCATAACAATTACCATGCTTTTGAGTACTCAGCTAGACATGGGTTGGAATGGTGGCAAATTGTCTATCTTGGTATATGATTTGCCTTCTTAAATCAGTGGGATTGGCCACCATTGTGAAATTACCGACTCGAACGCACACGCTTAAGATGTCATTTGCTTCTGCTTGCAAATTTAAATGAGTTTTCAATAGGTCATACGAAGCGATGCATCAATTGTATGTAATAAATCCTTTTACTACTTTAATTATCCGTATTTGCTTATGATTTTTAGACTTCTTGGTGTGATTTCCAACTTATTGCCTCTAGTATCTCGCCAGTAGGCGCTCTAAAATATGATCATATCTTTCAAGAAATAACCTCACATTACTTGTGTGTTTCATATAATATACTAGTTCAACAAATTTTTCTTATAGATGATTAATATATTGGGTTATGTTTTGTTTATAACGAGTTGACATCCCGCACGTTGCAGCGGGATGCTGATAATGAAAGTGTTTGATAAGTTGATTATAAATATTGAATTAATATGTATCTTAAACGGATATAATACTTTGTAAAAATCGATTAAATGATTATCGTCATATACCAAACATTCTTTTTTGTTAAGGTTTTCAACCGCGTCGCACTTGCCGCCACAATGGTGCAACTCCGACGCACAACCATTGCGACCGCCACCGTACCCTCCACCGGCGGAGCTTCTTATGGGCTTGCCCCCCCCCCCCCCCCCCCGGTATTTTGCTTCGTAGTGTTAATTTTACAGAAAGTTTCCGAATTGTTTTAAGCCACGATATATGCTCCAAACATAATTACTAGTCCTTCTAGACATATTGTTGTAGTCGCAAACTTTACGCGCACCAATTTATGTTAAACCCACCGTTGTAATTTGTTTTACCACACCATTATAACCTACGCATCTTTGTAATTGGACAAATTAGACGCACCATGGGTACCAATATCTGTAGTATCGGAACCGGTATTATTTTTAATGGTTTTCGATTGATATTTTTCTATCGTAAACTATAAACTATACGAGTGCCAATAAAAAAGAATAAAACAATTTTTTATCATAAACTATAAAAGTGTTGATACGGGACTAACCGAACCGGTTTCAACTGAACAACATCGGTACAAATCTCGGTAGTATCGCAACCAATATTCTTTTCTATGTTTTTGATTGAAATAAAGCATGTATTCTTTTGGGCATATCACGACTTTATTTATTTTTAGTTTTTCTTTTAGCTACTATAGCGAGTGTCAGTACCACAACGAATCGAATGGATACCAACTGAGTTCCCGCGGCGTAGCGCGAGGGAATACCACTAGTTATAATTAATTATAACACTACATCAGTTTTAGACAGGCGATGCTTTTAATACACATTAGTAATATTTTTTTCTAAAATAGAAAAATAATACATTCTTGATTTTATGTTATAATATTCTATTAGTAATTAAGACTAAAGATCAAATACAAATAAAATTAACATATAAAACGTACAAATTGAAGGAAAATCCAAAAAAACGCGGTGACATTTTCGTAAATATTTGGTCTTCAAAATTACTTTACAGGATCATTTGTAGAGTGATTTTGGTCTTGTAGAGTAATTTTGATTTTTTGTAGAGTAATTTTGATTTTTTGTAGAGTAATTTTGTAAATTGTTCTTATAGAGTAATTTTGTAAAATGATCCTGTAGAGTAATTTTGTTAGCATTTAGTTATAGGGTTTAGCTTTATGGTTTAGTTTTTAGCTTTTAGTTTTGGGAGGGGCGGTTAGGTTTTTTTTAGGTTTTTGGGGGGTGGGGGGGTTAGGTTTTTTTTATCAAATTACTCTACAAGAATATTTTACAAAATTACTCTACAAGATCAAAATTACTCTACAAGAACATTTTACAAAATTACTCTACATGACCAAAATCACTCTACAAATGATCGTGTATAGTAATTTTGATAATTACCCTACGACCAAATATTTACGAAAATGCCACCGCGTTTGTTTGTCTTTTCCTTCAATTTGTAAGTTTTGTATGTTAAGTTTGTTTGTACCTGAACTTTAGTCTAGTAATTAAATATATCAAAGTTATTATATGTGAAAATTTGAAGGAAGCCAAAAATGTTTATAATATGAGATGTTTTGGTGGAATGGAGTGTAAATTCAGCTGGCTTTGAATTCAGGATTTCTACCCAATGGTACCTTTTTGCTGTAAAGGATGAGAAGTTTATGGGCAACATCCCTTTAATGTGAAATTGCTCTCATCTCGTGAGGTATAATTGGTGTTGATATTATACACTGAATCTCCCCAGTGTTTCATGTACAATTTGGTTAGAAACTACGTGCAAAATCCCCATTGAATGGGGTAACATTCACGCAGTTAATGTGTTTAAATAATTTATTTATTTGGTTGATATTACATACATATCTTGATTCCTTCGGTGTATATTCTAATTTAGTTTATTCTGCTATATTTGCATTGTAAATATTTGGTTCACATAACATTGTTTTGAGTTTTAACTCTGCTCTCTTAAAATAAGGGATTTTTACATATGTCCCCATCTTAAGTGGGCTTATTACATATTTCGCCAAACAAAAAATTCAATTACATATTTTTCCTTCCTAACTCACATGAATTACATATTTCCCCTTTTCATTAAAATACTCTTATTAATTACTATTTTACCCTTAATGAACTTATGAAATAACTGATAACATATTTCTTTTTTCTACTATCAATTACATATTGAATCTTAGTATAAAAGAATATATAAGCTAGAATGTACTATATGCAGAAGACTTGAAAGAATTTATTAATAATTACCCTAATATCTATATCTATAATTGATAAATAACATACAAAAACTTTACATTAGTTAAGATACTTTAACTGTCTAGCGGACACCCTCGAATGTAGAACCAAGTGTTTATCTTTATCAAACTATCGAACCAGCTTGTCCTTTCCGCCAGATCTGTCACAATTGGTTTTGTTGTGATACTCTGAAACCGTAGCTTATAATTTGGTACCAGACCATGAATATGAACTAGACCAACAATAACAATTGCCAGTATGTCTACGTAAGTTGTAAAAATAGTTTCAAACAAAAGTGATCAAACATTTTTTAAAAAGGGTCAAACGAAAGTGGTCAAACAAATGACAAAGCAACAACAAAGTCATTTATATTTGGACTAAGTTTCTTACTAGGAAGCTTGCTTCTTTGATTTGCCTTTATTCATAACGACATACAGAATATAAAAGTATAAAATCATTATTTTCAATTTTCACATACATAATATAATTGGTGAAATATTAGAGGAATTAAGAAAAAAAAATTAGGAAAATATGTAATTGATAGTACAAAGGAGAAATATGTAATTAGTTATATAATAAGTTCATTAAGGGTAAAATAGTAATTAATAAGAGTATTTTAATAAAAAAGGGGAAATATGTAATTCATGTGGGTTAGGAAAGGGAAATATGTAATGGAATTTTTTGTTTGGGAAAATATGTAATAAACCCTTTTAGAAAGGGGAAATATGTAAAAATCTCTAAAATGAAATCAATGGGTTTGTTAGCTAGTTAATGTGTTTTATATATTTTGAAGTACAAAACCGGAAAAAAACAACGTAAATAATAAATACGACTGTGGTACTAGTAAAGAGAAAATTAAGAGTGGACTATAGGAAGCGTTATATATCATATTTAAAAAATACGTGAATATGTTATTCGACTTGTATAGTTCAGTAGGGGCCTCGGAAACTACTCTAGTCAAACAAAGAGGATTTCATTGCGAAAAACTTAAGAAAAATCTTGAAAATCACCAAAAGAAGCCATGTGCACCCGTGACCAACAAGAAGGGGCCTCAGAAACTACTCCAGAAGATGCACACCCATGTCGATAAAGTGCACGAACATGCCAACCAAAAGCGTTGACTCATGCACGTGCCTACGATAACGGATGCAACAGAAATCATCATGGAGGAAGAAGGAAATATGCCATAACCAAGAATAAGGAACGCTTGATCAAAAACAGGCCCGGAAGGTATTTTTTAGTTAATTGTTGTCTTTTTTACTATTATTATTTTTTGTATTAGGTTCATTCTTATAGTTATTATTGAAGGTGTACACGGTAGTTTGGTGGTAGATTATTTTGCAAAAACCGTGTACACCTATGAAGATTTTTGGTTTAGTAACGAGTAACGAATGAGTCATTACCTATTCTAACGAATAGTCAACGATTTAGATAGGACAATGTCCATTTTTTAGATTATCATGGGATGTGAGAGGTAGAAGAGGTGTTATACACCTTTATAGAAGTACACTTCGGAAATTCATCCAATGGCTTATGACACATCTACCGGCGCTCAAGATGATTATTTGAATATGCATGAGAAAACATCCCGCGAAAGTATGCATAAATGTTTCAAGTGGGTCATCAAACTATACAACAAGAAGTATTTGCATAAACCAACAAGGAATGACATCAAAAAATTGTATTAAGCACACGAAACAAAACATCATAACCCGGAATGTTAGGCAACATCGGTTGTACGCATTGGCCGTGGTATTATTGTCCTAATGTATGGCGTTGTCAACATATGCGGGGTGATCATGGATATCCTTCTTTGGTGCTAGGAAGTTGTGGCGTCAAAAGATCTATGGATTTGGCATGCCTTCTTTGGTATTCCGGTTCCAATAATGACTTGAACATTCTCAATTCGTCAAAGGTCTTTAAGGACATACTAAATTTAGTCTTACCCAATTCTTCGCTTATGGTTAATGATGTGGAATAAAAGCCCGGGTATTAGTTGTCGAATCATTCACTTTTCTAGAAGATGGGAAACTAAAGAAATTCAAGAAATAGCAGGAAAAGATACCAGACGGATATATGATGTTTTTAAAGATGTGATGGCACATTGGGCACAACCTAGTACGCGTGATCACAAAAACAACTAAGGCATGTAATATATGTTTGTATTTATCATATTGACTAATATGATTCTGGAAGATAGAAAGTCACATGATTTGTTAATATGACGAAATGCCAATAATGAGGATGTTCACGTGTTCGATGTAGTGGAATGAGGGTCTAATAGGTGGGTATTGCATAACCCATATATACATAACAACCTTCATGTGGATTTATGGAACATATATGACAATTCGCTCGTTTCAATGAAGAAGACTGGTTATCCTGTATTTTTTTTTTCTAATTTAGTAGTTTTTTAATAACGTGGTTTTATTTTTTAGTTTATGTAATTTTAATTAAGTATCCTTTTTATTTGGTTTTCTTTTTTAATTATATAATGTTTTAAGTTAATTTTACTTATTAAATGTTTAAAAGCTAGAATAATCTAGTTATATTTAAAGTAATATAAAAAAGGGCCATAGATCACGGATGAGTATATATAACATAGATTCAAGGATGGAGGTTAAGGATGCGAGGAGATATAACACCCCAAATATTGTGTTAATTTATAAAAGTGAAATTATGATTAAGTAAGAATAGAACTTTTAGTCATGAAAATATAAACACCATTCTTGAGGGGCCAAACATGGATAAGTAGAAAGTTGAAATAATAAAAAAAATAAAAAAATAAAACACAAACACACACATCAGAGATGTGTGTGTGTGTTGACCAAACTAGAGAAGAACAAGGAGAAACCCTTGTTATCACAATATCTACCAAATCGAAAAGAAATTGAAGTTTGAATTGATGCATGTGCGAAGAATTTTGATCACCTAAGTGTTCTTACCATCAAGTAAGTTGAATTTCATGATTTAATGGTTTTTGATCGATGAAGTGGATTATGTGTAATCCGTGAATGTATTATGAAATTGAAGATGAATGTTAGTTAATATCAATGTATGGAAGTTGTAATGTGCTTAATTTTGACTATATGATGATTTGGGATAAAAACCCACTTGGAATTTGTAGGAAAATGAAGTTTAGTGAAGTCCATGTGTAAATTAGTATAATGTTGATGTTGAAGTAGTGTTGTAGAAAGTATTTTGGTGGATAATTTGATATAAAACATATGATACATAGTTATGATGATGATTTGTGAAGGTTGAATGATTATGTTGTGCTTTAATTACTTGTACATTATGCTTTATTGATGGTACGCATACAACGTGTTTGATGAAATGCCTAGATTTGATTTAGTTGGGGTTTGACGCCAAAACTTGTTGAATTGATTATTGCGGTTAATTAACGCCATAATAGATAAGAAGCGTGTGTATGCAATGGATATTGTGAAAGCTAAACATGTATTGTTGTACCTTATTGGGGTGAAGAAAGAAGAAGGTACAAGTCAATCCAAGACACTAGGAACGCAAGATCCAAGTAAGTTCATGTGAACTTCACTTTATAATAATGTAGATTACGGCATAAGCTTCATGGTTTTGTTATTAGTTTATAAATTATAGTTTAAAAGTATGGTAAATGTGATGTATTAAATATTGAAGAATTATGAAGTATGTATGATGACCCGTCACGAACGGGTCAAAACGAATGAATAACAAGAACTAGAAATGGATATGTAATGACTCGTTGTAAACAGGTCAAAATGGATGAAGTTTTCGAGATGACGAAACGGTTATGAATGATCCATTACAAACGGGTCAGATGGATTAAAGATGCCGATTATGAAGGAATGGTAAACGCAATATCTGTTTCTAAATGGAATTGCTAACAAGATGGGAATGAATGGTGAATGCATGAATTATCATTTTGACCTTGGTAACGGATCAAATATGGGATGGGTGGTAGATGTAAAAATTAAGATTAAAGAATTGTACTAATGAATATTTGTGTATTGGATGATAGGAAAATCTCAAGTTTGAAGATAGCGAGCTTGGATTGAACACACTTCACCGCCCTTTTACACTTCTGGTTTATGTTTATTATCAAACGGGTTAAAACTCTTTTGGGTTGTAAATATTAGTGTTAAATGTTTAAATATTTTGTAAGTAACTAAGTCTAAACTTGTACTTTGATGTGGTAGTTCGGGTTAACACTTGTGATTAAACTAGATGATTTTGTTGATTTTGAGGAATGATGAAATGAAAGTTTTAAATTGTGACATTTTTATATGTTATTTTGATTTTACGGAATTATGGGCGTTACAAGTTGGTATCAGAGCCTAGGTTTGAGAGATTCGAGCACGATAGAGTGCTGGACTCAAACCAAAAGCTCGCAAGAAGGTGTGTGTTCGCTCCAAGACATAAGAAGAGGTAAAACTTTTAAGAATTCTTTTTATAAAATATTGATATGAATGGATAATGTTATGAGGAAGATTAGTAAGATGTGAAGACAAAAAAATATTGAAAAGGGGTATGTTTGGAAGTCTTGGGGCTAACTTAATCGAAAAATATTGTTAACGGGTCAAAAGAGCTCCTATCAAAATGCAAGAGTTGATAACCCAATTGCAAGAATTACTCGATAAGGGTTTCATAGGTCCGAGTGTATCACCATGGGGTGCACCCGTGCTTTTTGTGAAAAAGAAAGATGGCTCGATGTGAATGTGCATTGATTATTGAGAATTAAACAAATTGACGGTTAAGAACCGTTACCCCTTGCCTAGAATTGACGATCTGTTCGATCACTTGCAAGGAGCAAGTTCGTTTTTGAAAATCGATTTACAATCGAGGTATCACCAACTTCGGGTACGAGAGGAAGATGTAGCAAAGACTGCGTTTAGAACCCGCTATGGACATTATGAGTTTTTGATAATGTCCTTTGGGTTAACAAACGCACCAGCCGCGTTCATGGATTTAATGAATTGAGTATGTCGAAACATTTAGATAAATCCATGATAGTCTTCATAGATGATATATTGGTATACTCTCGAAGCAAATCTGATCATGCTTACCATTTGCATGAAGTATTAGAAACCATTCATAAAGAAAAATTGTATGCTAGTTTTTCCAAGTGCGCATTCTGGCTAAGGGAAGTGCAATTTCTCGGCCATGTGATAAATGAAGGTGTGATTGTCTATGCGTCACGACAACTAAAAGTGCATGAAAGAAATTACACCACCCACGACTTGGAACTGGGTGCCGTTGTGTTTGCACTTAAATTGTGGAGGCATTATTTATATGGAACAAAGTGTATTATATACACTGATCACAAAAGCATCCAACATATGTTTAACCAGAAATATTTGAATACGTGACAACGCCCGTGTATGGAAACACTTAATGATTACGATTGTGAGATCCGCACCATACGGGCAAGGCTAATGTAGTCGCTGATGCGATTAGTCGCAAAGAAAGGGTTAATCCGATTAGGATGAACACTAAGAGCATTGAGCTCAGAAATAGTTTGAATGAGAAGCTATTAGAGGCGCAGAAACGAGCTCTATTAGAGGCAAACCTTCCAAGTGAAGGATTGGGTGGAACTGTTGATCAATTGTCACCAGAAAATAATGGAATTCTCAGACTTAAAAATAGAATCTGGGTTCCAGTTTTCAGAGGACTTAGAGATCTAATCCTCCAAGAAGTACATAATTCAAGCTACTCAGTTCATCCTGGTGGTGACAAGATGATCAAAGGGAAGAAGGATGAATAAATCCCTTACTTATTTATTTCATGTATTTAATTTCCAAAAGTCCCTACGTGGACATGTTATTTACTTTTAGTCCCTGCCTGGACAAGTATTTCTTTAGTCCCTGTGTGGACAAGTTAGCTATTAAAAGTCAAATTAAGGAAAATTTTGTAATATCTATCTTTAATAAAAGCCTTGGGAATTATCTATAATGTATGTATTCATTCATCCTTTGTTCAAGCGATCGTCTCGATGTTAATTCGAACTTTATTGATCTGCTATAAAATTCCAAAGATTTTCTTAATGGTTTAACCAGCCAGTGATAAGGTCACACTAATTGGTAAATATGTTAGTTAAGATGTATAGCCTTCTACCATGATAATTAAGGAAGATCATCCCTTCTATCCAGAGGTGGTGAACTATGTTCAAGCCTCCTAGTCTATGCAGTCATTGCGACCATGACTAGATCATTTAAACCATTAAAGACAATTATTATGTGTTAACATTCAAGTAATGTTAGCCCTCCTGGCTGTGTGACTTGAGGAACCACACTAGTCACCAAGATAATTAGACTACGTCTAAACCTAATAAGCCTATATGATCAAAATTTAATCCCGGCTAGTATCATCAGTGCGATGACCATAACATCCATTAGTGATGTATAGCTTACAAGCTATTAACGAAAAAAATACATAAGTGATGTAGTGCCTACGGGCCATGATTAAACATCCATTAGTGATGTAGTGCCTATGGGCCATGATTAAAACATCCACTAGTGATGTAGTGCCTACGGGCCATGATTAAACATCCATTAGTGATGTAGTGCCTATGGGCCATGATTATACATCCATTAGTGATGTAGTGCCTACGGGCCATGATTAAGCATCCATTATTGATGTGATGCATACGGGATATGATTTATCATCCATTAGTGATGAAATACCTACGAGGTATTTTTACAACATCCATTAGAGATGAAGTGCTTACGAGCTATATTTTATGTCCATTAGTGACAATGACAGTTGTAGTCTACGACTCCCTGTCCAAATCTTTAAAAAGTCTCTCGATCAATTGATTGTGGCTTATATATAATTATATGTCCTTTAGTGACAAGGCCTTTTGTGCCATACCAATAAGTCCTTGGTGATAGGCCGTGTGCCACATTCCTATATCCCTTAGGATAGTCCTCTGAGCCATAAATTTTAACGTCTTTCATGACAAGGCCTTCTGTACCATATTTCAAGTCCTTTGTGACTTACGAGCAATCTTAAATAGTCATTATGACAATGATATATGTGACTTTATGATCCACTGTCTAAAACTGAAGGACTATGTCCAAATTCAGTTGCCTTTGATAGTCAATTGAAGACCTAGGCTAATTATTTATAACAACCATTTAAAGTGTTCTAAGTCTGGCAAATTGTGGCATTATGACCACTAGCCCTAAAAGGTAAAAGATTTATGTATCCAAAATCTTTAGAAGCCTATATGGTTTATTGATACCATGGCATATAAATCACCTTCTACGACAACTAACAAATACAAATTTGTATATAGCATAAAGCAAATATGGCTTACTCGGATGGAGCCAGTAGCAGACACAATGACAACGCCAATAATAACGTTCATAGAAACGGATTACAAGCCATTATAGCCACAGAAGTTGGCAAGGCCATGAATGCTTTTATAGCAAAACAGCAGGAGTCGAGTGTTTCTCACTCCAAACATACATCCAAACACACCTCCAAACATACTTCTAAACAATTCTCGAAGCCCCCTCCCTCTGGTCGAAAGGAAAACTCAGTACACTCCTCAAATGTGAGGAGTGAGAGGAAGGAACATCAAAACAAGACGCATACCTACAAGGATAGTTGTTCTTATAAATATTTTGTGTCTTGTAAGCCTCGGGATTTCAACGGGGAGAAAGGAGCTGTGGAAGCTCTTAGATGGTTGGATGAAATGGAAACCATAGTGGAGATCAGCGGCTGTGCTGACAAAAATGTTGTGAAATATGTGTCACAATCGTTTAAGGGCGATGCCCTAATATGGTGTAAAGCTATGGTTCAATCAGCTGGAAACATATATCTGTAGAATTTAAGTTGGTCCAAGTTTGTGGACCTAGTGAAGGATACTTACTGCCCACCTCACGAGGTGAAGAAGATCAAGTCAGATTTCATACCTCAATCTATGAAGAATTTGGATTGTAGGAAATATGTCACCGACTACAACTCCTTGTCGAGATTAGTACCATACCTCATCACCCATGAACCCAAATGCATAGCGCGTTTCATTGGTGGCCTAGCGCCAGAAATGAAGGGTATAGTCAGGGCCTCGAAGCCCAACACATATAGGTCTGCAATGGACCTATCTCTAACACTCACTCAAGATTTAGTGAGACATCGATCAATCAAGTCAGAGAATGACGGAAAAAGAAAGCGGGAGGATGATAACTCCCAGAGATTCAAGAAAAAGAACAAGTATGGGTTCAACAAGAATCAAAGTGGGTCTGATAATAGACCTGTTTTCAAAATCTGCAACAAAAGGTATGGTGGACAATGCCGATTTGACCCACAAGCCAAGCCTTGTGGTATTTGTAAAAAATGGGACACAAGACCTTAGACTCCAAGGATCTGAAGGATGCAACTTGCTTTACCTGTGGTGAGAAAGGCCACATTAAAACTAACTTCCCCAAGAACAAAGATAACAATAGCAAGAATGGTGGGGCAAAGAAAACTAATGCTCGAGCTTTTCAGATGAACGCTCGAGAGGCGGTCAATGATAATAATGTCATCACATGTACTTTCCTCATTAATAACATTTATGCTAGAGTTCTTTTTGATTCGGGTGTTGATAAGTCTTTTGTAGACCATAAATTCAGTAAATTATTAAATATGCCCATAAGAACTCTAGACATAACCTATGAAGTAGAACTCGCCGATGGAACAATAGAAACCGCTTCATCCATTCTTGATGGATGCTTTATATCCGTCAAGAATCATTCTATCCATATCTCTCTTTTGCCAATGAAATTGGCGGGGTTTGATGTGGTTTTAGGTATGGATTGATTATCCTTTAATCAAGCTCGTATTGCCTGTGATAAGAAACTCATCGAGATTGAATCCCCACCCGGTGATATACTCACCATTCATGGAGACATACATTATGGATTGCCTAAGAAAGCATCTATGCTTAAGGTATCCAGATGTCTGAAGAGAGGTTGTGTCATCTACATGGCACAAGTAACCGTCAATGAGCCGAAGCCGAATATTGAAGATATACCTATCATCTCTGAGTATCCAGATGTGTTCCCTGAAGAATTACCTGGTTTACCTCCAGATAGGCAAGTGAAATTCATAATAGATACCATACCTGGAGCTGCACCTGTTGCAAGAGCTCCTTATCTCCTTGCACCGGCCGAGATGAAAGAGTTGAGAACTCAATTAGGTGAACTTCCGGAGAAGGGCTTCATACAACCTAGTTCATCACCATGGGGAGCTCCGATATTATTTGTTAAGAAGAAAGACGGTTCAATGCGTATGTGCATTGACTACCGTGAGCTCAATAAGATAACGATAAAAAATCGTTATCCATTGCCCAGGATCGACGATTTGTTTGATCCAACGTTTGAGTGAATTCAACACTAGCCTTTAATGTTTGATCTCAAATGACACAGTAACACATTCCTTAGACTTCCGAGTCTAGGCTTTGACCTAGGATTACTCATTGCATTGTACTTATTATTTTGAACTTGAACATTATCGGTTTGTAATAATATTTTAAATCCAAGGCTTCCGCTGTGTTGCTCTGTGTTGTTTGGTAATGATGTTGTCAATCTTACGCACAATATGTCACACCCCGACCCGCAGCGGAATAAGAGTCGGGGCATAATTGGGTTATCACCAAAGCTCATGATATTTACTAATATGTTTCATATTTATTTAAGTCAAAATTACATCCTCAATAATCCAAAAATGTTCATACAAATACAAAGAAAAATAATCAACTAAACAATCCCAGCTCTAAACTAGTTTATTCTTCTAAGCCAATCCTATGTGTTTCTTGCTGCGGCTGGATCACCTGTATCATGTGTAAAAATGGGGATTTTTGGGTCAACATAAGTTGGCGAGTGAACCTTGTTAGATGAACATTTATTATTGATTTCTTATTATCTTTATCATGGAAAAATTGTGCAATGGTCATATGTGAGCAAATGTAAATAATCAAACAATAACAATAACAACCACAAACAATAACATACAATAGCATATCAACTTGCATGAATATATAACATGAATGAAACTGTATATGTTGGCAACGTCACGTTCACGCTCATAATGTAATGGGGAACGGACGGCCTATGATGTCTGTGCGATCAAGGCTCAATCAAACGGAGCCGATCGTATGTTGGCAACGCCCGGTTCACGCTCATAATGTAATGGGGAACAGCTCAACGCTCATAATGTAATGGGGAGCGGCGGCCTATGATATTGCATTTACTGAAAATAATAAATTAAATCTAAACAATAACCACACAAACAGTTGATACAAGCTGAATACACATTTGTTCATGGATATGATGAATGCACAATGATTTAAATATAATAAATGGTAAGACACATGATACACCCAAAAAATGTGATTAAAACGGGGAATTTGTAGAGATTCACTCACATTGGGTGCGTTCGATTGAAGATGATGAAATGCGCACGAGTTTAGAGGATTGATCAACGAGGATTAACTAACCTAAATAATAACGGAAAGTATAGTAAATGAGTGGATTTTATTAATAATTTTAATAGGATTTTTAGATGTATTTTTGTGAGTTTAAGGCTATTTTCTATCTTTAAAAACATTATTTTTAAGTATTTTTAATTGATTTTTAAATTAAATAAATAAATAAAAATATAAAAAAATGTTGACTTTTGCGTTGACCATTGACCGTTGACCGGGACTGTTGACTGTTTGACCGGTTTGCTAAAGTGTAAGTGTGCGCCGGGTAAGGCTCGAACCCGAGACCTCCCGTACGCGTGCACGCAGCTCTACCAACTGAGCTACGTGTCTAACCCGAAATAATTCTGTTTTTAATTATATTTATAAACTGTTTTAGTTTAATCAAAATTCTTTTATTTTCAAAAAGGGTTTTTAATCGTTGAACCGGAGTGTGCAACAGGTCTCGAACCCGGGACCTGTGGGTTAGTATTGCACACAGTCCACCGCTGGACTGTGTGTCTAACCTGGTTAATATACCGATTTTTATTATACTTAACATCTACCGTGAGTTAATCCGATTCAGTTAGAAAAATAAAACATCTTTATTACAGAGCATACGTGTGTGTCAAGGATCGAACTCGCGGCGTGTGATATATGTGCGCACACAGTCCACCGCTGGACTGTGTGTCTAACCCGAGATAATATCCAAATTATATTAAACTTATAAACAACCTAACTTCATCTTTTTCGTTACAATATCACAGACTACGATTACTCTACTGATTCTTGATTAATTTGATTGACAAACATTCAAATGACTAAAATGAAATGGCAGAGAAGATTTCGGAAGTAAACATACCGGAGAAACGATCTATCTCAGAATTCCGGCGAAGTCGTCGGCTCTGTTTTTACGGATTTCGTCTGAGCGGACAGATTAACAATTTTGATAAGTTAGATGCGGAATTGAAGCACTGAACAAGAATTACCAGAAGGTTTAAAAGGCTACACCGTTTCACAGCGAGAATTGGGAACTTTCAGAAGTTTTCCGGCGAGAGTGAATTATCCGATATCGTCGTCTGAAACTGATTCTGATTGAAGGGTTTGAGTTAGCAAAGACTTAACAACTGATAGACGATGAAAGAATTGAGAGACTTACTGATTTGATGGAAGACATGGTTTTCCGGCGAAAGTCCGGCGAGTTCAAAAAGCAATTCCGACAATCAGAAACGAGAGTAAACGCGAGAATAAAAGTTCTGGGAATGTAATTGAGTCGCGAAATGAAGCTTTTGTTGAAGTAATTCCAGGAGTGAATGTTTTCGGTTATAAAAACCGAACATCACTTGAATTCAAGTCCATTCATGACTGAATTGATTCGAAATGTCGGTGTATCGGTTATTAACAGAAAATCGCGATCACTCAAACGTTTTGGACGTTTGAGAGCCGATTACGGTTACAGGCGGCGTAAACCGGTTGATTCTTGAGTGAATTTATCATTTAATTGTTTCCTAGAATTCACAGAAAACATCAAGTGGCGGAGTGGTTATATGTGTGCGTGTTAAGTCTTATACTTACCCGGCTGACCCGGGTTCGAATCCCGGCAGCCGGTTTTCTTTTTTATTTTTATTTTCACTTTTTATTAATTAAAATTTTTAGATTCTAATTTGTTTATTAATTATGCATCGTTTAAAATTAAAATTGACATAAATACGCAACGAAACATTTATAACTTGATATTCGATTACAACGAAGCGGGTTTGGAAAACCCGTTTTTGACAAATGTTACAGTATCCCCTACTTTTAGGAATTTCGTCCCGAAATTTAAGTAGTACTAGTAGGAAAAAGATGCGGGTTTTTTTCGCGCATTGAGTCTTCACGTTCCCAAGTAAACTCAGGTCCCCGTTTCGACTCCCAGCGTACCCTAACAATTGGAATGCGACTTCGTCGTAGACGTTTTTCTCCGAAGTCCATGATCTCTACTGGTCTTTCAATAAAATGCATAGATTCATCAATCTGAATATCTTCAAGAGGAATATGGAGGTTCTCATCAGCGAGGCACTTCTTCAAGTTTGATACGTGGAACGTGGGGTGAATTCTGTTGAGTTCTTCTGGTAGATCAAGCTTGTATGCTACAGGTCCTACACTTTCGAGTATCTTGAAAGGTCCTACGTAGCGTGGTGCCAGCTTGCCTTTTTGGCCAAAATGAACTACTCCCTTCCACGGTGATACTTTTAAAAGTACATGATCACCAATGTTAAACTCCAAAGGCTTTCATCGTTTATCTGCATAACTCTTTTGACGACTTTGAGCCGCTAGGAGATTGTTTCGAATTTGATGGATCTTGTCTGTGGTTTCTTGAATCAATTCTGGACCGGTGATTTGAGCTTCCCCAATTTCGTGCCAACATACTGGAGATCGGCACTTACGACCATATAAAGCTTCAAAAGGTGCCATGCCGATGCTTGAATGATAGCTGTTGTTGTACGAAAATTCAACTAATGGTAGATGAGCGTCCCAATTTCCCTTGAAGTCTATGACACATGCTCGAAGCATATCTTCAAGAGTTTGAATGGTGCGTTCAGATTGTCCATCAGTTTGAGGATGATAAGCGGTACTGAGGTCTAATCGTGTACCCAACGCGGCTTGTACGGCCTGCCATGTTCGTGAAGTGAAACGACCATCACGATCTGAAATAATGCTTAACGGTACACCATGTCGGCTTACGATTTCGCTGATGTAGATACGAGCTAGCTTCTCGTTCTTGAAATCTTCGCGGATTGGAATAAAGTGAGCTGATTTTGTAAGACGATCAATGATTACCCATATAGTGTCATACCCACCAGAAGTGCGAGGTAACCCGGTAATCAAGTCCATGGTTACGTTTTCCTACTTCCATACAGGTATTTCAGGTTGGACCAGAAGTCCTGAGGGTCTTTGATGTTCAGCTTTTACCTTGGAACATGTAAGGCACTTGGAAACAAAAACAGCAATATCCTTTTTCATTCCAGGCCACCAGTAGGTGTATCGAAGGTCTTGATACATCTTGTCGGCTCCTGGATGTATAGAGTATCGTGTTTTGTGTGCCTCATTCATAAGGAATTCACGAAGGTTGTTGTGATCAGGAATCCATATGCGATCTAGATAGTACAGAATACTGTTAGATTTAGTTTCAATTTTAAGTTCAGCTCCACAGGACAGCTCCTTTCGTACGTCGTCTTCCGTTACTGAAACATGTTGGGCTTCTCGAATTTGATCTTTAATGTCAGTTATGATTTGCGAACATAGAAGATGAATGGAGTTCGCATAACCCTTTCGACTGAGTGCATCAGCCACCACATTTGCCTTGCCAGGGTGGTACCGAATTTCACAGTCGTAGTCATTTAGAAGTTCGACCCATCTTCGTTGCCTCATGTTTAACTCCTTTTGGTTGAAGATATGTTGAAGACTCTTGTGGTCAGTGTATATTTCACACTTAGTACCGTAGAGATAATGTCTCCATATCTTAAGAGCGAACACAACGGCTCCAAGTTCTAGGTCATGGGTGGTGTAGTTCTTCTCATGAGTTTTGAGTTGTCTAGAAGCATAAGCTATCACCTTTCCTCTTTGCATTAGAACACAGCCTAGGCCTTGCCCTGATGCGTCGCAATAAACCACGAAGTCATCACAACCTTCAGGAAGAGTGAGGATTGGTGCATCACAGAGTTTTTGTTTAAGGGTTTGGAAGGCTTCTTCTTGTTTGGGTCCCCATATGAAGGGTTTTCCCTTATGAGTTAAAGCCGTGAGTGGTAAAGCAATGCGAGAGAAGTTTGAAATGAAATGGCGATAATAACCAGCCAAACCAAGGAATGATCTTACTTCAGTTGGTGTACGTGGCGCTTTCCATTCTTGTACCGCTTTGATTTTTGAGGGGTCGACATGTATTCCCTTGTCATTAACAACATATCCAAGGAATTGTACGTCTTTTAACCAGAATTCGCATTTGGAGAATTTGGCGTAAAGCTTTTCATTCTCTAAGAGTGTAAGGATGAGTCGAAGGTGCCGTTCATGATCAGACTTAGACTTTGAATAAATGAGGATGTCGTCGATGAAGACTATAACAAAACGATCGAGATAGGGTTTGCAGACTCTGTTCATTAGATCCATGAAGACAGCTGGAGCGTTGGTTAAACCAAATGGCATGACCATGAATTCATAATGACCATAACGAGTTCAGAAGGCGGTCTTTGGGACGTCTTCTTCATGTACTCTACGTTGATGATAACCAGAACGAAGGTCGATTTTTGAAAAACAGCTGGCGCCTTGAAGTTGGTCAAGAAGATCATCAATGCGAGGTAATGGATAGCGATTCTTGATCGTTAACTTGTTGAGTTCTCTGTAGTCGATGCACATGCGAAACGTTCCATCTTTCTTCTTCACAAAAAGGACAGGTGCACCCAAAGGCGAGGAGCTAGGACGTATGAATCCTTTGTCAGTCAACTCTTGCAATTGACTGGCTAGCTCTTGCATTTCAGAGGGGGCTAACCTATAAGGAGACTTTGCAACTGGTGTAGCACCAGGTATAAGATCAATGCGGAATTTGACTTCTCTCAAGGGAGGAAGTCCTGAAATGTCGTCAGGAAAAACTTGCGGGAAATCTTTTACTACTGGGATGTCTTCGAGTTTCTTCTCCATGGTACCCTTTTTGATGACATGAGTTAAAAATGCGACATAATTCTTGCGAAGATATTTTTGGGCTTGAAGACAGGACATTAATCTGAGCCCTTTCGATGGGGTTTCTCCAAAGATTCGTAGAGTCCGACCGTTTGAAAGAGGAATGCGTATAAACTTTTCGCGGCATACAACTTCAGCCTGATGTTGGCTCAGCCAGTCCATACCAATTATAATGTCAAAGCTTCCCAACTTCATAGGAATGAGGTCAACTGGAAAGTCGTGATCGTTTAAGGTGAGAGTACAATTTCGTATAATAGAGTTTAATGAGATCGGTTTCCCGTCAGCAACTTCTACTGTTATGGATTCCATGAGCTTATCACGAATTTGGTTTAGGATGGGTTGAAACTCTAAAGACACAAAACTTTTATCCGCGCCAGTATCAAACAACATGGATGCATAACTACCGTTAATAACAAATGTACCATTAACCACATTGCTGTCAGCTCTAGCCTGATTAGCGTTGATGTTGAAAGCTCTTCCTCTTGCAGGTGGAGGAGCTTGGTTAGCTTGATTCACCGGATTGGCTTGGGCTTGAGCATGTATAATGTTCACCAAACGTGGACAAGTGTTTCTAAAGTGGCTTGGGTCTCCACAATTGTAGCAAGCCCGCATTGGTTGCACCATGGGATAGTTGGGTTGGTAGTATGATTGGGCTAAATGTTGGGTAGGTGGTAGTAGTAGGGGTTGTTGGGCTTGACCCATTATTTGATGGTGGGTTTGGGTTGAGGGCTGGTGGCGGTTCGTTCGCTGAGGTATGTGACAGGTTTGAACAGTATGACCTGCGCGACCACAGCTGGTGCAATGTTGGCAGGGATGATCAGGAAAGTGATGGTATTGGCAACGGTTGCATTTTGGTAATGGGCCAGAGTATGGCCTTTTATATGGTGCAGGTGAGGGGGCAACTTGGGTAATGGGTGCAGCAGGGATAGGGTAATTGGTTTGTGTGACAGCGAAATTTCTGGTGTTACGTTTCCTCTTGTTAGCAAACTTAGAGGAGGAGGTGAAATGGTTCGAAGTTTGGCCCTCAACGGGGGCTTTCTTTTTCTCCTCTTTAAATTTACCGTTGCGAATTCGATTCTCGGTCAGTTCAGTAGCTAGTTCCATAGCAGCTTCAAGTGTTGCTGGCGAAGTGCTGAGAACTGAATCTTGAATTTTCGAGGGAAGACCTCGAATATAATGCTCGACTAAACGGTAAACTGGGGTGAACAAGTTTGGGACCATCTGGTTCAACTCTAAAAACCTCTTGTTGTAGGAAGTATGATCTCCCTCCTTTTGCTTCAATGAATGAAATTCGTCCTCTAACTTTTTAATCTCACTTCTAGGACAGAATCGTCTCGTCATGATTTCCCTTAACTCCTCCCACATTAAGGCCATTGCATCTTCGATTCCTCTCTTACCCTTTTCAGTATTCCACCAGGTAAGAGCTACCCCAAATAGTCTCCCGGTTGCGTATCGTACCTTGCGATCCTCGGGACAATCGCAGTTGAGGAAGGTGTTTTCCATTTCCTCAAACCAGTGGAGGAGAGCAGTGACACCTTCGGTCCCTTCAAAATTCGGAGGATCGCAAGACTTGAAATGTTTATATGAGCACTTTTTGGTAGGAGGGTTGCCGATGTTCTGGTCTTCTTGCTGGGGAGGATTGGTGGGATTTGTGGCGAGAGCTTGTTATACTTGAACCACAATGTCAGGAAGCACCGCGGCCATTTGTTTTGCGATTGAGTGGCCAAGCGTCTGTGTGACCTTCCTGATCTTCTACCCCCTCGTTGTTGTCTAGCCGACATCTACAGGAACATACATAAGAAGATTGTGAGTTTATGGAGTCTTTTTAGGTGTCATGTGTCTTAAAGAAAATGAAAATAACATAAATATCAATAATGCAACTACATCCATAGGATGTCTTGGGTTTGCTCATGTTGGGCCTCAAATGTCCCCCATACCTTCACCTGTCACACACGCAGCTCTACCAACTGAGCTACGTGTCTAACCCGAAATATTTCTGTTTTTTAACAGTTTTTCAAAAACAAATTATATATTCCAATATAATAATTGATTATGTATCGTTTAAAATTATTTTGGGCATTAAATTCGCAACGAAATTTTTAACTGATTGTTCGGTTAATAAACAGAGCGGGTTTGGTAAAATTCGTTTTTGACGGATGTTACATCACCTGTATAGTCATGTGGGCCCCATGACTATTGGCTTGGTAGGATTCACATTAGTATTGGCGGTTTAACACTCGCATCACCCGAATGAAAACCATGAAATATGTTTACGAGATGTATGGTCGGAATGTGTCCAGGTGTAGACACAATGACAACTCAAAGTGGGGTTAGCTCACATGACGTTTGGTATAGCATGCTTTGGCCTAATAGGTACTTCGTTAGTCCCCAGGTAGGCAAACTGGTCCTTTATTTTGGATTTATACGAATGCCAGCCTAGACAGGACGTTCCGACTACCGGTACTTGTACCCTTCCAGTTACTACATGCCCGTCATGAGAACTCACTTTGATGTGATTTGAAAATACAAAAATCATTGCAAAAACAATAATGGAATGATGTGGTGTGTGCTCGCATGGATATGATATGTTATGAGAATATGATTCATGATAGGCATTATATAATAATATGTACTTATGAACATGCTTGCATAACATTGAATGTAACATTAAACATAAAACTTATAAACATCATGAATTTTGTATGTAACACACAAATCTTAAAAATTTCTAATTAACTATAGTATAGGCTCTAAGGGTCTAATAACCTATCCTATATCCCTATAGTCATGGCTCTGATACCAATCTGTCACACCCCGACTCGCAGCGGAATAAGAGTCGGGGCATAATTGGGTTATCACCAAAGCTCATGATATTTACTAATATGTTTCATATTTATTTAAGTCAAAATTACATCCTCAATAATCCAAACATGTTCATACAAATACAAAGAAAAATAATCAACTAAACAATCCCAGCTCTAAACCAGTTTATTCTTCTAAGCCAATCCTATGTGTTTCTTGCTGCGGCTGGATCACCTGTATCATGTGTAAAAATGGGGATTTTTGGGTCAACATAAGTTGGCGAGTGAACCTTGTTAGATAAACATTTATTATTGATTTCTTATTATTTTTATCATGGAAAAATTGTGCAATGGTCATATGTGAGCAAATGTAAATAATCAAACAATAACAATAACAACCACAAACAATAACATACAATAGCATATCAACTTGCATGAATATATAACATGAATGAAACTATATATGTTGGTAACGTCACGTTCACGCTCATAATGTAATGGGGAACGGACGGCCTATGATGAATGTCTGTGCGATCAAGGCTCAATCAAACGGAGCCGATCGTATGTTGGCAACGCCCGGTTCACGCTCATAATGTAATGGGGAACAGCTCAACGCTCATAATGTAATGGGGAGCGGCGGCCTATGATATTGCATGTACTGAAAATAATAAATTAAATCTAAACAATAACCACACAAACAGTTGATACAAGCTGAATACACATTTGTTCATGGATATGATGAATGCACAATGATTTAAATATAATAAATGGTAAGACACATGATACACCCCAAAAACGTGATTAAAACGGGGAATTTGTAGAGATTCACTCACATTGGGTGCGTTCGATTGAAGATGATGAAATGCGCACGAGTTTGGAGGATTGATCAACGAGGATTAACTAACCTAAATAATAACGGAAAGTATAGTAAATGAGTGGATTTTATTAATAATTTTAATCGGATTTTTAGATGTATTTTTGTGAGTTTAAGGCTATTTTCTATCTTTAAAAACATTATTTTTAAGTATTTTTAATTGATTTTTAAATTAAATAAATAAATAAAAATATAAAAAAATGTTGACTTTTGCGTTGACCATTGACCGTTGACCGGGACTGTTGACTGTTTGACCGGTTTGCTAAAGTCTAAGTGTGCGCCGGGTAAGGCTCGAACCCGAGACCTCCCGTACGCGTGCACGCAGCTCTACCAACTGAGCTACGTGTCTAACCCGAAATAATTCTGTTTTTAATTATATTTATAAACTGTTTTAGTTTAATCAAAATTCTTTTATTTTCAAAAAGGGTTTTTAATCGTTGAACCGGAGTGTGCAACAGGTCTCGAACCCGGGACCTGTGGGTTAGTATTGCACACAGTCCACCGCTGGACTGTGTGTCTAACCTGGTTAATATACCGATTTTTATTATACTTAACATCTACCGTGAGTTAATCCGATTCAGTTAGAAAAATAAAACATCTTTATTACAGAGCATACGTGTGTGTCAAGGATCGAACTCGCGGCGTCGTGATATATGTGCGCGAAATCCACCGCTATCCAATATATAATTTATTAAACTTATAAACAACCTAACTTCATCTTCTTCGTTACAATATCACAGACTACGATTACTCTACTGATTCTTGATTAATTTCGATTGACAAACATTCAAATGACTAAAATGAAATGGCAGAGAAGATTTCGGAAGTAAACATACCGGAGAAACGATCTATCTCAGAATTCCGGCGAAGTCGTCGGCTCTGTTTTTACGGATTTCGTCTGAGCGGACAGATTAACAATTTTGATTAGTTAGATGCGGAATTGAAGCACGAACAAGAGTTACCAGAAGGTTTAAAAGGCTACCGTTTCACAGCGAGAATTGGGAACTTTCAGAAGTTTTCCGGCGAGAGTGAATTATCCGATATCGTCGTCTGAAACTGATTCTGATTGAAGGGTTTGAGTTAGCAAAGACTTAACAACTGATAGACGATGAAAGAATTGAGAGACTTACTGATTTGATGGAAGACACGGTTTTCCGGCGAAAGTCCGGCGAGTTCAAAAAGCAATTCCGACGATCAGAAACGAGAGTAAACGCGAGAATAAAAGTTCTGGGAATGTAATTGAGTCGCGAAATGAAGCTTTTGTTGAAGTAATTCCAGGAGTGAATGTTTTCGGGTATAAAAACCGAACATCACTTGAATTCAAGTCCATTCATGACTGAATTGATTAGAAATGTCGGTGTATCGGTTATTAACAGAAAATCGCGATCACTCAAACGTTTTGGACGTTTGAGAGCCGATTACGGTTACAGGCGGCGTAAACCGGTTGATTCTTGAGTGAAGTTATCATTTAATTGTTTCCTAGAATTCACAAAAAACATCAAGTGGCGGAGTGGTTATATGTGTGCGTGTTAAGTCTTATACTTACCAGCTGACCCGGGTTCGAATCCCGGCAGCCGGTTTTCTTTTTTATTTTTATTTTCACTTTTTATTAATTAAAATTTTAGATTCTAATTTGTTTATTAATTATGCATCGTTTAAAATTAAAATTGACATAAATACGCAACGAAACATTTATAACTTGATATTCGATTACAACGAAGCGGGTTTGGAAAACCCGTTTTTGACAAATGTTACACAATACTCCCCACCGGGCCCACCGGGATCTACGTGGAAATCGGGGTGTGACAGGTGTTCAAGTAGACCCCTCGAAGGTAGAGGCCGTAATGAAATGGGTTCCTCCAAAGAACCAAAGTGAAGTAAGAAGTTTCCTAGGCTTAGCCGGCTACTATAGAAGATTCATTCAGGATTTTTCTAAGATAGCCTTGCCCATGACTAAGCTAACGGAGAAGAATGAAAAGTTTGTTTGGGGTACGGATCAAGAGAAGGCCTTTCAGACCTTGAAGGAAAAACTTTCAAGTTCACAGGTGCTAGTATTACCTGATGGTGCTGAAGATTTGGTTGTGTACCTGGATGCTCCGCATCAAGGTTTGAAATGCGTCTGGATGCAAGGGGTAAGGTCATCGCCTATGCCTCTAGACAACTAAAACAACATGGGGGTAACTACCCAACTCACGATTTGGAGTTGGCAGCGGTAGTATTCGCCCTGAAAATATGGAGGCATTACTTGTATGGAACGAAATACACGATCTAATTAGATCATAAAATCCTCAAGTACTTCTTTGAGCAAAAATATCTTAATATGAGGCAACAGAGATGGTTAAAACTTATCAAGGATTACGATTGTGACATCCACTATAATCCCAGGAAGGCTAATGTGGTGGAAGACGCTCTAAGTCGAAAGGAATACCCGCCCCCAATTCAGGTAAAATCAATGAAGATGGTAGTCACGCCCAAACTCCTTGAAAGTATACGAGAAGCTCAATTCAAGTCGTTAATGCGGATGATCCAAAGAAAGAAAGAACTAAGGGATTCGCACATAAGTTAGAGGATAATGCGAATATGATTAAAACAAGGTATGGCCGGATCTGGATACCTTGGCATTGTGATGTAAAGGAGTTGCTCTTTGAGGAAGCCCATAAATCTCAATACTTTGTTCACCTGGGAGCCACAAAAATGTATCGAGATTTAAGAAAGAATTATTGGTGGCCAGGGATGAAGCGAGATATTGTTAAGTACCTCGCGAAATGTTTAACATGTTCTCAAGTAAAGGCAGACCATCAAAAACCGTACGGGGAAATTACAACCTTTGGAAATCCGGGTATGGAAGTGGGAAGACGTGACCATGGATCTCTTAACGAAGCTTCCGAGAACAAGGAAGGGACATGATGCTATATGGGTCATTGTTGACCGCTTCACGAAAAGTGACCATTTCCTATCTATTCGAGAAACTTATTCCTCGGAAAAGATGGCTGAAATTTTTGTGAATGAAATTATAAGCCGCCAGGGAGTACTCGTGTCCATAGTGTTGGATCGGGACACGCGGTTTACCTACCGTTATTGGCAAAAATTTCAGGAAAGGGTGGGTACTTAGTTTCACATAAGCACCGCTTATCATCCCCAAACAGATGGTCAGTCTGAAAGGACCATCCAAACGCTTGTGGATATGTTGAGAGCATGGTTATGGATTTTGGAGGAAATTTGGATGAACATTTACCATTAGTGGAATTCTCGTACAACAACAGTTATCACAATACCATCTGAATGGCACCGTATGAAATGTTGTATGTGCGAAAATGTAGAATTCCCGTGTGTTGGGGAGAGGTTGGGCAAAGGGATCTTGCATCAAAGGATGTGGTATCTAAAACAAATGAAAAGATCGACCTTGTATGGGCACGTCTAAAGACGGCTTAGGACCGGCAGATAACATACGCGGACCGTAGGAGGCGTTCTATTGAATTTCAAGAGAGAGGCCAGAGAAAGGCCGTGTTTTTCTAAAAGTTTCCCCTTGGAAGGGTATAATCCATTTTCGCAAACGGGGGTAAGTTGGTACCACGTTATATAGGACCTTTCGAGGTCCTATCACGAGTTGGGAAAGTAGCTTACCGAATTGAATTTCCCTCAACATTAAATGGGATTCACAACACCTTTCACGTGTCACAATTACGAAAATGGATTGCTGACAAAATGGCATGCGTGCCCTTGGATCGCATCGAAGTAGATGAGAGATTAAATTATATTGAAAGGCTCGTGACAATAAAAGATTACAAGGTGAAACAACTTCGCAACAAAGCCATCAGACAAGTTTTGGTCCAATGGCAACATCGAAAGGGATCGGACCTCACATGGGAAATGGAAGATGATATGCGGGAACACTACCCGAAATTATTTGGTACGAACCTTCATTAACGGGGGTAGACATATAACACCCGAAATACTATGTGTTAATTTATAAAAATGAAATTATGATTAAGTAAGAATAGAACTTTTAGCCATGAAAATATAAACACCATTCTTGAGGGGCCAAACATGGATAAATAGAAAGTTGAAATAATAAAAACTAAACACAAACACATACATCAGGTATGTGTGTGTGTCGACCAAACTGGATAAGAACAAGGAGAAACCATTGTTATCATAAAATCTGCCAAATCGAAAGGAAATTGAAGCTTGAATTGATGCATGTGCTAAGAATTTTGATCACCTAAGTGTTCCTACCATCAAGTAAGTTGAATTTCATGATTTAATGGTTATTGATGAAGTGGGTTATGTGTAATCCGTGAATGTTGATGTATTTCAAAATACATCTATTTATCTTGTACAGTTTGTTTGATTTTCGTATTCTTTTGTTTGGTTTTCATAGTTTTTTCGTAGAAGTTTGATACTTTGTTTTGTACAGGTGCTTGTTGTGGAAAAGTGCTTAAAACCGTTGGAAATATGCTTAGAAAAAGCTAAGGGTGAGAATTGAAGATTGCTGGAGCTGAAATACTTGAGAAAAACAGAACTTTATGTGAAAAATGGGCCTTGGCGCCACACGACACATAGCCAGAGAGACCTACGCGCGACGCCAAGGCATGGAAGCTGAAAATTGGGAAAAAAGACACGCCGCGCTATGCGACGGCCTTGGTGTCAACCCGTCGCGCGACGCGACGGGGTATTATCCAGAAAGTTTGTTGTTTAGTTGCTGCATGATTCCTCCAAACCTATATAAAAATCATAAAAATCACCAAAACCCTAACTTGGCGAATTGAGAGAGCTTTGGACAAATAATTGGTATCTTTACGGGTGATTTCGAGTATTGGGAGCTGCAGGTTGAAAGGGAAGCTTAGGAAATCATTCGGGTCGTAGATTTGCCTTTGGGTGTTTTTACTATCGTCTCTTATATACACTATGTTTCTAACTCTTGAATTTACTTCGTTTTTGATAGTTTCAATGACTTTGTTTGGCTAAATTTTATAAACTACCTAGATTGGATGATTAATTGCATAAAGTTTTGATTTTTATTATGGATTTATGGATTCTATGGATCGTTTATGAATTGTAGGCGACTTGTTCTCTTGTTTAGATGTATATGCGTGCTTGATAGTGTTTGAATATCAATTGTTGCTTCGCATGATTCTTGGTGACGGTCTTTATCACATAATGGAGTCTTGCTAGGTATTAGATTTTGGTGAATGTCTATATCACGTAATAAATCTTTAATCTTTAGGGTTATAGTGCACAATTAACCTTAGAAGTAATATTCAGTAATCTTATAAAATCAAGTGTTCTACTAATCATCAATAGCTGTGAGGTGCGAGGTTATTGCTAGGTCTAAGTCATTAAGCCGCAAGGTAGGAGCTTTCTTAGGAAGTAAACCCGTTGGCTATTGTCTAGCAAGTCTAATCAAGAGTCCAAGTTTACCTTAGATTTAGATCCTATGAGGGAGTGAATTGTGTAAGGTACTTTCATAAATCCGTTAGGTGTCTTGTGAGAGAGTCCAATAATCGGTAGTCTAAACAACCTCTAAGGTGTCACAGCATGCTCCTAAGAAGGGTTAGGAGTCCTTTAGATATCCCGAAAGGCATGAACTTTATGATCCCGATTCCATAGTTGACAATTTCCAAAGAAAAATCATTACTAAAAGCAATCAGGATTCCAGTCTAGGTAGTGTTTTCCACCATCAGAGTAAAAGTCTTAAGAAATTCGTTTAGTTAATCTAGTTAGTTAATTTAGTTTAATTTAATCGCTTTTTTAGGAATTGTTAGAAATCCCCCCTTCAATAATCAAATAATTAGTATGTCCGTGTCAGTAATAGTTTAAATAGAGTCGTTAACATAATTAATAGAGTCTCGTGGATTCGATATCCGTACTTACTTAGCTTTACTAGAGTCGATCGGTTCACTTGCCGGTTAGTAGTTTAGTGTGTCTTAGTAAGTCTAGAGTATTACTTTGAGTCTAATTTAGGTTAAATTAGTTGCTTTTAATTGAACAACTTTTAGCACATCAAGTTTTTGGCGCCGTTGCCGGGGACTCTTGGCGATTGCGTTGATTACTTTGTTTTGACCTGCTTGATATCATACGTGCTATTTGTCGTGTTTGAGTCGTAGGAGTCTAAAATAGTGTTTATTTCTTTTATTTTTGTCGAGTCCATTTTAGAGTCTTCTTACTTGTTTGTTTTTGGTTTTTCAGTGGATGCCCCATACGCGTTCGCAAGGACCCCCGCCGAAGCCGCCTACGGACAAGTCTTCCTGCTCGTCTTCTTCGTTCAAGGTAAGTACTCCTATACCATCATCTTCGACGCGTTCTAACTCTACACTCCCATCTAAACCACCGAGCTTTGACTTCACACCGAAGTCTTCACCACACAATTCCCCGCCACCCTCCCGTCCCCAAAGTCCACCACCCGTTGTCCAAATGGCTAACCGAACCCTTTACCAACAAGCCACCACCGGCTTCACCGGTGCTAACTCACCCATCACCCTACCCAAAATCACCAACGAAAAGTCCTGGCAAATCCCATCCTACATCATGACCACCATCACCAACTCTTGTTAGTTTCACGATCGCGAGGATGGGGATGCGCCGGCTCACGTTAAGCGTATCACTCGTTTGTGTGGCACTTTCTCTATTGAAGGTGTCAATCTTGATGCTCGCTATCTCCAGGTATTCCCATTCTCACTTGCTGGCCGCGCAGCCGTTTGGTTCAATTCGCAGCCAGCAGGTTCTTTTACCACATGGGCAGGTCTACGGGATGCTTTCTTAGCGAAATACTACCCACCCGCGAAGGAATCCCGTCTACGCGATCAGATCCATTCGTTCTGGATGGAACCTGATGAGCCGTACCACCTGGCTTGGGAGAGGTTTCAAACCCTACTTACTCATTGTTCGCAGCATGGCTTGTCAGATTGGGCACTTGTAGAAAAGTTCTACAATGGTCTCATCCCCGAGATTCGAGCCTTGTTTGTCACTTCAGCTGGTGGGCAACTTATGGGCAAGAAATCACCAGTCGAGTGTAACGATCTTTTTGAGAGTTTTGCCCATTCCGACATGGATTATAGCTCTGCCAACAGGACTTCCATTCCTGTGTCGAGCACCTCTTCGACCACTCGAGGGGTGAACCAAGTTGGCTTGGATTCATCAGTGGCTGCTGTTCTAGATAGGATGGAGATAACTTTCACTTAGGAGCTTAATGATATTAAGAAAAAGATCGATAGGTGTGAGGTATGTAGAGGGGGCCACGACACCATAGATTGTCCCACTCTTACTTTAGAGTAGGTAGAGTTCATAGCTGGTCAGAATAGGGGTCCGTTTAATAACAATTCTAATTATAACTCCAACTGCCGTAACAATAATACCAATTTTCGCTCTTCCGGTAACCCCCTGGTTTTCCATCCGGTCAATATCAAAATAGGGGGCAGGGTTTGTTCACTAATTCAGGTTCAGGAGGTCAGTTTGCTAGTGGGGGATCGAATCAAGGGGGTCAGGTTAGTGATAAAGGTTCAGGGGCTAGTCTAAGTAGAATTTAGGAGATGTTTGCTCAGCTTATGGTTAGGGACCAGACCACTCAGAAAACCCTAACCGAATTGAGTGGTTTTGCTAAAAATAAAGATCAAATAAATAAGAGTCAAGAGCTTCACAATAAAAACCAAAAAGCCGCACTCTTAGATCTTCAGAGGCAAGTAGGTGGTCTTACTAAGCAGTTACAAGAGAACCCTCCTGGCCAGTTTTCGGGTAACACTTACCCAAACCTGGCTAATCATTCAGCTAAGGCTATTACTACTCGTAGTGGTAGGAATTTAGGGGAGGTAGTTAGAGAGAGAGTAGAGATAGAGGATGAGGAAGAGGTAGATGAGGAGATCGAGATGGAAGCTCCCGGTAAAGGGCACACTAGGCTAGACCCAGCAATTACCGCACAAACTGAGGAGCCTCAGGTAGAAAAGATGGTAGAGAAGCAACCGATAGGGGTAAATCCATCACCTTTGGTTGATCATTCACGCGTTCCATACCCCGCCCGCCTTAAGCATCAAAAATATGCTAAGGAATACTGGCATTTTCTCGAGATGTTCAAACAATTGAAAATAAATCTTCCGTTCATCGAGGCACTTCAGTCCATGCCTAAATATGCCAAATTTCTTAAGGACCTTCTCAAGCGAAAGGATAGGTTAGGTGAGCTTTCAAATACTTCATTGACCGGAGGTTGTTCACGGTAGTCTTATATAAGCTACCCGAGAAGTTAACCGACCCGAGCACATTCACTATTCCTTGTCTTTTCGGGGGAGCTTTTGCCCCCGCTCATGCTTTAGCCGATCTAAGTGCAAGCATAAATTTGACTCCTTTCTCTCTTTACGAGAAATTAGGGTTAGGTGAGCTTACTCCCACGCGCATGTCATTGTCCTTGGCCGACCGCTCGGTCAAGTATCCTAGAGGGGTCATAGAGAATTAGCTTGTTAAGGTAGATAAGTTCGTGTTTCCGGTAGATTTCGTGGTTTTGGACATGGAGGCCGACGAGATAGTTCCAGTTTTTTAGGTCGCCCATTCCTTCGAACTGCGAAGGCGGGTATAGATGTTTTCGATGGTAAGATTTCACTTAGAGCGGGTGACAAGATTGTCACGTTTGAGATAGATAGAGCTATGCAACACCCGAGTGGGAGTGATGATTATAGTGGTCCATGTCACTCTATTTACTTCCTCGATTCCTTAATCTCGTGCGTTGATCAATGTCTTAGTTATATTAGTGGAGTCGATCTAGTTAGTGAGGACGTGAGTGAGGTAGTTAGTGAGGTTGAGGGAGTTGAAGAGGATCCGGATTGGATTCCGGAAATGTTAGAATAATGTGCGGTTAAGGAAGAGAGTGAGAGAAAACCCATATATACTTCATCTTTAGAGCTCAAGGTCCTTCCTTCCACCTAGAGTATGCCTTTTTAGGAGAGGAGTCTAGTTTTCCCGTCATCATCTCATCTAAGTTGACGGAGGAGGAGAAAAGTAGGTTGATTGAGGTGCTACGAGAGCATAAGGATGCCATAGCGTGGAAATTGTCCGCCATTAAGGGGATTTGCCCCACTTTTTGCACTCACTGGATTCTCATGGAGGACGAATTTAAACCGGTGGTGCAACCTCAAAGGTATCTAAATCCCAACATGAAGGAAGTGGTTAGGAAAGAGGTAATTAAGTTGATGGAGGCCGGTGATCTATCCCATTTCTGATTCCGCGTGGGTCAGTCCTACCCAAGTCGCCCCTAAGAAGGGAGGGATGACCGTTGTCATGAACGCGAAAAATGAGCCTATTCCTTCCTGTACGGTCACCAGTTGGCGTGTGTGTATCGACTACCGCAAGCTTAACGACACCACCCTGAAGGACCATTTTCCATTACCATTCATCGATCAGATGCTCGAGCGTCTTGCGGGCCAACAGTTCTATTGCTTCCTCGACGGTTTTTCCGGCTATTTCCAAATCCAATCGCGCCGGAAGACCAAGAGAAAACCACTTTCACATGTCCATACGACACAAATGAGTACCGACGCTTGCCTCTTGGATTATGGAATGCGCCGGCTACTTTTCAGCGGTGCATGGTTGCTATCTTTCAAGACATGGTTGAGAGCTTTATAGAAGTCTTTATGGAAGACTTCTCAGAATACGGTGATTCTTTTGACCAATGTCTAGGTAATTTGGAGAGGATGATGAAGAGGTGCGTGGAGACGAAGTTGATGTTGAATTGGGAGAAGTGTCACTTTATGGTGACGAAGGGAATTCTGTTGGGACATAAGATTTCGAGAGTAGGCATAGAGGTAGATAGGGCCAAGATAGATACCATTAGCCGATTACTGTCACACCCCGACCCGCAGCGGAAATAAGAGTCGGAGCATAATTGGGTTATCACCAAAGCACATGACATTTCCTATTATGTTTCATAATTAATAAAGTCAAAGTTACATTTTCAAACATCCAAACATGTTCATTCAATACAAAGGAAATAACCAAACATAACAATCCCAATACTAAATCGTTTTATTCTTCTAATCTAGGTCCTATGTGTTCCTAGCTGCTGCTGGTTCACCTGTATCATGTGTAAAATGGGAGTTTTTTTGGGTCAACATAAGTTGGCGAGTGAAACTTATTAGATAAACATTTGATAATGATTTTATGGTTAGTTTATCAATGAAATATTGTGCATAATCATAAAAGAGCAAATGTAAGTAATCAAGCATTGGCAAATAGCAGTTACAATTATAACATACAATAACACTTGATAGCATACATGAACATACCAATATCATACGATAACTAACATAAATGAACTGTGCGATCAAGGCTCAATCAAACGAGCCGATCGTATTGCATGAACTGGAAATGTAAAATGAACTGTGCGATCAAGGCTCAATCAAACGGAGCCGATCGTATTGCATGTACTGAAAATGTAAAATGAACTGTGCGATCAAGGCTCAATCAAACGGAGCCGATCGTATGCGGGCACGCCAGGTTCAACCGCATAATAAAATGGGGAACAAGCTCAAACCTCATAAATGGGGGGCGGCGGCCTCGGCAATTGCATGTACTGAAATAATAATTTGCATCCAATAATAACTACTTAGCAGCAACAAACTAAATACACATGTCATGATATGATGTATGCACAATAGTTTAGTTATAATATGTATATAAACAAAGACACATGATACACCCCAAAAACGTGATTAAAACGGGGAATTTGAAAGGTTCACTCACATTGGGTGCGTTGAATTGGAGATGGTGAGATGCGCACGATTTAGATGAGCGGATTGACGAGGAATACTAACCTAAATAATAATGGAAAAATATATTAGATGGATGGATTTTATTAAGGATTTTAATGAAATTTTTAGATATATTTTTTGTGAGTTTATGGCTATTTTCTATCTTTAAAAATGTTATTTTTAAGTATTTTTAATTGATTTTTAAATTAAATTAAATAAATAAAAATATAAAAAAAATATTATTTTTTTAAGTGTTGACCGTTGACCGTTGACCGGTTCGGTCAGCGAATATACTTGCGCCGGGTGGGATTCGAACCGGCAACCGTCCGTTCGCGTGCACGCAGCTCTACCAACTGAGCTACGTGTCTAACCCGTTATAAACTCGTTTTTAATTATATTTATACACTTATTTGAATTAACCGAAAATTCCTTTATTTGCAAAAACGTTTTAATTCAATTGGACCGGTGCTCGTGACGAGATTCGAACGCGCGACGTGTAGTTCATGATGCACATAGTCCACCGCTGGACTGTGTGTCTAACCGGTTATATTCTTGGTTTTTATTATACTTAACAACTATTTGTTTTAACCCGGTTTAGTTCTTGATCAAAAAGGCAGGTTATTACACAAGGCGTGCGTGTAGCAAGGATCGAACTCGGGACGTGTGTGTGAAATTTGCACACAGTCCACCGCTGGACTGTGTGTCTAACCCCTTTAAAATACCGTTTTTAATTAATCTTATGTTCTGTTATGACTTCATCTTCTTCGCCGATTTACACAGACAGCATAATTCAACTGGTTACGATTGATTTGTGATTTATAAAGTTCTCAGACATTAACAGTAATTCAAAAGTAGAGAATGGAGAGAGTTTAAGGAAAAGAATATACCGATTGATGTTATTCACAGAAATCCGGCGGAGGTTCGTCGGTACTGGAAATGAACTCCGGCTGTTGAAACCAATTAACAGCGTTGATCGATTATTCATGAAGTTGAGTCACTTAAACAAGGTTTAGAAGAAGTTTAGGATATCATACCAGTTCACAGTGTGATTCCGGCAGTCTCAGAAATTTTCCGGCGAAGATAAGATTTTCGATAAACGTTGACTAGGATCGATTCTGATGATGGAGTTGTGTTAGAGACTGATTAATCACATGTTTTAAACAGAAAGAGTCGGAGGAATTACCGTGAGAATGTGAGTCCCGGTTTTCCGGTGACTTGCAGAAATTTTCCGGCGAACTGATTCAGATGATCTTATGGTTCAAAAATGCGACGAAAATGAAATTGAGTATTGATATGATAGCTCTGAATCGCGAGAATGGACTGAAGCTTGAGTTATTCAAGAATTTGATGAACTTTCGGTTTCAAATACCGAAAATGATGAAGCTTTAAGTTCAATCAATTCTAACTTGATTAGAAACCGTCGTGCATCGGTTATAACTGAAATTGTGAGGTAAACAATCGATTTGACGATTGGTTTGCCGATTACCGGTTTTCAGATAGCATCATCGGTTAAATTGAGTTTGTGTATAAGTTCCATTTGTTTTCCTAGAGTTAACAGAAAACACTTTGTGGCGGAGTGGTTTAGGGAAGGAATGTTAAGTTGTTTAAAGTCTTGGCTGACCCGGGTTCGAGTCCCGGTAGCTTCAAATATTTTTTATTTGTTTTATTTTAACTTTTTATCAAATATAATTTTTATAGTTTAGTTTATTTATTAATTATGTATCGTTTTAACACAAAATAATCATAAATAATTAACGCAACTTTTATAACTTGGTACAAGATTACAAAACGGAGCGGGTTTTGGAGACCCAATTTTTACAAATGTTACAATTACCCCCGCCTACTAAGTCGATTCAAAGTTTTTGTGGTCATGTGGGCTTTTATAGGCATTTCATTAAGGATTTTTCTAGATCACTCGCCCCATGACCCGTCTTTTGGAGAAAGATGTTCCATTCGTCTTTGACGAGGAGTGTCTAAAAGCCTTCGACTTTTTGAAGGAGAAGCTTGTGAGTGCCCTTATTCTTATCTCGCCCGATTGGAGCTTGCCGTGTGAGCTCATGTGTGATGTGAGTGACTATGCCGTTGGAGCGGTTTTAGGACAAAGAAAGGACAAGCACTTCCATCCGATTAACTATGTGAGCAAAACACTTAATGATGCTCAAGAGAAGTACACCACCACGGAGAAAGAACTCTTGGTTGTAGTATTCGCATTCGATAAATTCCGCTCATACCTCGTGCTTTCGAATACCATTTTTCACCGATCATTCCGCGTTGCTTTTTCTATTTCAAAAGAAAGACGCCAAACCCCGACTCATTTGGTGGATTCTTTTGCTTTCCGAGTTTGACATTGAGATTAGGGACAAGAAGGGTGCCGAGAATGTAACCGCCGATCACCTTTCGCGATTAGAGGACCCGAGTAGAGAGGAGATTCGTGAGGAGGCGATAGGAGATAAATTGCCTCACGAATCCATTGATTTTATTGAGGCCGAGAGAGAGGGTTTACCTTGGTTTAGCGATCTTGCAAATTATTTGGCAAATGGGTATGTCATGAAGGATATGAATGCCCAACAGAAGAAGAAGTTGTATAGGGATGCAAGAAGGTACATATGGGAGGATCCGTTCCTTTTTAAGATAGGGGAGATCATATCCTTAGGAGGTGTGTAGCTAGGGAGGAATGTATAGACATTCTTAGGCACATCCATGAGGGGTTGATGGGTGGTCATCATGGTGCACACACTACCGCACAAAAAGTTTTTGATTGCGGTTTCTATTAGCCCACGATAGTAGAGGATGCTATAGAGTTTGTTAGGAAGTGTGATGCTTGCCAACGTACCGGCAATATCTCATCCAAGAATGAGATGCCCCAAAATCCAATCCATGTTTTAGAAATATTTGACGTGTGGGGCATCGACTTCATGGGACCTTTTCCCCCTCCTAGTGGGAATCAGTACATCCTAGTGGCAATCGATTACGTTTCTAAGTGGGTTGAAGCTCAAGCTTTGCCTACAAACGATGCCCGAGTGGTGGTGAGATTTTTGAAGAAGTTGTTTACACGTTTTGGTGTCCCCAAAGCCCTTATTAGCGATCGAGGATCACATTTTTGCAATGCCGTGTTGGAAAAGGCATTAGAGCGTTATGGGGTTACTCACCGTTTGTCTACCGCGTATCATCCACAAACAAACGGTCAAGTTGAGAACGCAAATAGGGGAGTGAAAAGAATCTTTGGGAAAACGGTAGGAAAATCTAGGAAAGATTGGTCGGAAAAGCTTGACGATGCATTGTAGTCATTTCGTACCGCCTACAAGACACCTTTAGGGACCACGTCGTTTATGATTGTCTATGACAAAGCATGCCATCTCCTGTAGAGTTAGAGCACCGAGCACTTTGGGCTCTTAAGACCGTTAATTTAGACATGACCGAAGCGGCTAGGAGGAGATATTTCCAAATCCACGAGTTGGAAGCGCTTAGAGATGCGGCGTATGATCGTTCATGGAATATCAAGGAAAACCGAAAGCATTGCATGATAGGAGGCTTAAGGAGTTGAAAGAGTTTAAAGCCGGTGACCAAGTCCTTCTTTACAATTAGAGGTATAAGTTGTTTCCCGGAAAGTTGAAATCCAAGAGGACGGGACCGTATGTTGTGAGGAGGTATTTCCGTATGGTACCATAGGTTACTAAATGAAGCCGACAGATGTGTGTGGAAAGTGAATGGCCATAGATTGAAGCACTACTTAGGAGGCCCGATTGATAATACCGAAAAGGAGGTAACTCCTCTCGAAGACATGCCAAACACCACCACTTAGTGTCTTGAGTGAATGCTCAAGTGTAGAGTTTGTACCGACTGTAATCTCGTATATTTTCGATTATTTTTCGTCGCTAACGGTTGTTTTTGGTAGTTTGTCGGTCTTTGTTTTGTGTTTTCGAGTCATTTGCAGGAATTCATCACCGAGATTGTGCGAGAATTGTGAAGGAAACGGAGTTTTAGGTATGTCCCAGTGTTAGAAACTTTTGGGAGGTAGTTTTTGGAGGTTTGGGTAAATTGCAAAAATTTTTCTAAGGCATGAAACTATCAAATTAACGAAACTTTTTGTGAAAAACATGCCTTGGCATTGCGCGACCGGTATAACAAGGGGCCTACGCGCAGCGCGTAGCCCCAGTTCAGAAAAACCCAATTTTTGACACGCCGCGTAGCGTGACGGTCCTACCACTATCAGCGTCGCGTGACGCGACGACCTACCTGACCGAATTAAAACCCTGCGCCCATTTCTTCTTCACAACTCCTCCTAGCCCTACCATACGAGTTCCCAGCCGCAATAACACCAATTTTCACCATAACCACCAACAACCTTCACCATTTTACTCCCATTTTACACCCCCATCACCCATTTCACCTCCCTAACCCTTTTAACCGTCAGTTTCACCCGATTAACCGCTAAATCCACCAATCACGGGACACCCTTCATCCACTTAAGAAGTTGAAATTTTTCACTGTTTCTTCACGAATCCGGTATGTTTCTTGTAATTTTCTGTACATTGATCGTTTATTAGCTAGTTTTTAGATTGGTTTTGCTAGTTTATGTGTCAGTTCGTGTTGGGTCAGTTTCGGGTCTTAGGGTAGGATAGTTCTTGCTAGTCTATGGTTGCGGGAGGCATGGTTTGGGTTTGCTTTTGACATTGAATTGCTTTGCCATATCATATTGTTACGGAAAAATCCGAACTTACTTTTGAGTTTAACCGGTTAAAACCTCCTTTCACTAGGCGGAATTTTTCGTAAAATCAGTTTTTTTTCAATTAAAGCTTCTGTCTTTGAGCAAGTTTGGACTCAATGTCTGATTTGGTAGGCACTTAGCTCTTAATTGGGATAATTAAAGTGTCGGGAGGGGGTAGTGTACATTGGGTCATGTATCTTGAGTCGAGTCTTAGGTTTAGGTTTGGTTTTGGGTTTACTTATATGCACGTACAAGTACAAAACGCCTCGTCCGTACTCAATCTCAATTCGGGTGAGGTTGTTTATGTCTTATGATTTTGTAAGGTAACCCGATATTTACTTTCACTTTATTTTCGGTTTCAACCGAAAATGAAATGCTATACGGTTGTTCCAATTTTTTCATAAAATTTTTCTAAAAAATCCAAAAAATAAAAAAAATGAAAAATACCAAAAATAGTTTGTGATCGCTAATTATCTGCTTGCTTTGCTTCGTTGTAAACATGTTTTTGCAGATATGTCAGGTGCGGGAAGTTCGAGTGGAGTTAGAGGCGGAAGACGTATTCGGTATGAAGGTCAAGAGAGGAGGATTTATGCTTGGGTTCCTCTAAGGAGGGAGCATCCGTTACTTCAGTTTCAGGTCAATACGAAAGAGTGGGTAAAACTTCAAAAGATTATCAAAACGGAGCTTCTTGAACATTGGACCATTGATTGGGAATGGTTAGGCTAAATGGGTGTTCCTGAGAGAGTAGAGGAGTTATTGGGTCCGATGTTGGGAGAGATTGTTGATTGTGATTGGCCACAGTATGATGAGTTGGTTGTAGACTTTCATTCTACTTTTCAGCATAAAGAAGGATCGTTTTTTGAAAGTGATGCAGTGTCATTTAGTTTGGGGAGGATGCTTCATGAGATGTCCATCCTGCGGTTTGCTATAGCGAGTGGTTTTTATGCTTTTGAGGATACGTCTACTGAGGAGTTCATGACTGGGTTGAGGGGGGTGTATGTGAACCCAAGGGAGTTATGTTTGACGAGTGGTGAGCTAGCGAGGTTTTGGGGAACCATAGCGGACCGTGGTAAGACGAATTTGATTACTTCTGTTCGAGATCCAATTTATAGGTTTGTGTTGAAGGTTTTTTCTACTACTCTGGTTGGTAGGAAGTCGGGAAAGAACAAGGCTAATTGGATTGATTTGTTTTTATTGATGTGTCGGGTTGAGGGTAGGAATATGAATTTGGCGAGTGTGTTGGCTTGGTCTTTTAGTAGGTCACGCAGGGGAGGTAAAAGGGCTGCGTTGGATATGGGTCCCTACATCACGAGGTTGGCTCAGAGTTTGGGTGTTTTTCAGAAATATAACTTGAATACATTGCGTCCGGGACCTGCAAGGCATGTTGATGTGAAAGATTTACAGTTGGCAGGTATTGTGAGTATGAGTGAGCCGGTGACTTGGATTGATGCGAGGCAGGGACCTCAGGTTATGCCACCACTAGGTCATCCAGCTGATGACGTTATGCAGGCCATCTATCCGACAGCTCGCAAGATTCCTAGGCAGAGACAGGAGATGCCAGCTCCTCAGTATCTACGCCGTAAGCCACCACCTGATCCACTTACGTTGGCCTCACTTTATGACCGCATGGACTTGGGTTTTAGTAGGATTGATTTTAGGAAGCATAGGCAGGATGGGGCGATTCGGTATATGATGGGACGAACGAGTATGAATGTCCCGATTTCTTCCAGCCGTTTGTTGATCCTGGTCAGTTTCCGATGCCCATTGGTTTTGATCCTAGTGGTGCAGGGAGTTCAGGTCAGCAGGGAGGTTCGGGTTCTGGTCAGGGGGGTTATGTGGATCTGACGCCAAGATTTCAGGTTTATGGGCAGGATAGTGAAGAGGATGAGGATGAGGACGAGGAGATGGAAGAAGAACAAGAAGAGATGGACAGTGATGATGAGGATTAGTGTGGGGATGGCAGTAGTTGAAGTATGAAGTAGTATCTTTTATTATTTTCTTTTATGTTGTTTTTATCTAATCCAGTTTGTACCCCTAATTTTGGATACTTTAATACTTGGTTGGTTGGGTTGCGGTAGTTGATTTGGTTGATACTTTGATGTTTGGATGGGATGTTTTTAGACACTTATCTATGGGCTATGCTATGTTGGTATTTTATGATTATTGTTGATAGGTTTGGTGTTTATTTTTGCCGCTTCCGTTTGCGTGTCCGAGGGATAGGAGTTGTTTGCTGAGGTATTCGGATTGGAGGGCATATGTGGAATAGACTGTCACTTTGACTGTCTCGCATGTATTCAGCTAAGTCGTTTCCACTTGTATATTTGTATTTATTTATTTATTTAGTTTTAGTTTTTAATTGCTTTGTTACGTAGTTTTGGGTCGTATTCTCGGTCTTGCATTAGGGACAATGCAATCTTTAAGTGTGGGGATGGGATACATAGTTTTTAGTGTTAGTTGAGCCATAAATTTTGAAAATAAAAAAAATTAGAAAATTCGAAAAAATAAAAAAAATTGAAAAATCAGAAAATGTCTTTTAAAGAAAGAAGTTTGCAAATAAAGAACGAACAATGATAGAAAAGATGGATTTTTATTCAGGTTAAAATAATAATAATATGAGAATAAAGTAGTTGAGCTTGTGTCTAGTTTGGGATGTGCGGGTAGACTCGACTTGGTTCTAGGTTCTTTTGATCTTAATATACTTAATTATCAGTATGCTAGTGGGTACTCATCTAGGAAAAATGGGAAGTCGAAACCGCCGAAAATAGTATAAAGAATGCCATTATAAGCTAAAATTGTTAGAATTTTTTATCATGAAAAAAATAGAATAAGTGAGCTTCATTGAAAAAGTAGGCGATGCCAATGTAATCTTCGTTGGGGATAGTGACTCTGACTTAGATTGCCTCTAGGATGGTCGAAAGAAAAGAAAAATTCGCAAAATTTACCGACGCCTAAGTTATCGCTCTCGGGGATGCTGACTCTGGTTGAAACAGCCTCTTGGTTAGGTAAAGCAAAGTTGAAAAAAAAAGAAAACGAAGAAAAAGTTTATTTTAAATTCTCTTGATTTTGGTATAAAACGGTTGGGAAATGGTCTAGTGAACGTTCCCTTGGTTCTATAAGCTTGAGGCGGGATTAGATGTACTGTGGCTTTTAGTGTGAGACCCTAGGTAGACTGACCGCACTTGAACATAAAATGCATGTTATGGGCTTGGAACTGGGTTTGGGTTTAAGAGGATAAGTATACTTGCAATCGTCGCTAACACAAGTTTTGATTTTAATAAGTATAAGTAACTTTTGACCCGATTATTTATTTGTCTCTGATTCAGTTTGCATACATTCTTTTTTGAGGACGAAAAAAGAGTAAGTGTGGGGATATTTGATGTATTGCAAAATACATATATTTATCTTGTACAGTTTGTTTAATTTTCGTATTGTTTTTGTTAGATCGCTCCTTGATAGCACAGGAACCTAAATTGGTATCTAATGTTCAAATAGGCGAAAACTATGTGACATGTTAATCAAATATTCAAGAATTACTCGTTAAACTGTTTGTTTATTGATCTTAAAGTTCAATACATGTGAGTTCAAGATCGGACAGAGCTTCACCTCTATTCTGCCAAAGTTATAAAAGTAGCAAATGAAAAACCTAAGGCACATATATATAGGACCACAAGTTCGTTGGGAGGGCAACAAGTTCGGGCAAACTTGTTTGAACAAGTTCGGCCGAACTTGTTCCAACATGTGAGATCCGGGCGAACTTGTCCTACAAATTACATAAATACGACATTTCTAACGTATTGTAGCCCAATCTAAACAAACTCGATACAAGACTAAGACATAGACATTATGTACTAACAGACTCCCCCTTGGATATCGTTTTCGTGTTTATCAGTCTTCAAAATTCTATCTTTTGTCTGCATCGTTGAAAGAAGTTCTTGTAAGGCTTCTTTCTTCTTTCTTGCTCAGGAATCGGCGTTTGCTCAGTAGGTGGCACTTTAATCATGAACTGAAAACGTCTGAGTCTCGCCTCCCTACCCATTTCATGTATACGTTCTATATGCCTTTCTTCCTTCAGAAACTCTTTGCGCTCTAATTCTCTCCAACTGGACTCCTACATTCTTCCTGAATTTACGTCGTGAGCGTAGCAAACGTTTATAACCCTCTGATACTGCATCACTTGTACCTCTTCTTGCTTCTCATAACATATCTTGTTGAAGAATAGACATCGAATATCTTCCTTAGAACAGTTCACTAGCCACATCGGGTCTAGTATGCGTATAGTTCTCCATAACCCCCATAATCCCTCATTCTGAAGTACTTCAGCTGATCTTTCCTTTGTGATATCCAAGTGTTCTTCAAACCTTAAGACTATAACTGCTTCACACGTCGTATGATCAACCTGCCACCATTTGAACAACAGATAGAAATATTGTTCTATTGGCATTAGGGGCATGTTCTTCATCGCACGTGGATGTTTCATAATCAACGTTATGTCTTTTTCTCCTGTTTGCTTATTTGTTTTGATTCAGTGCTTCGGTATAAACGGTTTCCAGTACTTGAATCCCTGTGTCGCTTCAAATTTAATCATCTTCCACAATAACTGATCAATAAACTTCATGTGGTAGCTCACATCCTCGTCTTTACTAATTCCTCCACATCCCAATTCGGTAATGTACTGAAGTCTGCCAGATATCTAAAGTATTGCACGCCAAATTCATGTTTGAAGGTGTAGACATTCAGTTCTTTCAACCAACCCCAACTAAGGATGTCACCCAATGACTTATCTGCATCTCTGGTAAAGAATGCTAACGATCTTTGAAACTTTCTTTCTCTTGGTATTTCTTTAAACCAGGACTTCTTTGCTTGTGCAATCTCTTCTTTAGTCATCGGTTTAGGAACTTTACCTTCTCGTACAGACTCTGCTATCTTTTCTTTTAACAGATCTTCATTCAACTGTTCGTACATCTCTTCAAATGTAGGAAAACTATCTGTATTCGTTCCAACATACTTTTCTGCTTCATCTGTATCATCATCTGACCAATCTTCAATAATAACTCTATTATAATCATCAGCATCAGATCTTCGTTTGTAGCAGTATTCATTTGGCTCAAACGTGTCAATATTCACTATCTGCTCTTCGAAATCAAAATCAAACGTTTCAGCATCAACTTTGAGCAGCTTTGCAAGATCTTCCTTCGAATAGTTGTGAACAAATTCACCTTCCTCCACATTATGCTCTAACATTAAAACCATTGGCTTTGTCGGCATCACAGTAATAGGATTTGCAACAATAGCATCTGTCAAATCATCATCGGTTTGCCCTGTTTGCTCCCCTAATTTTGATCTTCCATCATATTTGTATCATCGCTTAGTAGTGAAGAAAAATCAAATTTATTAGTAACCTTTGCATCAACAATCTTCATACCACACCCTGATCATCGTCATTACCATCATCATTATCAGAATCATCTTTCTTTGAATCATCAACAGGCTCTTCATCATTATCAACATCCTCAGCTTCTTCATCGTCTTTCTGCTCAGTTTCTTTCTCAGGAATAATTTCAGACTCGGAAGCTTTTGCAGATTCAATCACAAGTTCAGTTATCTCGGGCATACTTTCAATTACATGCTTACCCTTCCCCTGTTTTGCAATTTCTTTCTCTACTTTCTCTTTTGCCTCTTGTAAATCCAATCTTGCATATTCTGCAGAGAAATCAATCCCCAGACTGTTTGATAATACTTTCTGTAGTCTGTTGAATCTTCTATCATTCAATTCCCGCTCAGATCATAACTCAGCAATCTCTTTCTGCAGTCGTTCATTCGCATCTTGCAGACTTTCTATCAACGCCTTCAGATAATCTCGATCACCTTCTAAAAATTTCACCTTGTCGTTCAAGATTTCTTTCTCAACTTCGCTTTGCTTTACTATCTTCTCTAAAGCAGCTTTCTCAGCTTCATTCTTTGACACTTTATCTTCCAGAATCTTAACTCTTTTCTCAAGTTCATCAACATCAGATTATGGGAAGAAATCATTCAAATCTTGAATATTGACAGGCTCATCAGGAATGTTTCCAAAAAGATTTGACCTCGGAGTAGTTTTAGGTGTTGACTTTGGAGTACTCTTCGGTGTAAGATCTTCTTTTGGAATAGAGCTTTCTGGTTGTGACATCGTCGGTGGATCTTGAGACTCTATAATCGGAATATCAAGCAAAATAGACTCAGGAGGTTCTTGTGTGACTCCATTTTGCACTATAGTCTCAAAAGTTTGAATTGATTCAGCCACAGGAGGTTCTTGTGTAAGTCATGTTTCTTTTGCACCATAAGGTTCTTGTGGGACTTCTGTACATTTATTTTTGCCAATATAACGTCTGCTTTTCGGCTTTTGAATTTTCTTTCCTTTGGTACTCGGAGACCCTGTAGTCTTCAATGATGTATCTGTTGTAGAAGACTTAACATGTTTTGCCTTTTTCTTCGTTCTCTCCTCATCAGAACCCCTTTCAATCTTCGGTTCATAATCAGCATCAGTTTCCTTTAACTTTTCTGATTCTTTTTCAGCAATTGCGTTCTTTGTTGCTCTTTCTAGCGAATCGTCATTATCTTCATCTTTGTTGGACGTCGCAGAATCATCATCTTCTTGAGTAGTCTTTTATGTCTCCGGACTTTCAATATTCACAGCAACACTTGAACCAGCCTCAGGTTGTACATTTTCAGGTTCCTCTTCGTCTATCAACATTTTTTCGACTTTCTTTGCCTTTTGAGACGTTTTCTTCTTCTCTTCAACGACTTTCTTCAAGAACCAGTCGCTGCGCTTTTCTTTGAACGTCGACAACCATTCTAATTCAACATTCTTTTCTTTCTCGTCACCACTATCATCTTTTCTCCACTTGTATTCCGGTGGTGCGACATAATCAACTGACACAATAGCACCAAATAAAGGCTTTGCGACCAATGCTGAAGCTTGTTTCTGGAAAGTAATCAGCTTCTTTACAGTTGTATCATCCAAGTGGCTAAGATAAACAATATCATTCGGATCTTTCGCGATTTTCTTGAACTTGTAGTCGATTAGCATTTGTACAAACCTCGGATACATAACAAGCCTGTGCGTTCCCATGTTGTTCTTCATATGAGTGAATACTAGCTTCGAGAAGTTGAATTTATTGTTTGGATCAATGTTGTAGCCATACACACCATGTAATCTTGTACATCGTCTAAACCCGCTTTTCGATGGCTAAAAGTATGAATAATCGCATGCATCAAGAACTTGTAGGGATTCAGAACTCCCCTTTCTTCAATGTAGATTCATTCACGTGCCCTTTGTATCCCATTCACGAAAAACAACCTCGTACCATCCTTTCATCAAGCATCATCGGATCATTCTTATCGTCGTTGAAATTTAACACTTTACGAATATCGGCTTCAGATACTGTAATCTCCTTATCTTCATTTCCATCATGAACCACTGATTTGATCAATGTGTTATCCTCACTCAATGATGCTGAGCTCCAGAATTTATAAACATGAGATCTATACACAATAATCTTTTTCGTGATTGCCTTGTGAATCGGAATACGCGTCATAAAATCCATGATACTGTCACACGCTGCAAGTGATGGACATGTAGTCTTGTCGAGCGTGACGCACGTGTTGTGAAATTTATTAAACAAGAGCTGGATATTCTGAAAACACGAGAATCGAGACAAAATCAGCAAAAATTACAATTTTCACAAAATCATATATTAAGTTCAAGCGGACTTGATTAGACAAATAAGACATTACAAATCATCAAGTCCGGGTGAACTTATCAAATCATTTTGATTAATTCTCAAACAAGTTCGGGCGAACTTGTATGACATATATCATTTTTTCAGTTTTGAGTGATAAGTTCGGGCGGACTTGTGAGAGTTTTATCATTTAACATTTGAGGACAAGTTCGGCCGAACTTGGTTCAAAGAACCATTTGACAAGTTCGGGTGAACTTGTCATCGTCTTCATTATGTTCTACAACAATATATTCAAAACATTCTAGATCAAACTAAAAGCTTGTTAAGGATCGATTATGTTTATTTAACATGTTTTATGGTCCAATTCGTCCTAAAATGTTCTTATTAAAGTCCAATAGTCAAGTTTAGATCTAGATCATTCAAATTTAGTTATAACACGGTCCAAATCCAAATCACTCACCATAGCCATGATAAGTAGTGTGCTAATCACCACAAATCACTCAAATTTTGGACAGCAATTCGACTTAAAGTGTGCAAAATCAAAGTTCGCTCAAATCGTCTCAAGTTCGCTCTTAGTATTCAGATGACAGATAATGAAGTTCCGGTGGACTTGTTCCTTATATACAGAAAACAAGTCCGGGCGAACTTGTTAAAACTAATCAATTAAGACTAGCACAAGTCCGGGAAAACTTGCCTTCTGATCTTTGAAACACTGAACATGTTCGGGCGAACTTGATATCAATTCAAAACAATTTGCCCTGATCAAGTTCGGGCGAACTTGATCAAACCCAAAATCAATTTTTTTTCAAAATTTTCAATTTTGACCCTGAATTTTCCAACTTTTACCAGTTTTAACAATCCACTCAGTTGACCAAGTCCAAGCTAATGACCTTGGTTAGCCGATTTGTCTGCCGAGTCAAAATTAATGACCTTGGTTTGACCCGTTATGAACAAACTGTTGGTTTTTCTCAAATTAAAGTTTCAAATTAATGAACTTTTAATCGTTTTTGCTTATCAGATTTTATAGATTAACTCCCATCCCGTTGTCAATCAGATTTCCACTAGTTTAGCACGTTACCAGACTTCGAAGATCCGTTTTCCAACATTGGCTTGTTAAAACTAATGTAAAAACAAAATCTTTTTGTATTTTAGAAAGTTTATGCTAAACATTCTGAAAATCTTTTTGGTTTTAATCTGTAAAGCAAGTAAACTATGTACAAACATATTTACAGACATATTTTTGTGAATTCGTGTCTAAGGATCATATCAGTTGATTGATACATATCACTAGTACCGTTGACCTTTTGATGACTTTAAGTTTTAAACTCGTTTACCTAGATTGTCGATATGTTTGTCCATTTAAACTTTGACACATTTCTCAATTGTTCCAAGATATCTTAGGTAGAACTATGAAACTTGACTTAACTATGGTTCCTATCTCAGAATATACTCCTGTATCAAGATTCCCTAGATTTCATCTTACAGGTGAATATAGCGTAATTGATATCTGTATCTGGGTTAATGCGAAGCCTTGAGATCTCAGGTTAATACCACCGTATCGACAAAGAGATGAAGGCTCGACTTTAAGGTGTGTTCCATTTAAGGAATCTTTTAAGCACTGCAAATGATTAGATCTTTTGATTCTTTTGAATTTTGCATGTAGTTTAGGGGTTTATAGCAAAAGCATTATAGAAGTTCTAGGCTATTGCTTCCGCAAGATCAGAAGAACTTGTAAAATACCCCATATATCAACTATCTATAAAGACCTCGTATCTCAGAATCAGGCAACCTCTCAAACGAAATTTTGGAGTACTAAGTCCATATATCCGAGAGATGTTAAGCCACAAGTTTAAGCAGTTGTAAAATTTAGTTTATATCCCGGAAACAATTTACTGAACGTGTAAAGCCTATCGACACATCCTCAGTAATACTTGTTTATCACTTTTTAAACTTTACAATTTTTTAGCGTACTGTGATAGTCCACTGATGTACTATCATTTCCTTTGTGATACAAAATTCTTTTTGTCTTTTTCAATGTTTTTATACTTTTTGATTTTTCATATGTTTTTGTACTTTCTCATAATTTTCTCCCCCTAAAATAATTTTTTTTGTATTTTAGTTTTTAATAAATACTAATCTAAAAGATATACAAACCAATGTGGATCACGTGAATTCGTCGTCCGATCCATATTCAACCTCTGCCTCCGCACCTGTCAACAAATTTTTAATACCATTAAGCCTCATTAGATATTTAAATCTTTTTAAAGGAAAAGCTTTGGTATAAAAATCAGCTTTTTGTTCATCGGTGTGGATTTTTTCTATTCGTACCAACTTCTTTTCGTAGCAGTCACGAATGAAGTGATAACGAATTTCTATGTGTTTAGTTCGAGAGTGTTGAACAGGATTTTTAGTGATATCGATTGTTGCCTTATTGTCTACATATAAAGGCGTATCAAGAAATTGCAATCCAAAGTCCCTCATCTGTTATTGAATCCATAGGATTTGTGAACAACAGCTGGAAGCAGAAATGTATTCCGCCTCACATGTAGAAAGAGAGACCGTGGTTTGTTTCTTGCATTGTCACGTTACTAATCGAGTCCTGAAGAACTGGCAACCAGCCGTCGTAGACTTTGAATTCAGCTTGTCCACTCCAAAGTCAGAATCAGCATATCCCGTTAGATCAAAGTTATCGTTCTTTGGATACCACAAGCCAGTGCTTGGACATCCCTTCAAGTAACGGAATATTCTTTTCACTATCTGCATGTGAGATACTCTGGGACTGGACTGATATCTTGCGGAAAGATAGGTAGGATACATGATATCTGGGCGAGATGCCGTCAGATACATAAGAGATCCTATCATCGACCGATAGAGCGTATCATCCACTTTGGTTCCTGTTTCGTCAATGCAAATTCCGTGATTCAGCGCCAGAGGAGTCGAAAGCGGCTTCGAGCTATCCATTTAAAACTTCTTCAAAATATCGTGAACATACTTCGTTTGATGAATGAATATGCCGTCTGGTAACTGATAAACTTGTAACCCGAGGAATCATTTCATTTCGCCCTTGAAGACATTTCGAACTTCTTCTTCATAATCCTCTCAAATTCTTTGCAAAGACTATCATTCGTTGAACCAAAGATGATATCATCCACATAGATTTGTACGATGATTAGATGATTTCTGACTTCTTTGGTAAACAATGTACTATCCATTGTTCCTCTCGTAAAGCCGTTTCCAACGAGATGTTGAGTTAACGTCTCGTACCAAGCTCTCAGGGCTTGATGTAATCTGTATAAGGCTTTGTCTAGGAGATAAGCTTTGTTTTTGTTCAGGGGATCGACGAACCCTGGTGGTTGGCCGACGTACACTTGCTCGCGTAACTTACCATAGAGAAATGCGGATTTCACATCTTACTGGTACACTTTAAAACCTTTCCAAGTAGCAAATGCAAGGAAAATGCGGATTGACTCTAAACATGCAACCAGTGCATAGACTTCCGTATAGTCAATTCCTTCTTGCTGGTGGAAACCTTTGACAACCAACCGAGCTTTGTTTCTAACGATCACACCTCGATCATCCCTCTTACACTTGAAGACCCACTTTGTGTCTATCGCTTTTTGCTTTGGTGGTAAGTCGACAAGTCTCCAAACTCCCTGTTTCTCAAACTGTAATAATTCTTCATGCATCGCTATCACCCAGTCTCATCACCCAAAGCTTTATTTACAGTCTTCGGCTCGATTTGAGATATGAAACTTGAATAATAACAATAATCTTGAGTCACAGCCACTCGAGTATAGAAACAACTTAAAGCTTTGTTGATCTAGCTTCTCGTTCTCACACCAGTCTGTAATTCACCAATAATGTTGTTCGAAGGGTGATATGAATAAGATCGCGGAACCACCTCGCTAGGAACATCAACTGAACTGTTCTGATTTGAAATATTCAGATCAACTATCAAACCAACTTTAGGAGCACTAGATGTTGCTTCATTTTGATAGCTCGGGCCAGCAGATTGATTTAACATATTGGATATCTACTCGGATTCTTCATTGGAAGAAGATTCTCCATCATCATCGAAAGTCGAAGCTTCATCAGAGTCGGAATTCTGATTCAGAGGAATACTGGGCTCTGTAGTTGCATTTACTGGTTCAGTGGAAACATTTGCTGGAGTTGTAGTAGGTGCTTCTTCTGCTTCAGAAACTTGTTCAACCGGAACACCACTATTACTCGGACCTGCACCAGAAGACAATGTAGAACCAACAGTAGGTTGATTAACCACTATTGGCCTTAGAATATGTTCTTGGCTAGCCGACTGTTGAGATAATAAAGAGCTGCAAGTTCTTCATCAGACGATTCTTCTAGCAAGTTGAATGACTTCCACAAATCTTGATAATTGAACAACCACGCGTCGCCTTTCCTCTGAATAGGAGTTATGTACCGAAATCAATCTACATGTTGTGCTTCGACCACTCGTCTCAAAGTAGGAATGTAAACCCTCCTGAGCGGACTAGCATAACCGACAAAGAAACCTTCAAGCGTTTTAGCACCAAATTTTCCATCTTGATCAATCACTGTGCATGGTGCACCAAACAGCTCTAGATACTTTAGATTTGGTTTCCTTCGGTTAATCATCTCAAAGCATGCCTTCTTGGTCGGTTTGACTGTTTAGACCCTGTTTGAAGTATAGCATGTCGCTGCAACTGCCTCACTCTAGAAGCTAACAGGAAGCTTGGAATCTACAAGCATTGTTCTTGCTGTTTCAATTAAAGTTCTGTTCTTCCTCTCAGCTACGCCATTTTGTTGTGGAGTGTACGGTGCATTGAATTCGTGCAGAATTCCTTTGGCATTGTAAAACTCTTTCATCTTGTTGTTTTTGAACTCCATGCCATTATCACTTCGAATTCGTCTAACAGGGAGATGATATAAATTTTCAAGTTTCTTGAAGAGAATCACAAGATTATTGAACGTTTCATCTTTAGACTCTTGAAAGAAAATCCATGAATATCGAGAATAATCATCTGTGACGACCAAACAATACAGATCTCCGGATATACTTCGAACATTCACCGGACCAAAAAGATCCATATGTAGGCATTCAAGCGGCAATTTTATGGAGTTAAGAATCTTCTTAGGATATGACTTTTTAATCTGCTTCCCTTTCTTGCATTCAAGACAATGATCCGTCATATGGAAGCTTTGAAGATTTACTCCTTCGACCAAGTCATAGTGAACCAGAAAATTCATTTTCCTCAGATGTATATGCCCCATCTTCGTGTGCCATAGAATTGAATCCTTCTTTGTGGCTTTTGTGACAAAACATTGAGCCGACTTTGACGATGTAATAGCAACACCCATGTCTAGAACGTAGAGATCGTTTTCGCGTGGAGCGCGCATTAGAATCCAATCATTAGGAATCTTGAAGCCCGACTTTAGTATCATGCACTCCTTATCATTGAAATGAACGGTGAACTGCTTGTCGCAAATCCGTGAAATGCTGAGAAGATTGTTCTCCAGCTCGGCGATATAGTTAACACGGTCAAAAGACACCACACCATTCGAAAGCATTCCTTCAGCTACAATGCGGCCTCCTTGATTTCCAGCGAAGCCTACATACCCTCCATTAATCGCTTTGATATTGAAGAGTAGCGCTTTCATCACGGTCATATGCCATGAAGCTCCGCTATCCAGAATCCACTTCGATAATATGGATCTTTGTAGCCCCTGCATACATTAACTACTCAGTGAAAAAGTGCAACCCAAGCCTTTTTGGTCTTGGGTTTAGGATAAAAATCTTCATAATCATCCTCAAAATCACCATCTAAGACTTCATTGACATTAACGTTTTCAAACATGACCTTTTTCTTTTCTTTTGAAAATTTTGGACAAACTGTGACAGTTTCAGTTTTATCTTTTGAATCAGACACTTTGTCGACTTTGGTTTCAACTGACTCAGACTTTGCAACTTCAGATGTTGTTGTTTTCTTCTTGGAAACCCAGAATTGTGATTTAACTCTTGCTTTTTATATGTAAAACCTTGAATTTTTGTTTTCGTTCGATTTGGAAGTTTCACCTTTCTCAAAAGTTGAATTTTCAAACTTTGATTTAGTTTTAGGTTTCACTTCAATTTTAGATTCATTGGTTCGTTTTAAGATTGTGATTGGTTTTACAATCTCTGGTTGCTTAAGTTTCTCAACGTCTGAATTTGTCTTTCTTCGAGAATAAACAGGCTTTGATTTCGGACACTTGCGCGCAATGTGACCACCTTCATTGCATTTGAAGCAAGTCCGATTATCATGAGAATGTCCACTAGTGGGTTTCACTCCACTTGCGAATTTAGCCTTATCCTGAAGTTCCTTCTCTTTTTTAAACTCATCATTTGATTGCTTTCCAATCAAATTTTCTTCTTGTACCGTACTAGTCTCATACACGAATGACATGTTTGTATCTTTATATTCGCGAAATGGTGACTTTTCCTTTTTCGGTTCATCTTCTACATCCAAACCCAACCTTGCTCTCCTATGTTCAGGAAAATCACCACCATTCCTTCGGTAGTTGTTAAAATTATTTTTGGGTTTCGAATAAAATCTCTTTTCATTTTTCTCCAAATCTTCTGATGATACTTCGACAAGTTTGAACAATTTATCAAGCTGATCCTCTTTCACATTTCGAATCGGAAAGCTATCATCGAAATATAGTCTATCAGATTCCTTGACTTTGTACATGACAACGTTAGGATCATCACTTAGGCTATCTTCCGATGATGAATCGTCATATTCGGATTGTGATTCAGAATTGTTCGAACTCGAATCGGCGCTCTCAAAGCTGTCATCATCAGATTCACTTAACACATTTTCAACAACATTTTAACCACTGCTTCGCCATCATCACTTGTGTAAGTTATATCAATGTTCTCAGGCAGCTCATTTTTCTTTTCAGTCAAAAGTTCAATGTTGAGCGCCTTTTCCATCCCTTCAGCTTTCTTGCGACAATATTTTTCGCACAAGGGTGGTGGAACATTGCTATAATCTCCACATTTTCTACCTTTTGCTTTCTTATTATCTCCTTCCGATGGGATCGTTGGAAGAATATGATCGATGACATAAGGATTCATGGTATAGCTTTTCAAAAGGTGTCTCACTCTTTCGGTTTCAATTTTCATATCTTGAAGCTCTTGCTTAATTTCAGCAATGGTGTTTATGTAAGAGTTAATAGCTTTTTGTTTTTCCATTAACGTTGCTTTTAACATTCTTATTGTATCATCTTATTCAATGTTGTTATTATCAAGCCTACTGTAATCATCTTTCATTTTATCATAAGCTTCTTTCATTGTGCGATAATCATATTTGAAATTGTTGTTATGCACATTGAGTTCACTTATAATTTGAGTCTTTTCAGCACATTGCAGACAAGGCTCGATACATTTCGTACAAGATTTTTCAACCTCAATGATTTGCACTTTTACAACTTCTTTTTCTACAACTTTTACCTTCGGGCCTACCTTTGTCAAATTTGCCATCATAGCTTTGTTGGCAATCTCCGTGAGGTTTTCCTCATTCATCTCTTTAGTCACGTTGATGACTTCTTCAACTTCTGGTTTTATTTCAACAGCATGATCCAAAGGAACTGCATCACCAAAGCAACCTGCAAAACTAGAAGTTATGTTAGGAGAAAAAACACTTTACATCCTAGTGTGATGATAGATCTCCTCTTCTTCTGCTTGTTGTAAATATTCTTCTAGCATTGCACTCTCCATAGTTGCATCCTCAGCAGATGTATCTTCCATGATTTCGGCCATTAAAGCAACTCTAGTCTTCTTGGCAATATATGAGTTCCAATCAAAACCATCATCTTCATTCGAAGCAACCATAGCTTTCTCTGTGTTGTTGGATGGTTTCACTTGAACTTTGATTTGAGTCTTCTTCGGAAATGGCTTATATTGCAACGACTTCTTGTAGTAATCACTGCCGCTTTCGAAAGGACTTTGGTTGCCACTTGCTTCTGGATTCTTGCATTCTCTTTTGAAGTGCCCTTTTTGTCGGCATCTGAAGCAAGTAACTTTCGTTTTATCGAATCCCAGTTTGTTGCTTGAATTCCCGATGTCTCTGTCGGTTAGAGCAACAAATTTAGTAACCCTTCGAATAATCGAGGCTAAGGACCATTTGATGTCCATCAGCTCAAGCTCTTCCTCATCCACTTGATCATAATCCTCTGCAGTCATTTCTGGATTACCAATCTTCCCGGCCACCAAACTTTCATACGATTCCAATACTGTGGCAAGAAGTGCCATGTGTTGTTTGGCCACTTGTTCAGAAACAACATTGCTTAAATTGACTGCAATGTTGCATTTAAACACATTTGGATCAGAATTCGATTGATTGTTCTGATTTGACTGATTCTGAAATGAAGAATTAGAACCCGTGCTCGAATATGATGAATTCTGAGGACTCTGGATCATAGTTCGGATATGATTGAGTTTGACTTTGTGGCGAATGATTCGAGGAATTCAGATTCACACTAAAAGCAGTTTGAATCTTCGGGCTTGAGATATTCTCTTGAGCTCCTGTCTTGTAGTAAAGCCCTACATCTTGAGCAACATTTGAATTCTTTGACTTGGCGATCTTTAACAACTCCATCTCGTGCCCCTCCAACTTATCGATAAAGGTGGATAACTTGAAGAATTCCCGGCTTGGACTTTCTTTGAGCACCATGAGATAAGTCGTCCATTCTCCTTCTGGTAATGTGTCAGCCAATTTATCAATGTATTCTTCTTCCGTCTTCTCAAGACCATGTCTCCTCATAATCACCTTTAAATGACAAAACGTTCGATCATTTGTTTCATCATTTCGCCTTTGATCATTGTGAATATATCAAATTCCTTCATGAACGCCTTTTTGCTCTTGACCATTTCTGCACTTCCATGATATTTTGCCTTTAGAGACTTCCAAAGATCTTGTGCAGTTTTGTACTCTGGCAATAGCACCAAGATATCTTCCTTCATAAACTGCTGAATTAGACTGATCATTTTCTTTTCAGCTATGTACGCATCCTTCTGTGCAGTAGAAAACTTGCTTATATTGATAGCATTATCAAGTTCACCTCTTGGCCATGTGTAGCCAGTCTCAACTGCAACCTAGCTGTGAAAATACGTAGCCTGAACCCAGTTCGTAAACTTTTCCTTTACCCCTCGGATTCATCCATACACATGAGTTGCAGTGGCTTCACATATGTACCCATCTTGTTATCAATGTTCACTTGATTGATCATGTTAGCATTTGATGCTGAGGTCGTCATAAACACACTGTGAATTTCTTCCATCGTGGAAAAACTGACGAGTATCACCGAAAACACGTTCACAAACTTTGAAAATTGATTAGCACACTGACAAGTTCGGGCGAACTTGTTGAATGGTTTTGAAAAAATTTCACCCTGAATGAAGTTCGAGCGAACTTGTAAAAATTCAAAAGATTTAACAAGTTCGGGCGGACTTGTACAAGATTTTCAACAAGATTTGATCAAGTTCGGGCGAACTGGATTAAATTTGAAGAATTATCTAGAAAGTTCAAGCGGACTTGAGAGAAATCAATGAAAAATCATTTAAGTTCGGGCGAACTTGATGAAAAATGTGAATTTTTCAGTCAAGTTCGAGCGAACTTGATCCCAAGTTCGATCAAAACAACTTTGCAAAACATGGTTTTTTCAAGTTTTCGACATCAATTCGTTTGAATTAGGTCTTGAAACTTTCAGGGGTTTATCTTTAGTGTATTTTACATGATATATTCAAATTTTAGCAGATTTTAACCGTAGCTTCATTGTTTTTCATTAAAAAGTTAAGAAAAATGGTAGAATGGAGTAGAAAAAGAGTAGTTCTTATGATGATTTCACCAATTCAAGTATTCGTGGCTCTGATACCACTTGTTAGATCGCTCCTTGATAGCACAGGAACCTAAATTGGTATCTAATGTTCAAATAGGCGGAAACTATGTGGCATGTTAATCAAATATTCAAGAATTACTGTTTGTTTATTGATCTTAAAGTTCAATACATGTGAGTTCCGGATCGGACATAGCTTCGCCTCTATTCTGCCAAAGTTACAAAAGTTGCAAATGAAAAACCTAAGGCACATATATATAGGACCACAAGTTCGCTGGGAGGGCAACAAGTTCGGGCGAACTTGTTTGAACAAGTTCGGCCGAACTTGTTCCAACATGTGAGATCCGGGCGAACTTGTCCTACAAATTACATAATACGACATTTCTAACGTATTCTAGCCCAATCTAAAAAGACTCGATACAAGACTAAGACATAGACATTATGTACTAACAGTTTTGATTGGTTTCAAAGTTATTCGTAGAAGTTTGATACTTGTTTTGTACAGGTGCTTGTTGCAGAAAAGTGCTTAAAACCGTTAGAAATATGCTTAGAAGAAGCTAAGGGTGAGAATTGGAGATTGCTGGAGCTAAAATAGGCATGGAAGCTGAAAATTGGGAAAAAAGACACGCCGCGCTACGTGACGGACTTGGTGTCAACCCGTCGCGCGACGCGACAGGGTATTATCTGAAAAGTTTGTTGTTTAGTTGCTGCATGATTCCTCCAAACCTATATAAACATCATAATCATCACCAAAACCCTAACTTGGCGAATTGAGAGAGCTTTCGATGAAAAATTGGTATCTTTATGGGTGATTTCGAGTATTCAGAGCTGCAAGTCGAGGAAGGGAAGCTTAGGGAATCATTCAGGTCGTAGATTTGCCATTCGGGTGTTTTTACTATCGTCTCTTCTTTACACTATGTTTCTAACTCTTGAATTTACTTCATTTTTTATAGTTTCAATGACTTTGTTTGGCAAAATTTTATGAACTACCTAGATTGGATGATTGATTGCGTAAAGTTTTGATTTTTATTATGGATTTATGGATCCTTTATGAATTGTAGGCGACTTGTTCTCTAGTTTAGATGTATATGCGTGCTTGATAGTGTTTGAATATCAATTGTTGCTTCGCATGATCTTGGTGACGGTCTTTATCACATAATGAAGTCTTGCTAGGTTTTAGATTTTGGTGAGTGTCTATATCACGTAATAAATCTTCAATCTTTAGGGTTAGAGTGCACAATTAACCTTAGAAGTAATATTCGGTAATCTTATAAAATCAAGTGTTCTACTAATCATCAATAGCTGTGAGGTGCGAGGTTATTGCATGTCTAAGTCATTAAGCCGCAAGGTAGGAGCTTTCTTAGGAAGTAAACCTGTTGGCTATTGTCTAGCAAGTCTAAATCAAGAGTCCAAGTTTACCTTAGATTTAGATCATGTGAGGGAGTGAATTGTGTAAGGTACTTTCATAAATCCATTAGGTGTCTTGTGAGAGAGAGTCTAATAACCGGTAGTCTAAACAACCTCTAGGGTGTCACAGCGTGCTCTTGAGAAGGGTTAGGAGTCCTTTAGATATCCCGAAAGGCGTGAACTTTATGATCCCGGTTCCATAGTTGACAATTTCCAAATAAAATCATTACTAAAAGCAATCAGGATTCCAGTCCAGGTAGTATTTTCCACCATCAGAGTAAAAGTCTAAAGAAATTCGATTAGTTAATTTAGTTAGTTAATTTAGTTTAGTTTAATCGCTTTCTTAGGAATTGTTAGAAATCCCCCCTCCAATAATCAAATAATTAGTATCCCCGTGTCAGTAATAGTTTAAATAGAGTCGTTAACGTAATTAATAGAGTCTCGTGGGTTCGATATCTAGATTTACTTAGCTTTACTAGAGTCGATCGGTTCACTTGCCGGTTAGTAGTTTAGTGTGTCTTAGTGAGTCTAAAGTATTACTTTGAGTTTAGATTTAGGTTAAATTAGTTGCTTTTAATTGAACTACTTTTAGCACATCAAATGTATTTTGAAATTGAACATGAATGTTAGTTAATATCAATGTGTGGAAGTCGTAATTTGCTTAATTTTACTATATTGATGATTTGGCATAAAACCCACTTGGAATTTGTAGGAAAATGAAGTTTAGTGAAGTCTATGTGTAAATTAGTGTAATGTTGATGTTGAAGTATTGTTGTCGAAGGTATTTTGGTGGGTAATTTGATATAAAATATATGATACATTGTAACACCTCACAAAAACGTGTCCAACAAGGTGAAGACACGTGTCCTAAACCCTATTCATTTGAAAAGTTGACTTTAAAGGGGTAAAAGTGTCAACGAGTGAAACTTGTGCTTTCGGGAGGTCTACCGGCGAATCGGGAATCCTAAAATGTTTATTTATACTCCCATACATGCTTATTATCAGCTAATGATAGCATTATACAAGTTTCAAGACCCTAAATACGATTATATAAGTTGAGGGGCCAAACTTGTAAAATTTAAAAATATGGTTCGCTGATAAACTGCTTACGGACCGTAAGGGTCCCATGCTTACGGTCGGTAAGGCCTGGTATTGGGCCAATTGGCCATTACTCGTCCAAGGACACCTGGAGACGTCCTAAAACACTTGGAAACACCTGGATTGATCTTGAGAAGGTCCTTGGCACTATAAATAGGCTCTTCATGTTGCCTTTCATTCTTACACCTCTCAAAAATCCTTCTTTCTCTCTTGCTTGGCATTCTCTGGGATTCCTGATCAAAAGGAAGCCCCTCTAAGTTCCATTTTCGTGCTAGGACCAGTGGTAAGTGTTCTTAGCCACTCTAGTTTGGTTTTTATGCGTTTAAATGCCCAAAGTCAAAGTTGCCGCAAAACGGCTTTGACCTTCGGCTTAGACCTAAATGGTCCAGCCATTGTTCGAGGCGAATGTGGCTACGTGATTGTAATTAGGTGGGTGTTAATCCCTCAAAAGGGCACCTCCTAATTACCACGTTTACTTAGTTATTTGTCGGGTCAAAGAAATTAATAATAAAAGTCAAACTAGTCATATTTTAAATAAAATCAAATCAGAAAATGTAGAGGTTATAAAACACATTTTATCACTTTAATAACTTGGTAAATATTATTAGAGCATGTCTAAACATGTTTAACCGACAATTCTGAGTTTAGGCTCCATTCGCAACCGAAAGTCGCAAAAGCTTGACTTTTGCTTTGACTTTCAGTTCTGACCCGAATTAGCTTATTTCCTTTATGCATTAGGTTTCCTTTAGGACCATATTATATTGTCGCATAACACTCTGAGGTTATATTACATGGTCCTTTAGTAATCTAAGATTATATGCTTGTTTCCGTTATTATGTTTTATGTTGACTAGTATGCCCTTTTGTCATGATCAAGACTTTTAAGGTAAACGATCATGCAAACTAAATATTTACTGATTAGTGAACATATTTAGAGTATTTTGATGCTCCAAACCTAGTCATAAACTGAAGTTATGTAGAAAAGCGAAATTTATACTTTTATAAGGACTAGAATGCCCGCATGAAAATCAAATGTAAAACATAATTTTGACCCAAAACTCTTTACCTACTGTTATGATATCATATTTAGGAATTTTTGGGATATCGGGTCAGATTTTTTACTGACCATAGCCTTGAGTTCTTAACTAGCGCTTATAAATGACGATAATACCCTTTTTGCAAATAAAATGAGTTCTACATATAATTAACATGTAAAATTTTTTGATACTGATATGTAATGATAAATAAATTATTTTGACACTTCAAAGCTGGTCAAATTCTCAAAATCACTTTAACTTCGAAATTATCGTCATTTACCGACTTTTACGCTAACTAGGCGCATAGTATGGTTTTAAATCATAACTAGCATTTAAGACTTATTACTTACTGACTTTATAAATGATTTTAAGTGTTTTTACAGTAAGGATAAGTCATGAACTCAGAATCCCAATTAAGTCCCTAAAACCATGTGTGAAATGACCAAAATACCCTTCTGGGGGCATGGCCAATGCCATAAGCCTTAGACCACGCATATGTATGATATCCTACCATCTTAATATCATAAATTACATGTTTTCACAGAATTCTTATGACCAGAACCTCAGTTTACGTAAAAACCCCTTTATGAATTTCTAAAATGACCAAAACGCCCTTATAGGGCTTAGTTCGACTTTAAAACCTTTTACGGGCATACTTGTTGACATCTTACTGATATTATAACATATCGTAAGCATAAAAACTTAGGGAACTTGTATATGTCTTGTTCGGTTACCCATACGTGCTTTTATGCGTCCGGTTCGGCTTATGTGATTAGTTTTCACAAACGGGCCGGAACCGGGTTTAACCTTGGCATCTTAGCTTCAAAATACAGAATGTATTTAGTTTACCCATATTATACAAGTTTTCATACTTGTTCGGTCTAAATGATATTCCTTTCCGGCCACCGCTTAATCATCTTTTAAACTAACCGGTCGAAGTCTTTGGGACCCGTTAGTATCCTAATAGGTTATATAAAACCTTTCTTCCAGATTCGGTAGCCCAATAGAAGATACCTCCATAAAGTCTTAGTGAGATACGGCTGAGTAGAAATTCTTGCACTTAAAACTCAGGTAAATACTTTTAACTTGTTTTCCCTTATACGGGCTTGGGGTACGGAAAATTATTACCGCTTGGTCGGGTATGGGATCATCTAGTCGGATTGTGATTAATGAATCCGCGTAACCCGTTTTTAATCTGTTTTGTTTGATAACATAAACTATGGGGGTTAACAACCATGTCCTAGATATCCTCGGCTCATCTAAGTTATTGATGGCCACGACCTAAGCACGGGGTGTAGGCATACACCTGACAGATGCGAATGCTAAAATATAAATTACCCACAAGTTGGGGATAACTCCTTTGTGGGTTTTATATGTGGTGAGTTAGTTAATCATGTTCGGTTTTCAACCGACCCTAATATTACGACAAACATGTAAATCTGTATACAAGGTTTTAAATAAAATTATCCCAAGTTATAAAAGAATTTTCGTGTGATAAACACGTAACCGACTTTCGTAAACATTTAAAAATGAGTCAGTTAAATTGTATTTACCAGTGAAAACTGACGTATTTTCCAAAGACTAAGTGACAGGTAAGTTACGAAATAGGTTGGAGCTACTTGGCATATAAGAGGAAATTGCAAATCCCTAGATGCCTTAAGTCTGTGGAACTCAGTTTTATGTATTCATTAATAGATCCGCCTGTGATCCTTTTACAACCGTCTGTATATTATTTTATTCGTACTTTGATCTTTTGGGTTGTAATAGTAATTTTATTCCAAGCCTTCCGCTGTGCTATAACTGTGTATAATTGACTATGATGATATCAACTACGTCACGATACTCCCCACCGGGCCCAACGGGTTATACGTGGAAATCGGGGTGTGACAGGTTGGTATCAGAGCAGACGTTGAGTGAATTAAACACTAGCCTTTTGTGTTTAATCTCAATGACACAATAGCACATTCTTTAGACTTTCGAGTCTAGACAACGACCTCGGATTACTCTTAATCTTTATTTGGTTTATATAGATGTTATTTGTATTTTGACATGCTTCCATATAAGATGCTGCCACGTGTCAGAGGAAGAGGGAAAGGCCCAATGAGAGGAGGATCGTCTAGCCATGCGGGGCCTTCTCACCGCCGTACGCCTTCAGAATCATTTAGCTCCGATTCCAATGACGACTGGAGACGTTCATTGGAACCCGCAAGGCGATCCGTTTCACTAAGCACTTCGCCATCTTACCACCATTCTTTTGGGCCACAACAACCACAAGAGCCACAACCCTCTCACCATTCGCAGCATTCGCTGCAACCGACCCAATCCCATCCTTCGCACTATCTTTCACCCTATTCTCCGAAACAGTTTAACCCTAACGATTATAATAACTCACAAGCGGGTCATAACCTGTTGGGTCCTGAGGATCATTTCCCCGAAGGTATGGATTCGGATGATGATCCAGATCCATCCGAGCCGCCTTCGGGAACGCCTACGCATCCGATTAACATATCCAGTGGTTCTTCCCTCACAGGATCACCCTATCATGGACCCGATGAGTTTACTGAATGGTGGGGACAGTGGAAATTCGTAAACACTCCTTCCTCTCACAACACCCCACCACAACCTCCATTGGAGGAACCGCATTTTCCAGCAATGACACCATCACCACCACCACTACCAGAACAGGAACAACCTCCACCACCACCAGAACCACCAAGGAGGAAAAGAAATGCACGCATGTCTGTGCGAGGGGGCACACGTTTTACAACCACTCAAGGTTCTAGTAACTATCCTCCTATTCCTGAAGATCCGCAAATGGTGGACCTTCAAATCTTGTGCCAGAAATTGACATCGCGCCGGCCACCTTTGCACCTCAACCACCTCCGATGGGTTATGATAACCCAATCCCTACCTACCCACCTACAACAGAGTATAATCCTTTCGAGCCTCAAGCTCCTGTGGAGTTTAACTACCAACCCCCTGCTATCGACCCATACATCGAAGCAGCCAACCATAATGCTCTCTATCATTCATCTTTTCCTCCCGTATACCCAACAGGGTATCCTGTCTATACTTATCAACACCCTTTGCCTCAGCAACACACTATATCTCAACCTCCACCTTAACAACAACAACCACCCCAGCAACAACAATTAGAAATTTTGCAAAGGGTGCAAGATGTGGAACGTAGAGTGGAAAGAGGTGAGAAAAAGAATAATAAGTTTCTTAAGAACCTTGCAAAATTTATCAGGGAAAAAGGAGTAGCGATTGAAGATTTTCTTTTATCTTCTATTTGTTATTTAAATTAAGTCCCTGCGTGGACATTTTCTTTTAGTACTAGTCCCTGCGTGGACATTATCCCTATGTTTTAGTCCCTGCGTGGACTTGTTTATTTTCTTCCAAGTCCCTGTGTGGACTATCTATGTTATTTAAAGACCCGTTTAGGGCAGTTTTGTAACCGCTAGTAGTATTAATGAAAATCTTCTTTTGGAAAATTTTATTGCCTCATTGTTCAAGCAATCATGTCAATTTTTTTTTATCTGCCAAGAAATTCCAAAAGATCCTCTTAATGGTATAACCTAGCCTATGTGTCAATACGAACATGGTTATGATGGTAAAAACCCTCTTAAGATAATAAATCCTTGTTAGCATCCAGAACATGTTAACAATCCTGGCAGTGTGGCTTGAGAAACCACACCAGCCGTCAAAGTATTTGGATTTCTTCCAAGCTTTCTTATAGCCTAAATGATCATTGTGAATCATGACTGATATAACCTAATAGAATGTTATTAAGACATTCATAGGTGATAAATACTCGTTCTTCCTACGGGACAAACGGCATTGTTTTCATAGTTAAGACAGATGTAGTTTATAACTCTCTGTCAAAAGGCAATGAACTATGTTCAAATCCTTAAAACATACGATCCAATAAGATCGTAAATTACATTGTCCAAGTGACAAGGCTTTCTTGCCATGAAAAAGTAACTATGCAGCAATGAAAGCTTCGACGTATGCTCTCTATAAAAATATATTTAAAGGATTATATCCTGTTTAAATGCCCTTGATGGTTCAATTGTAACCTAGGCTAACTATAGTAAATCTTAAAATTCTCGTTTCCCATGAATACTTCATCTTTTAGCCTACATAGTTTATTCATACCATGGCTAGTTAATCACCAAACGTGATGATCTGCTATATAACCACTAAATAGGTTATTGTTATTTGGTATATAGCATTCAAAACCTCACCATGGCTGGTTCAGACGAGGCACATAGTCACCCGGTTGAAGGAAATGATAATACAAGAATAAATATTACTGGCGCTGAACTACAAGCCCTAGTAGATGCCGCAGTCCTTAAAGCTGTGGATAGAGTACTGAAGGAGTCGAGTAGCACTCGCTCCAAAACGCACTCTAAAACCCATTCTAAACCACAACCGTCAAAGAAAGACGAATCTGAATATTCATCCAATCGGAAGAGTGAATCACACAAACAGTCTATGGATGATCAGACACCACGTTTAGGCAAAGGTTGTACATACAAATACTTCATCTCTTGCAGACCAAGCGACTTCATTGGAGAAGTGGGAGCCATTGACTGCATGATATGGCTTGATGAAATGGAAACGGTGGAGGATATAAGTGGTTGTGCAAAAGAGGATGTAGTTAAATTTCTTTCACAATCATTCAAGGGCGAGGCCCTAACTTGGTGGAAAGCTCTGGTTCAATCCACCGGAAAGATTCCTCTGTATAACCTCTCTTGGGTTAAGTTTGTAGAGTTGGTTAAAGAAACATACTGCCCACAACATGAAGTGGAGAAGGTTGAAGCTGACTTCTTGACATTAACTATGAAGGATTTGGACTACAGATCATACGTAACCGATTTCAATGCTATGTCAAGACTTGTTCCTTACTTGGTCTCTCCTGAACCAAAGCACATTGCGCTCTTCATAGGTGGTCTAGCCCCTGAAATCAAATGAAACGTCAAGGCCTCAAAGCCTACCACCTATAGGTCAGCTGTAGACTTATCCTTGTCCCTCACACTGGATGTGATTAGGAGTAGGTCTAGAAAGACCTCAGATGAGGGAAAGAGGAGGAGAGAAGATTATCAGACTCATCATTCCAACAAAAAGAAGAAAGGAAATTTTGGGTTCAGGAAGAACCCAATCAATCAGGTGATAAGCCGATGTGTAAGAACTGTAACAGGAGGCACTTTGGGAAGTGCACTATAGATCCGCAGGCCAAACCTTGTGGGATCTGTAAGAAAAAGGGGCACAAGACCTTGGAATGTAGGAATCTGAAAGTTGCAACCTGTAATGGTTGCAATGAAAAGGGGCATATCAAGACGAACTGCCCAAAGAATACTAAGAAGCCTGAGGAGGCTAAGAAATCGAATGCAAGGGTATTTCAGATGAATGCCAAGTAAGCAGTAAAGGATGACAAAGTTATAACAGGTACCTTCCTCATAAACGATATTTATGCTAGAGTTTTATTTGATTCAGGTGCAGATAAATCTTTTGCAGACCATAAGTTTAGTAAACTGCTAAACCTGCCCATCAAAACTCTAGATATTACATATAAGGTAGAACTCGCTGACGGTACCTTAGAAACGGCTTCGACCCTTCTTGATGGATGCTGTATATCTCTTAAGAATCATTCAATTCCATTATCCCTCCTGCCAATAAAGTTGGCTGGATTTGATGTAGTTTTAGGCATGGATTGGTTATCGCATAACCAAGCCCAAATTGCCTGTGATAAGAAACTAGTAAACATCAAAACCCCTTCTGGTGAATCAATCACTATTCAAGGAGATACGCATTATGGATTGCCCGATAATGTATCCAACCTTAAGGCATCCAAGTACTTAAAGAGCGGATGTGTCATCTACATGGCACATGTGACAATAATTAAGCCGAAACCAAAGATAGAAGACATTCCCGTCATCTCTGAATGTCCGGATGTCTTCCCGGAAGAGTTACCTGGACTACCTCCGGAGAGGCAGGTAGAATTCAGAATCGACATCATGCCTGGAGCAGCACCGGTTGCACGAGCCCACACCGCCTAGCACCAACCGAAATGAAGGAACTAAGAACCCAATTAGATGAACTTCTGGAAAAAGGTTTCATTCAACCCAGCTCGTCACCTTGGGGAGCACCCATACTGTTTGTTAAAAAGAAGGACGGATCAATGCGTCTGCGCATTGATTACTGTGAGCTAAATAAGGTAACAATCAAGAACCGCTATCCATTGCCCAGGATCGACGATCTGTTTGATCAACTTCAAGGGGCAAGTTTCTTTTCAAAGATTGACCTAAGGTCAGGATACCATCAACTCAGAGTTAAAGCTGAAGATGTGCCTAAGACTGCGTTTCGAACGAGGTACGGCCACTATGAGTTCTTAGTGATGCCTTTCGGACTCACTAATGCACACGCAGCATTCATGGATCTCATGAATAGAGTCTGCAAGCCATACCTGGATAAATTGTCATCATATTTATAGATGCATATTATTTACTCTCGTAATCGAGAAGATAAGAGAAACTACCTCGATGCATCTTGAGACTTCTACAGCATGAAAAAGAGAAGCTTTATGCTAAATTCTCCAAATGTGAATTTTAGCTTCAAGAGGTCCAATTCCTTGGACATGTTGTGAACGAGCGTGGCATCCAAGTGGATCCCGCTAAAATAGAAGCAATCATGAATTTGGAATCACTTAAGACACCGACTGAAATTCGCAGCTTTTTGGGATTAGCAGGATATTACAGAAGATTTATCAAAATTTTCTCAAGAATAGCCGCACCTTTAACTACTCTGACCCACAAGAATATAAAGTTTAATTGGGGTCCTAAGCAGCAGGAGTCCTTTGAGATCCTCAAACAGAAATTGAGCAATGCTCCAGTTCTAACATTGCTAGAAGGTGTAGATGAGTTTGTTGTTTACTGTGATACTTCGCACACTGGCATGGGCTGCGTGCTTATGCAAAGAGCTAAAGTAATCGCCTACGCATCACGTTAACTAAAGGTGCATGAAAAGAATTACACCACCCACAATCTAGAATTGGGTGCCGTTGTATTCGCACTTAAATTATGGAGACATTATTTGTATGGAACTAAATGTGTGATATACTCAGATCACAAAAGTCTCCAACACTTGTTTAACCAAAAAGAACTCAATATGAGGCAATGACGTTGGATGGAAACTTAAAACGACTATGACTACGAGATTCGCTACCATCCTGGCAACGCGAACGTAGTCGCCGATGCACTCAGCCGAAAGGAAAGAGTAAAACCTATACGGATTAATGCCAAGAGTATCGAGCTTAAGAACAATTTAAACGAGAAGCTATTGGCTGCACAGAAAGAAGCAATATTGGAAGTTAACCTTCCCGAAGAAAAACTAGGAGCAACTTTTGATCAGTTGTCACCAGGGAAGGATGGAATCCTCAGACTAAATGGTCGAATTTGGGTTCCCATTTATGGAGGACTTAGAGATATAATCCTTCAGGAAGCTCATAATTCTAAGTACTCGGTTCACCATGGGGGTGACAAAATGTATCAGGATTTAAAGGCAAACTATTGGTGGATGGGTTTGAAGAAATCCATAGCCACTCATGTAGCTAAATGTCTGGCGTGCTCTCAAGTTAAAGCTGAACACCAAAACCTTCAGGACTACTACAACAATTAGAACTTCCCACATGGAAATGGGAAATGGTAACTATGGATTTTATCACCAAGTTACCCAAAACAAAACATGGAAATGATACAATTTGGGTCATAGTTGACAGATTACTAAGTCAGCTCATTTCTTACCCATCAAAGAGACTCATAGCTCCGACAAACTGGCACAGATATATGTAGATAAGATTGTGTCCCTCCATGGAGTACCAATATCTATTGTATCCGATAGAGATACTAGATATACGTCTCATTTTTGGAAAAGCTTTCAACAATCTCTAGGCACTCGATTAAATTTTAGTACCGCTTACCATCCTCAGACGGATGGGCAGAGCGAGCGTACAATTCAAATTTTAGAAGACATGCTCTGAGCATGTGTCATTGATCTAGGAGGTAGTTGGGATGATCACCTACCCTTGATTGAGTTCTCCTACAACAATAGTTACAATACCAGCATTCAGGCTGCCCCTTTTGAGGCTTTATATGGGCGAAATGCAGAATGCCTGTCTGTTGGGCAGAAATAGGGGAGGCTTAGCTAACAGGGCCTGAGATAGTCCTAGAAACAACGAAAAGATATTCAGATCCGTGATCGTTTAAAGGCTGCTAGAGATAGGCAAAAGAGTTACGTAGACAAAAGACGTAAACCTCTAAAGTTCGAGGTAGGAGACAAAGTCTTACTAAAAGTATCACCCTGGAAAGGAGTGACACGTTTTGGTAAGAAGGGCAAGCTAAGCCCAAGATACATTAGGCCATTCGAAATCATAGAATGTGTCGGAAGTGTGGCTTATAAGCTGAACCTACCCGGGAACTTAGTGGGGTTCATAATGTGTTCCACATCTGCAACTTAAAGAAATGCCTAGCCGATGAATCGCTAGCAATGTCCCATAAAGACGTCCAGATAGATGAAAGGCTCAGGTTTGTTGAAAAACCAATATCGATTGAAGAACGACAGGTTAAGAAGCTCCGAAGAAAGCATGTACCGATTGTGAAAGTAAAATGTGATGCCCGTAGAGGCCCTAAATATATGTGGGAAGTTGAGTCCACCATGGACAGAAATACCTCATTATTTCGTAATCTCGAGTCGAGATTTCTTTTAGGGGAGGATTAACACCTCCAAAAACGTGTCCAATAAGGTGAAGACACGTGTCCTAAACCCTATTCATTTGAAAAAGTTGACTTTAAAGGGGTAAAAGTGTCAACGAGCGAAACTTGTGCTTTCGGGAGGTCTACCGGCGAACCGGGAATCCTAAAATGTTTATTTATACTCCCATACATGCTTATTATCAGCTTATGATAGCATTATACAAGTTTCAAGACCCTAAATACGATTATATAAGTTGAGGGGCCAAACTTTTCAAAATTTAAAAATATGGTTCGCTGACAAACTGCTTACGGACCGTAAGGGTCCCATGCTTACGGTCCGTAAGGCCTGGTACTGGGCGAATTTTTGCTTGGCCTCCACACACAAGCTTCCAAACCGCCTTATTCGAAACCATGGGCTGCATGCTTGCTCATTACTCGTCCAAGGACACCTGGAGACATCCTACAACACTTGGAAACACCTGGATTGATCTTGAGAAGGTCCTTGGCACTATAAATTGGCTCTTCATGTTGCCTTTCATTCTTGCACCTCTCAAAAATCCTTCTTTCTCTCTTCCTTGGCATTCTCTGGGATTCCTGATAAAAAAGAAGCCCCTCTAAGTTCCATTTTCGTGCTAGGACCAGTGGTAAGTGTTCTTAGCCACTCTAGTTCGGTTTTTGTGCATTTAAATGCCGAAAGTCAAAGTTGTCGCAAAACAGCTTAGACCTAAATCGTCCAGCCATTGTTCGAGGTGAATGTGGCTACGTGATTGTAATTAGGTGGGTGTTAATCCCTCAAAAGGGCACCTCCTAATTACCACGTTTACTTAGTTATTTGTTGAGTCAAAGAAATTAATAATAAAAGTCAAACTAGTCAGATTTTAAATAAAATCAAATCTGAAAATGTAGAGGTTATAAAATAACTTGGTAAATATTATTAGAACATCTCTAAACATGTTTAACCCGACAATTCTGAGTTTAGGCTCCATTCGCAACCGAAAGTCGCAAAAGCTTGACTTTTGCTTTGACTTTCAATTCGGACCCGAATTAGCTTATTTTCTTTATGCATTAGGTTTCCTTTAGGACCATATTATGTTGTAGCATAACCCTCTGAGGTTATATTACATGGTCTTTTAGTAATCTAAGATTTTATGCTTGTTTCCGTTATTATGCTTTATGTTGACTAGTATGCCCTTTTGTCAAGAACGAGACTTTTAAGGTAAACGGTCAGGCGAAAAAAATAGGTACTGATTAGTGAACATATTTAGAGTATTTTGATGCTCCAAACCTAGTCATAAACTGAAATTATGTAGAAATCGAAATTTATACTTTTATAAGGACTAGAATGCCCTTTAGCATGAAAATCAAATGTAAAACATAATTTTGACCCAAAACTCTTTACCTAGTGTTATGATATCATATTTAGGAATTTTTGGGATATCGGGTCAGATTTGTTACTAACCATAGCCTTGAGTTCTTAACTAGCGCTTATAAATGACGATAATACCCTTTTTGCAAATAAAATGAGTTCTGCATATAATTAACATGTAAAACTTTTTGCTACTGATATGTAATGATAAATAGATTATTTTGACACTTCAAAGCTGGTCAAATTCTCATAATCACTTTAACTTCGAAATTATCGTCATTTACCGACTTTTACGCTAACTAGGCGCATAGTATGGTTTTAAATCATAACTAGCACCCAAGACTTATTACTTACTGACTTTATAAATGATTTTAAGTGTTTTTACAGTAAGGATAAGCCATGAAATCAGAATCCCAATTAAGTCCCTAAAACCATGTGTCAAATGACCAAAATACCTTTCCGGGGGAATAGTTTGGCCATAAGCCTTAGACCACGCATAAATGATATCCTACCATGTTGTATCATAAATTAAATGTTTTCACAGAATGTTTATGACCAGAACCTCAGTTTACGTAAAAACCCCTTTATGAATTTCTAAACTGACCAAAACGCCCTTATAGGGCTTAGGGGTACGGTAAATTATTACCGCTTAGTCGGGTATGGGATCATTTAGTCAGATTATGATTAATGAATCCACATAACCCGTTTTTAATCTGTTTTGTTTGATAACATTAACTATGGGGGTTAACAACCATGTCCTGGATATCCTGGGCTCATCTATGTTATTCATGGCCACGACCTAAGCACGGGGTGTACGCATACACCTGACAGATGCGAATGCTAAAATATAAATTACCCACAAGTTGGGGATAACTCCTTTGTGGGTTTTATATGTGGTGAGTTAGTTAATCATGTTCGGTTTTCAACCGACCCTAATATTACGACAAACATGTAAATCTGTATACAAGGTTTTAAATAAAATTATCCCAAGTTATAAAAGAATTTTCGTGTGATAAACACGTAACCGACTTTCATAAACATTTAAAAATGAGTCAGTTAAATTGTATTTACCAGTGAAAACTGACGTATTTTCCAAAGACTAAGTGACAGGTAAGTCACGAAATAGGTTGGAGCTACTTGGCATAAAAAGAGGACATTGCAAATCCCTAGATGCCTTAAGTCTGTGGAACTCAGTTTTATGTATTCATTAATAGATCCGCCTGTGGATCCTTTTTACAACCGTCTGTATATTATTTTATTCATACTTTGATCTTTTGGGTTGTAATAGTAATTTTATTCCAAGCTTTCCGCTATGCTATAACTGTGTATAATCGACTATGATGATATCAACTACGTCACGATACTCCCACCGGGCCCACCGGGTTATACGTGGAAATTGGGGTGTGATATACATGGTTATGATGATGATTTGTGAAGATTGAATCACTATGTTAATCCATGGATGAACTAAGAAGAATGTGCTTTAATTACTTGTACATTATGCTTTATTGATGGTACACACACAACATGTTTGATGAAATGCCTAGATTTGATTTAGTTGGATTTTGACACCAAAACTTGTTGAATTGATGAATTAGCATGGAAATAGAATTGTATGTGGTTAATTAACGCCATAATAGATAATCGAAGTGTGTGTATGCAATGGATATTGTGAAAGCTAAACATATAATGTTGCACCTTATAGGGGTGAAGAAAGATTAAGGTACAAGTCAATCCAAGACGCTAGGAACGCAAGATCCTGGTAAGTTCATGTGAACTTCACTTTATAATAATGTAGATTACGGCATAAGCTTCATGTTTTGGTTACTAGTTTATAAATTATAGTTTCAAAGTATGGTAAATGTGATGTATTGAATATTGAAGAATAATGAAGTATGTATGATGACCCGTCACGAATGGGTCAAAACGAATGAATAACAAGAACTAGAAATTGATATGTAATGACTCGTTGTAAACGGGTCAAAATGGATGAAATTTTCGAGATGACGAAACAATTATGAATTGATCCATTACGAACGGGTCGGATGGATTAAAGATGTCGATTATGAAGGAATGGTAAACCCAATATCCGTTTCTAAATGGAATTGCTAGCAAGAAGGGAATGAATGGTGAATGCATGAATTATCATTTTGACCTTGGTAACGGGTCAAATATGTGATGGGTGGTAGATGTAAAAATTAAGATTAAAGAATTGTACTAATGAATATTTGTGTTTGTGAAATCTAGGATTGGTAATTAACTAGGTTACTATTCAACTGCATCAATCTTTCAGTTTAGATCGTGGATCATTGCAACCAAATATATTATCTGTTAGTTATTTATCAAAACAAGTAGGTTAACAAATCATGTCTATGTGATTTCCATTTGGTAGTAATTAGGTTACCCGACTTTCTTTGCAACCTGAAAACCCGGTGATTGGTCCGTTTTCTTATAAGTGTTTACAACTACAATAATCAAACTTATTTTCACAACAACTTTCTCAGTTAGCAAAACGCAAATAGTTTTAGAATTAGATAATCACAAAAAGCAATGAACTCTAACACTTTCCACTAATTTCCCATGGATTCGACACCCTACTTGCTCTTTACTAGTAAGTAAAGGAAAAATTGGAGTGACGCGTAGGAAGTAGTGGCAAGGGTTTGATTCTTATTCCGACAAAAATGATATGGAAATCAACGGAATAGTGAATCATTTTGGCATAGGGTTGTCAAACATTTTAACGGTTTAGTCAGATGAAGCGAATGAACCATTGACCAAGTTAACTCGAAGTGAAAGAATTTAAATCTACAAGGTCAATGTGAAATAGCAAAAAAATGTGATTGGGTAGACAACTTTTAGATTTTTTTTTGTAATTTATTTCAAGTTTTTTTATGCTTTTTATGTTTAGATTTTGTAATGTTTTTTCTTAATTGATGAAAACTAGTGAATTTCTCCACGTGTTGCGAAGAAAATTCAACCTCCACACTTCGATTTATCGGTTTGATATTGGCATTCACTCAATATAAGAACTGAAAGAAAATAACTCAATCAATATAAGAACTGAAAGAAAATAACGGAAAGTAATTGTGATAACTTAACCAATTATATTTGATCTTAAAACTTAGATAGTAACTTGTCGTACAATTTCAGGGTGTTACAATATCTATTCATCAAAATCAAAAAATATAAACTATATCAGGGTGTTACAATATATATTTATCAAAATCAAACTATATAACAGGATAAAAGCATCCTAACATGGTGTATCCTATATCAAAAACCACATTGGCGCAATACCAAGAAGTGGTTTGATATAGATCATGTTTAGGATTTCATTTAAAACCTCCTTATTAACTTATTAATTTTTTAAAATGATTTCTTTTCCTTTTGTAAATAACTTTAAAAAAGGTTAATAAGGAGATTCTAAATGAAATCCAAAACATGACCATGTAAGAATGTGAACATCTTCAGATATTCGGAGTGTAGACAATTCATTATTTCCATTTAAACTATAGGTGATATGTTGTTGTTTATTAGATATAATAGAAATAGATATTTGGAGTGTAGACAGTTCACTATTTTCTTTTAAACTATAGGTGATATGTTGTTGTTTAGTAGATTTATTAGATAGTCATATAAATCAATAATGTTTTTAACTAAATTGGTATCTTTTAAATATAAAAAAAAAACATTATCTAAAAGAGTATTATTCTTATGTCTTATTTATAAGAAAACTTATGTAGCATAACACATTTGGTATATATAAAATAAATTAGTATTTTAGGTAAATAAATTTAAAGTTTAAAATACATCAGTAGTATATTTAATAATAATTACTTAAAAGTGAAGGTTCGTTGTACGGATCGTTCTGGTCCTAATTTGGCAAAACTAAGGTAAACGTGCGGAATGCGTTTAGCTAGGCGACATTGTAGACAAGTTTGTTACTAATTAACACCGTTTCATTAATGAGTAAACGTTACAAATCCTAGAAACACTTGGGCAGAGCTTCGCCATCCAGTAAACAAAATCTCTGAATCTTACAAATGACAACACAAGTCACATATTTATAGGAGAACAAGTTCGCCTGAAAGGTGCCTTGGACAAGTTCGGGCGACCTTGTCCTTCACATGACAAGTTCGGGCGAACTTGTTCAAACACCATACAAGTTCGGGCAAACTTGTTATACAAGATACATAAACTTAACATTTCGCTCCTATACACTGACTCGACGTTATACGATGACGTAGGCAGCAGACATATGCATCAACAGACTCACCCTTGGATGTTGCCGTAGTCATCAGTCTTCAATTAAGTTCCTGAGTCTTTAATGTTCTCTTGATCTTTATTTCTTTAATAAGTTTAACTTCCTTGATCGTCATATCTTCTTCAATCCTTTTCTCTTTTCTTCTCGAGCTTGTCTTGATAAAACTTTAATCACCCTGCTCCCTCTTGCTTTGAGCTTTCTGGTATCTTCAATCAACGTGTTTTATCCAGCTCCCCCTTAAAATCAACTTCCTGTTTCAAAGTTTCTCAAACATTCAAATAAACATTTCAGATTCAAACTTTGAAATTTCTAAACAGAAACATTTCAAATTTTAATCTTCTATCAGTTTTTAAACCCTCTCAGTTAATCAAGTCCAAATTAATGACCTTGAATAGCTGATTTATGTATCAAGTTCAACTTAATGATCTTGATTAAACGTTTTGACACTAAACTGACATATTTATTCAAATGTAAGTTTCAACTTAATGAACTTTTAAACTTTCAGATTAATTTTCAAAAAAAAGTTAGATTTTGTTCAGCAACTCTAGACTTTGAAAATCAGATTTTCATCATCAGTGGTCGAAACTAAAAGATAATATAATCTTTTTGTTTTTATGTAATGAATATCATGCTCTAAGTATGTACAAACATATTTACATACATATTTTTGTTGAGTTTGTGTTAAAGGATCATATCAGTTATTTGAGACATATCACAAGTACCATTGACCTTTTGAGACTTTAAGTTTTAAACAAATTTACCTAGATTGTCGATATGTTTGTCCTCTTAAACTTCAACACTTTTCTCAATTGTTCCAAGATACGTTATGTAGAATTAAGAAACTTGACTTAACTATGGTTCCCATCTCAGAATATACTCCCGCATCAAGATTCTCTAGATTTCATCTTACAGGTGGATATAGCGTAATTGATATCTATATCTAGGTTAATGCGAAGCCTTGAGAGCTCAGCTTAATACCACCGTATCGACAAAGAGATGAAGGCTCGACTTTAAGGTGTGTTCCAATTAAGGAATCTTTTAAGCACTATAAATGATTAGATCTTTCGATTCTTTTCAATTTTGCATGCTGTTTTGGGGTTTTTAGCAAAAGCATTATAGAAGTTCTAGTCTATTGCTTCCGCAAAATCAGAAGAACTTAAATAATACCCCAGATATCAATCATCTATAAAGACCTCGTATCTCAGAATCAGGCAATCTCTCAAACAAAATTTCGGAGGACAAAGTCCATATATCCGAGAGATGTTAATCCACAAGTTTAAGCAATTGTAAAATTTAGTTTATATCCGGGAAACAATTTACTCAACGTGTAAAGCCTATTGACACATCCACAGTAAGACTTGTTTAAACTTTCAAACTTTACAAATCCTTAGCATACTGTGATAGTCCACTGATGTACTATCATTTCCTTTTATCCACAAAACTCTTTTTGCCTTTTTCAATGCTTTTGTACTTTTCGTATTTAATATGTTTTTGGATTTTCTGAAAAATTTTTCTCCCCCTAAAATTCAAAAACATATTTTTGGAATTTTTTATTTATAGAAAAACATTGACCAACCGATGAGAATCACTTCAATTTGCCATCCATTACTGCTTCACAAATTTTCTTTTAAATCATCTCCCCCTCATGATAACAAAAACATTGACACCTTTGTGTTTATAAAACATTTATATCCATGAATTTTGTTTTCTCAACAGTGAGGGTTCTGTGTAATTTCTCAAATTTTCTTCAAAAATTTGTAAAACTTTCAAGAAAACGTTATTGAAACATGTTTTTTGAAAAATTTTCTCCAAAAATTTTCAAAAATTGTAAAGTAAACGTTATTTGAGTTTCAAATTTTGTAAAAATGGCCTTTATATAAAACTTGATAACCCGGCCCGTCTTCATTGTGTGCAACGGAACTCCATTCTCAGTAATTTACTTTCTTCTCAGAAGTTCCTGCAGAAAAATTCAAACAGTTAGTTGAATAGTGACACTCAAGCCTTTGCAGTCTTAGGTGTTATTTCTTCAACCTTAATTTTGACTTTCTTTTCACAATCAGGTTTATTTCAGACTTTCTCAAGTTTCGGAAAGTCCTCTAAACTTTCAATTTTCACTGATTGTGTAAATTCTTTTTCTTTCACCAACCATGATTGATTTTTCGTTAAAGCTTTCTTGAAATACAATATAGAAACTTTTTGTTCATTACTATTCGAGGATTCACCAGTTTTAAAATTTGAAAACTTTGTAATAACTGGTTTTACCTTGTTTGTAGTTTCTGTACATTATTTCCAAACCTGAGTTGGTACTTTCAAATCTTTAAAATTTTTCTTATCAATATGAACAGGTTTAGGATTAATTTGAAAATATTTTCTAGCAATGTGTCCAGTTACTCCACATTTATGACACTTCATGTTCTCATATTGATCCTTTTTAACAAACCATACATTCAAATCATAACCTTGATTTGATGTGTGGTAACCATCTTTCCTGTTTCTTCTAAAACTTTGATTTGACCTTAAAGCAATGTGGTCTGACCTGTACCACTTATTTACAAATTATTGTGAATTTCTATAATGATTGAACGATCGTACCGATGAGCTTTTGTTTTTGTTTTGCAAACTTTTAAAACTTTTTTTTCCTTTTGTTTTCGTTCTCCATTCTGCTTAGAAGGTTTTTGCGTTGAGCATTCACCTTTCTCAATAGATTGTTGAACAGTTTGTTGAATTTTTCTTTTAGTTTTAAAAATATTTCATTTTTCTCCTTTTTAGCACTTTCATCATCGATATCATCAACATAATTCTCAATTATGACATTGTCATAATTTGTAACTTTATCACTTATTGGAATTTCCTTTTTATTCTCGTTGATAGGTTTGGACAAATATGATCTAACATCAATGACGAGGTCACAAAACCTTTCAATTGCTTTTCTAAATCATCAATTTTATTTTTATCAATCTCAACATCTTGTTGAAGTTTTCTGATTTTTTCAAGATGCGAGTTTATTATATTTTATTTTTCAAAATCATTTTTATTCAAAACAAAATTTTCATTTTCTAAAATATTTATTCTATTTTCAAAAATCTTTTCATTTTCTTTTAATTTTTTATTTTCTAATGTCAAACTCTCCAGATTGTTCAAGAGTTTGGCATTATCTGCCAGATAATCATTCAGATCTACATCAAAGACTGAGCAGATTGGTTTAGAACTTGAAGACTCATTTGTAGATATACTTGAAACTTGTGCTTCACAGTTCTTTGCCATTATTCTCCCTTCTTTCTTCAACTGATCATTTGAACTTTGCGTTTTCAAATCATTTCGTTGATCACTATCAAGATCAGACTTCTTTAGTAATTTCACGTCATATCCCTCTAGTTTGTCAATGAAGGTAGAAAGCTTGAAAAATTCCCAGCTCGGACTTTCCTTTAACACCATTAAGTACGTTGTCCATTCACCCTCCGGAAGAGCATCAGCCAATTTGTCAATATACTCTGCTTCTGTCTTATCAAGACCATGCCTTATCATCTGCACTTTCAAATGACAAAATCGCTCTATCATTTGTTTCATTGACTCCCCTTTCAGCATTGTGAGGATGTCAAACTCTTTCATGATTAGAACTTTCTTGCTCTTAATCATCTCAACACTATCAAAATATTTAGCACGTAGAGCATTCCACAACTCTATGTTGTATCACATTCTGGTAGTAGAATCAAGATATCTTCATTCATCGATTGCTGTAACAAGCTGATCATCTTCTTCTCATGAACATTCTGGTAGAATAAATTTGCTTGTTTCCAGTTTTCGAATTTTTCTTTCTAGCTTTCATACTCGTCCATACTCATCAACTTTGGCGGCTTCACGGACCCCATTTCGTTTTCAAAATTTATCGGTCCTTCAAAAACACTTGAAAATGATTAGAAAACAGACAATTCTAGTAAAATTTGACTTCTTAATCGACAATATTAACGTATCGGTTCGCTAAAAGCGTTTAAATTTTTTTCAAAAACTGTTTTTACCCGATTATATCTTTAAACTCGTCTCGTCGATACGAATCTAACTATATAAACTGTTTTTACCCGATTATTTTTTTAGAAACCCTTTGTACAAGTTCGGGCGAACATGTAACAGCTACTTAACAAGTTCGGGCGAACTTGTTACAAGAATTTAGAAAGTTTCACTTCTTAAAAAGTTTGGGCGAACTTGTAATTACTTTCAAGAAAACCTCAGCAAATAACAAAGTTCGGACGAACTTGTATTAATTTTTAGCAAAATTTGGACAAGTTCGGGCGAACTTGTTCAAAAATCACTGAAAAATACAACAACTTCGAGCGAACTTGTTTAAAATCAACAAAAAATTGTGATTTTAAGCCAAGTTCGGGCGAACTTGTAGTCTAAGTTCGAGTGAACTTATGTTATCCGACATGGTTTTTTGCAATTTTGTGCATGAAAACGTTTGTTTTAAGGTCTGAACTTTCAAGGGTTTATCTTTAGTTGATTTTAGGTAATATACTTGAAAATCAGTCCATTTTGTCCGTGTAATGTCCAAGAAAAGTCAAAATTAAGAGAAATGAGTAGAAAGTGAGATGTTCTATGTCCAATGTCTTCAAATTAGGTCAATCCTGCTCTGATACCAATTGAAGGTCCGTTGTATGGATCGTTCTGGTCCTAATTTGGCAAACCTAAGGTAAACGTGCAGAATCCGTTTGCATAGGCGACATCGTAGACAAGTTTGTTACTGATTAACATCGTTTCATTAATGAATAAACGTTAGAAATCCTGGAAACACTTGGACAGAGCTTCGTCCAATACACAAAATCTCTGAATCTTACAAATGAGAACACAAGTCACATATTTATAGGAGAACAAGTTCGCCTGAAAGGTGCCTTGGACTAGTTCGGACGAACTTGTCACCATACAAGTTCGGGCGAACTTGTTATACAAGATACATAAACTTAACATTCCGCTCCTATACACAGACTCGACGTTATACGATGACGTAGGCAGCAGACATATGCATCAACAAAAAGAACACTTATGTAGCATAACACATTTGGTATATATAAAATAAATTAGTATTTTAGGTACATAAATTTGAAGTTTAAAATACATTAGTAGTACATTTAATAATAATTAACTAGTGTTCACCGATCTGCGTGTTGCGGCAGAAACATCGTATGTATACGAAACTGTTAAACAAACTAAATTCAAAACGTTTACAACTTAAGAAAAGTTTGTATAGCAACGTAGATAGGAGAAGCAAACCTAACTACAAATTAACATACTCAAAATCGATAAAAAATGCTTTGCGTAGAAAATAAACATTGTTATGGGTGAAATTCTAAGCCCATATCCTAGATTATATCTTGACTTTGTTATTTCTGATTACGATCAGGATACCGGATCAGGATATTGGTAACATCCTGGTGCAGTATCCTGGTAGTTACTAATTATACACGCGCAGGTCATAGCTACAGGATCATAACATTCATGGAGACTCTTTCACCTGAAGACTCGGTCTAAATGGTTGGAAGCAAGACGTTGAAGCCGTAATACCTGGTCAACAACGTTCACTGGCGAATATTCCAAGGGATCCCACCATTTTAGGAGAGTTTGTTTTTCTTTGTAACTATAAATACCGGATAACCAGATCGATAGGTCACAACACATTCACTCACTACTCTCGAATTCTGTCATTTACTTCCACAATTACGCACAAACACTCAACACTAGCAATTCTTGTAACACTAAACAACGATCTGGGAATTATCCTGCACTGTATCCTGATTTTTAAACAATAAGAGAACAAGACAGCGGCCATTGTCAGCTCACGAGATTTTATGCCAGAGATCTAGATTGATCAAGGGCTTTCCTCGTACATCTCGTGTCAACCTTTACATTTTTGCTCATTGCTTGATTGTTGATAAAGCTCAATATCCCGAGCTGTATCTTGAAAAGTGTTTTTACAAACTAATAAACCAGTACAAGCTTCATAAACACTGCTAGCACACTACCTCACAAAACTAATTTGATCACTAAATTGCTTCGGTAATTTTTGACCAAAACAATTTGGCGCCCACCGTGGGGCAAGTGGTGCTATTTCTAATCAAAAGTTTTCTAAAATCACTAATCGAATTTTTATTCTCTAATCTTTCTACAAGATTATTTTTTATGGCTTCTCAGTCAGGTTTGAGCTCTTCTTCGGTGCCCGCATCAAGTTCTGTCGTAACTGGTTCATTACCACTGCTTCCAGTCCAGACTTCTCAGAGAAGGAGTGAAAGCCAAATAGCTCGGGATGCTACTGCTACTCAAAATGCTTCCAGATCCGGAATTCCGGTAAGAACTCTGATTTTTGCTTCTAAAGATGAAATTTTATCTTTGTTTGGTAGTATACAGGATCAAATGAAGAAACAACAGGAAACTAACCAACTCATGATGAAGGAAATACAGCTCTTGAAGTCCAACTCCAAGAGACCTGCTGAGGATATTGTTACCCCTTTGCAGCCCAGGATGCTGAACTTTAGTTCGGAAGTATATACAGAGGATGATCAGGGCAATGTCGTACCAAACCATTCCTGGAGCAATGCTCCTGAAATACTCTTATCAGCCAGGATATCGACTATGATGGGCCCATGATACGCTCCAGGATATGGCCAGAATCAACAGACTGGTAACTTATCTATTAATGTTAATACTCTTGCTACTAACAATGTTGGATCTTCACAAGATACAAGTGTAACCTCAGCAATATCAAGAGAGCTTCACAAGTTGAAAGATATGATATCAAGTGTACCTGGAGTAGTGCAGCCTATCCCGGAAGTGTCCCAGGATAGTCACAACATATCCTGCTTCGTTCGCCACATTTGTGATGCTGAAATCCCAGAGAGATTCCAAACTCCCAACATGAAGCTTTATGATGGGACAACGGATCCTGAATAGCATATTACCCAGTATAGGGAGAGGATGGAAGTGAATCCTATTCCACCGGATCTTAAAGAAGCATGTCTCTGCAAGTGCTTCGGCTCTACTTTGACAGGATCAGCCTTGAAGTGGCTCTTAAGCGTTCCACCTCATTCAATTACATCATTTGCTCATTTGGTTAATTTGTTCAACAGTCAGTTTTCTTGTATTAGAAGCTTTGAAAAACTAACAAGTGACCTCTATAGGATAACACAGGGACCTCAAGAATCCCTTAGGGATTACGTGAACAAATTTAGCAGGGAATCCCTGGATATCCCAAACCTTGATGTTGCTACGGCAGTACAAGCATTCAAGATGGGATTACAGAAGGATTCCCAATTTTATCAGGATCTTGTGATGAATCCTTGCAAGAATTTGGACGAAGCTCGGAATAGAGCCGTAAGATATATCAGGCTTGAAGACGACAAGAAAATGCAAGAGATGATGAATTCATCCTCAATAAATGAATCAACTAACAGGAAGTCAGAATCCTCATACAAGCCATATCGCTCTAAGCCATATGGTAGGAATGACATCAAAAAAGTGAATGCTAATGAAGACGAGGATCCTGAGGAATATCCTGAGTTATCTGAATACTGTTTTTCTTTAATACTCCTGAACTAATATATGCCATGCAGGGTTTAGGAGATAAAGCAAGGTGGCCTAGGAAGAACCAACAAAAGGCTGATTGGAAGGATAAATCCAAGTGGTGTGCCTTCCATGAAGATTTCGTACATGTAACGGAAGATTGTATAGCCCTGAGAAAGGAGATAAGCTATCTGCTAAGCAATGGCTACTTGAAAGATCTTATTGGCAGGAAAAAGAATAAGGGTCAGAATACTGACAAGGATCCTGAACGAGCAGCATCGCCTCCCCGAGATGCCAAGATAATCAATTTCATTTCCGAAGGATCTGATATATGTAGGAATTATCCTGCACTGTATCATGATTTTTAAGCAATAAGAAGAACAAGACAGCGGCGATTGTCAGCTCCCGAGGTTTTATGCCAGAGATCTAGATTGATCAAGGGCTTTCCTCGTACATCTCGTGTCAACCTTTACTTTTTTGCTCATTGTTTGATTGTTAATAAAGCTCAATATCCTGAGCTGTATCCTGAAAAGTGTTTTTACAAACTAATAAACCAATACAAGCTTCATAAACACTGCTAGCACACTACCTCACAAAACTAATTTGATCACTAAATTGCTTCGGTAATTTGAGACCAAAACAATTTGGCGCCCACCGTGGGGCAAGTGGTGCTATTTCTAATCAAAAGTTTTCTAAAATCACTAATCGATTTTTTATTCTCTAATCTTTCTACAAGATTATTTTTGATGGCTTCTCAGTCAGGTTTGATTTCTTCTTCGGTGCCCGCATCAAGTTCTGCCGTAACTGGTTCATTACCACTTCCTCCAGTCCAGACTTCTCAGAGAAGGAGTGAAAGCCAACTAGCTCGGGATGCTACTGCTACTCAAAATGCTTCCAGATCCGGAGTTCCGGCAAGAACTCTGATTTTTGCTTCTAATGATGAAATGGTAGTATACAGGATCCAATGAAGAAACAACAAGAAACTAACCAACTCATGATGAAGGAAATGCAGCTCTTGATGTCCAACTCCAAGAGACATGTTGAGGATAATGTTACCCTTTGCAGCCCAGGATGCTGAACTTTAGTTCGGCAGTATATACAGAGGATGATCAGGGCAATGTCGTACCAAACCATTCCTGGAGCAATGCTCCTGAAATACTCTTATCAGCCAGGATATCGACAGTGATGGGCCCAGGATACGCTCCAGGATATGGCCAGCATAAACAGACTGGTAATTTATCTAATAATGTTAATACTCTTGCTACTAACAATGTTGGATCTTTGCAGGATACAAGTGTAACCTCAGCAATCTCAAGAGAGCTTCAGAAGTTGAAAGATATGAAATCAATTGTACCTGGGTAGTGCAGCCCATACCGGAAGTGTCCCAGGATAGTCACAACATATCCCTCTTCGTTCGCCACATTTGTGATGCTGAAATCCCAGAGAGATTCGAAACTCCCAACATGAAGCTTTATGATGGGATGTCGGATCCTGAAGAGCATATTGCCCAGTATAGGGAGAGGATGGAAGTGAATCCTATTCCACCGGATCTTAAAGAAGCATGTCTTTGCAAGGGCCTTCGGCTCTACTTTGACAGGACCAGCCTTTAAGTGGCTTTTAAGCGTTCCCCCTCATTCAATTACATCATTTGCTCATTTGGTTAATTTGTTCAACAGTCAGTTTTCTTGTAGTAGAAGCTTTGAAAACTAACAAGTGACCTCTACAGGATAACACAGGGACCTCAAGAATCCCTTAGGGATTACGTGAACAAATTTAGCAGGGAATCCCTGGATATCCCAAACCTTGATGTTGCTATGGCAGTACAAGCATTCAAGATGGGATTACAGAAGGATTCATCAGGATCTTGTGATGAATTCTTGCATGAATTTGGACGAAGATCGGAATAGAACCCTAAGATATATCAGGCTTGAAGACGACAAGAAAATGCAAGAGATGATGAATTCATCCTCAACATATGAATCAACTAACAGGAAGTCAGAATCCTCATACAAGCCATATCGCTCTAAGCCATATGGCAGGAATGACAGCAAAAAAATGAATGCTGTTGAGGACGAGGATCCTGAGGAATATCCTGAGTTATCTGAATACTGTTTTTCTGTTAATACTCCTGAACTAATATATGCCATGCAGGGTTTAGGAGATAAAGCAAGGTGGCCTAGGAAGAACCAACAAAAGGCTGATTGGAAGGATAAATCCAAGTGGTGTGCCTTCCATGAAGATCTCGTACATGTAACGGAAGATTGTATAGCCCTGAGAAAGGAGATAAGCTATCTGCTAAGCAAAGGCTACTTGAAAGATCTTATTGGCAGGAAGAAGAATAAGGGTCAGGATACTGGCAAGGATCCTGAACGAGCAGCATCGCCTCCCCCAGATGCCAAGATAATCAATTTCATATCCGGAGGATCTGATATATGTGGGACCTCTTATTCTGCCGCTAAAAGGCATGCAAAAGAGGCAAAGGCAGAAAGAGGGGATAAGCCAACGAGGGTGACAACACTTACAATCGACAAAGTGATAACGTTCGACAGTGAAGACCGGGATTGGTAATCACTTTGTATATTGCTAACCATTTTGTGCGCATGATATTGGTGGACACTAGTAGCTTGGTCAACATCATTCTGCTAAAGACCTGAAGAGGATGAACATCCCAGAAATGGAGATTACCTCGAAGTCCACTGTGCTTGTAGGATTCAGCGGAGAAGCAAAGAACACTGTTGGAGAGATAAAGCTGCCTGTATACGTTGAAGGAGTGAACTCAGTGCAACGGTTTTGTGCCATGGATTCATTATGCTGCTACAATATTATATTAGGTGGGCCATAAATCCATGATATGAAAGTTGTACCTTCCACCTATCATCAGTGTGTCAAAATCCCTACCCCTTGGGGGATAGTCAAAGTGGAAAGCGACCAACAGGAAGCGAAGGAATGCTACTCCTCTTCCATGAAGGCATCAACAAAATCCAGGGCAGAATAGCAATTAAAGATACAAGCCCAGGATATCGTGGGAACTTCGGAGCAGGATGTTAAGAAAGTTATCCTGGATCAGGATAATCCATATATCTCGGTGCTTGTAGGGGCAATATCCCTCAGGATATTGAGAATCAACTTACTAACTTTTTGAAATGCAGGATGCCCATGTTTGTATGGAAACACGGAGATATGATAGGTATATCGAAAGATATTATAACTCACAAGCTTGGAATTGACAAATCTTTCAGGCCCATTCAACAAAAGAGAAGGAAATTCGCTCCTGAAAGGAACGCAATTATACAAGAGGAGGTTGAAAGGTTGCTAATGTTTTGGTCAAAAATCTGATTAAAGATAATGTAACCAAACTTTGATTGTGAGGTTGAGTGCTTGATGTGTTAAATGAATGTATAAACGAAATTAGAAAGATAAACTAAGATGAACACAGGGTTTTATACGAGGAAAAGCCCTTGATCACTAGTAGATCGCCGGCATAAAAACCTCGGGTGATGGAAACTACCGATCACCGGTTATATTGAACACAAAAGATTACATCTTTGGATGATATTGAGCTTGGTACAATGTTAGCTAGCGTGTATGTGTGTGTTTTCGAGAGTGAGTATCAGAAGTGTTGTAGTGTTTCGAATAAGTGTCCGTGTCGTCTATCAAGCTCAATATCCACTAGCCTGTGCACGTGCTGAATAATGGCATATTCCGCGAGATTCCCGCTTGGAATTAGTCTTGACTCGTATCATTCCTGCAATCACAAGCCAAAAAACATTGGGAACAATTGTTAAACAATTATAGCTAATAGTAAGGATCCTCAATCCTTAGACTCTCTGAACCACCCGCTAAGGATAATATATCCAGACTAATATCAGGATAAGGGATCCATGCCTATCAAAAATCACTCCCTAACAATTGCCCCTAAACATGAGTAATTAAATGCTCAAGAAATTAGTCATGTTTCCGTTAGAATAGGACTAGCCGTTGCAACTTGCATATATCCGTTGCACAGTGTGACGTCATTTGATTTGATAACCTGCAACAAACATCATTATTTATAGCATAGGGATAGAGATCAGATCTCTTATTTAAATCTGATCTTTGCCTTTTTATGCGCATATCCAGAGCATCAAACAGGTATCTTCTTTCTCTCCCTATTCAATACTCTGTTTTTCCATTGTTTTAATCCATGGGAAAAATGGCAACTCGATCCTCCCCTCTCAAAAATCAATCACAAGATCACACTCCCAAGAGCCAAAATCTTCTGAAAAATCCTTCGGAGGAGCTTTTCTGTTTTACCGATCCTGAAATTGATCAAATACGCCCCTGTTTCCCGGAGGAAACAGTTTTCAGACCCTTTGATTCATCACTGAGAAGTGATTGCGAATCAGACTTCTGGATCTGTTTTCCTGCCGCTCCATTCTTGATCGGCTATACATATCCTTTCCCAGTTTTTACTCAAACCTTCTTTTCCCAGACCGGCATGTGCTACAACCAGGCCATGCCTATGCTGTGGAGGGTATTGTATACTCTTGAACAATTGATCAAGAATGAGGGTCTAAGCTTTGGTATCACTGAACTCCGCAACCTATACACTCTTGTGACTCATGGGTCTTATCGATATCTTTTCAAATCCAAATCCAAAATTCACACCCCACTTGTCACACCCCGACCCGCAGCGGAAAAGGTGATCGGGGCATGATTGGGTTATCATCAAAGCTCATGACATTTATTATGCGTTTCATATTCATTAATACAATTTAATGGAAATTTACAATAAATGTTACATCATGTTCTAACTATCAATCTAAGCTTCTTTGTTCTCTTCTAAGGCATTTCCTATGTTTTCCTTGCTTCAACCTGTTCACCTGTATCACGTGTAAAAGGGTTTTTGGATCAACATAATGTTGGCGAGTGAATCCTATGGAAAACATTTGAACAAGTTTATTTAAATTGATTATGAAGTATGTGCATAACCAAACATGAGTAAAAATAGATGTAAACTTATTCAACAATCATAAGATATTAAATAAAGCACACATGAACAATAATGGAACATTTAGAGGCACGCGTTGCTCAACTCGTCTCTCACGAGGAACTGATGGGCCTAATGAATGAATTGCATAAACATGATAATATGAATGACACAACTACAAACAATATAACCTCAATGATACACACATGAACAATAATGAATGGTTTTGAGGCACGCGTTGTTCAACTCGTCTCTCACGAGGAACTGATGGGCTTAATGAATGAATTCCCTATAATTTGACAAAATGAAATAAGTAACCACAACAAAATAAACAATCTAAATTTAGATCACGATATGGTATGGCACAAGTTTAAATAAACAAGTTAATTATTTTTAAGACACATGACACACCCCAAAACGTGTAATTTAAAAGGGGGAGTTGTAAGATTCACTCATAGTGGGTGCGTTCGGTTGATGATGTTGAATGCACGCGAAGTGGTTTTAACCACGAGTGAGATTAACCTAGATAAATCGCATTATGGTTTGGTAAGTAAACGGATTTTATTAATCTAATTTAGTAGGATTGTTGGGTGTATTTTTGTGAGTTTAAGGCTATTTTCTAACCTTAAAAATGTTATTTTTAAGTATTTTTAATTGATTTTTAATTAAAATAATTAAATAAAAATAATAAAAAAAATTTGACTTTTTCTGACCGTTGACTTGACCGTTGACCGTTGACTGACCGTTGACCGGTTCGAGTGCGAATATAAGTGCGCTGGGTGAGGCTCGAACCCGAGACCTCCCGTACGCGTGCACGCAGCTCTACCAACTGAGCTACGTGTCTAACCCGTCATATATCTGATTTTAATTATATTTATACATTAATTAGTTTAAACCGAAAATCATTTATTTTTTAAAAACGATTTAATTGTTCGGACCGGTGCGCTCCCCAGGTCTCGAACCCGGGACCTGTGGGTTGCGTAACACACAGTCCACCGCTGGACTGTGTGTTTAACATGTTATATAATCCAATTTTTATTATACTTAAATACAAACTATTTGTTTTCATTTCTGACTTATTTAAAAAGGTAGAATAATTGTCCGGGTCGATGCAGAAGACCGGACTCGAACTCGTGATGTGCGACTTAAACATACACACAGTCCACCACTGGACTGTGTGTCTAACTTGGTTATCTTTCCGGTTATTAATATACTTAACATATATCAGTATGACTCCGGTTCGGTTAATCAAAAAAATCATTTTTATTAAGGCAGCGTGTGTGGAACAGGATTCGAACTCGAGACCTTTCTGTGTTTAATGTGCACACAGTCCACCGCTGGACTGTGTGTCTAACCCGAGTAATATCTTGATTTTAATTATACTTATACGTTTGCCGCACTTCATCTTCTTCGTCTGATTTTTAACCAGAATCGATAACTGACTGGTTAAATGTTTTAATCGGTTTCTTAGCGTGTTTCAATTCATTACGGTGAGATATAAGTGAAAAGAAAAAGAAATTAGGCGAAGAGGTATACCGACTATCTTCCTCTGTTTTCCGGCAGAACTCCGGCGACAGCAATAGGCTCCGGCGTCAGGTGTCTTGCAGCAGCGAGCCTTCAGAAAGTTTGAAAAAGGTATGGGTGACTTCGGTATAAGTTCAAAGGGTTTAGTAAGGCTCAAAAATGGGGAAACCGGTTTTCCGGCGAAGAGCAGAGATATTCCGGCGAGTGGAATTACGTCCGGTAAAGGTGTGGTTTTGAGCGAAAAAGTTTGCGGTGGGTTGTGGGTGAATTTATAGGGAGAAACCGAGATGTATTTGGCCCGATTTCCAACTGGATTCATTGGTTTGAATTTCTCCGGCGGTTATGACTTTGGTCGCGGACTCAAACATCGGTTATAACCGATATGGCGTTTATGATTTACGTTATAACTGAAGTTGTCATTAAAACTCGTGAGATTTCCGGGATTTCCGACGACTGAACTTTTGGGCGCCGGTTTTGAATTCAGAAGGTCATGATATGAATTAAATGATTTCAATATTTCACAAGGAACATCAGTGCGCAGTGGTTTGTGCGCGTGTGTTAAGTTTGTTTGTTGGACCGGTACTGACCCGGGTTCGAAACCCGGCAGAACCAATGTATTTTTATTTTGCGATTTTTAACAGTTTTTCAAAAACTAATTATATATTCCCGTATAATAATTGATTATGTATCGTTTAAAATTATTTTGGGCATTTAATTCGCAACTAAAATTTTAACTGACTGTTCGGTTGAAAAACGGAGCGGGTTCGGTAAATCCGTTTTTGACGGATGTTACAGTATCCCCTGCTTTTAGAAATTTCGTTCCGAAATTTAAATAGTGATATATTTGACTAAAAGAATGATGGTGTTTAGTTTGTCCGTTACTTGCTTAGAAAAAGTAAGGGTTTAAGTTTTGTTTGAGGCGGTAACGTTCCTTATAAGGGTTAAGTACCCTATTACAGGAATCGCTTTTTGTTGCCTACTGTATAAGTATTGATAAGCAGAAATGATTTGCTAAAAAGGATATCATGCATAAAAGTTTGAATATGTTTGGAAGTGTATGGTTATATCCTAAGGCAAAACTTCTAACACTACAACCTACATGGAACATAAATAAACACAACAGCTGATATTTGAACATAAATAAACACAACAGCTAATATTTGAACATAAATAAGCACAATAGCTAATATTTGAATCCACATTCTGATAGCATATATGTTTGAATGGTGGAAGTTCCTCTCTCGTTTGTTATGATAGAGAGGTTAGTTTATGTAGAAATGGAACACAATCCAATCTCTTTAAATAGCAAGATGATATAAATGTAACACAAATTCCAACCAAGGCAATACTAAATCCTACATGGAACTTCTCATAACCGCCTGATAATGCCTCTGATCCTTTGGCAAGAATACTTATATATAGGAAGTACCAGCAGCGTATCCACCATATTCTTGCCAAATTTTCATTGGTTTTATCCACAAGTTATGATTAGTTACCAAGAAACTAATAAATCCTACATAGAACTTCTCATAACCGTCCGACAATGCCTCTGATCCTTTCACAAGAATACTTATATATAGGAAGTACCAGCGGCGTATCCACCATATTCTTGTCAAATTTTCATTGGTTTTACCAGTGAATTATGATTAGTCCTATAACTCTACAACCAATACAACAAACATAAAATACTGAAATGAAATATATCTGTGCGATCAAGGCTCAATCGAACGGAGCCGATCGTATTGCATGTACTGAAAATGAAATGTCTGTGCGCTCAAGGCTCAATCAAACGGAGCCGAACGTATTGAATGTACTGAAAATGAAATTGTCTGTGTGCTCAAGGCTCAATCAAACGGAGCCGAGCGTATTGCATGTACTGAAAATGAATAACTTAATCACACAAACAACCTATGCATGGAGCCTCTCATAACCGCCTGATAATGCCTCCGATCATTTGACAAGAATACTTATATATAGGAAGTACCAGCGGCGTATCCACCATATTCTTGTCAAATTCTCATTGACTTTATCCGCAAGTTATGATTAGTTCTATGCGACTCTACAACAAACACAACAACCACAAGATACTGATAATGAAATTGTCTGTGCGCTCAAGGCTCAATCAAACGGAGCCGAACGTATTGCATGTACTGAAAATGAAATTGTATGTGCGCTCAAGGCTCAATCAAACGGAGCCGAACGTATTGTATGTACTGAAAATGAACAACTTAATCTAAACAACAATCACACAAACAGCCTATGCATGGAACCTCTCATAACCGCCTGATAATGCCTCCGATCATTTGACAAGAATACTTATATATAGGAAGTACCAGCGGCGTATCCACCATATTCTTGTCAAATTTTCATTGACTTTATCCGCAAGTTATGATTAGTTCTATGCGACTCTACAACAAACACAACAACCACAAGATACTGATAATGAAATTGTCTGTGCGCTCAAGGCTCAATCAAACGGAGCCGAACGTATTGCATGAACTAGAAATGTAAATTGAACTGTGCGATCAAGGCTCAATCAAACGGAGCCGATCGTATTGCATGTATTGAAATGTAAAATGAAATGACCGATCAAGGCTCAATCAAACGGAGCCGATCGTGCGGGCACGCCACAGATCAACCGCATAATAAAATGGGGATCAAGCTCAACCTCATAGATGGGGAGCTGCAGCCTCGGCAAATGCATATACTGAAAACAATAAATAATAATTACTCTAACAGTCTACACATGGAACCTCTCATAACCGCCAGATAATGCTTCTGATCCTTTGACAAGAATACTTATATATAGGAAGTACCAGCGGCGTATCCACCGTATTCTCGTCAAAGTTTCATTGGCTTTATCCTTAAGTTATGTTTGGTTCTATGTGATAAAGAAAAACATAAAACTAAACGATAGGAGTTGAATCTGGATCTTCGGCGAAGAGGACTAGTTGGGTATCTTCGTTTGGGCCGTCATTATCTTCGACAGGATTGGCGTTGATATTGAAGACTCTTCCTCTTGCTGGTGGCATAGTGGTTGGGTTTTCTTGGTTTACTTGGTTAACTGGGTTTGATTGGGCTTGAGTGTTGATGACGTTAACCAATTGAGGGCATGTGTTTCTAAAGTGGGTCGGTGTCGCCACAATTGAAACAAGCTCGAGCATATGGGAACACGGGGTATTGGGGTTGATGATAAGTTTGGGCCATGTTTTGAGTAGGGGAAAAGGTTTGGTTTTGAAAGGTGCGGGTCAAATGACCATAGCGTCCACAAGTTGCACATAGACGACAAGGTAGAGTATGGGGATGGTGATAAAAACAGTTGTTGCATCGAGGGTGAGGTCCAAGATATGGTTTCTTATTTGAATAAGCTGAGTTGGGTGCCACTTGGGTGATTGGGATAGCTCGGATGGGTATGGCGTGTAAAATTGGTTGATTTCGTTGGGTAGCAGCGAAAAGTTGCCCGACTCTTCTTCTCTTAGGATTGGGTTGAGAAGGGGATTCGGTTTGAGTGGAGTCGGAGGTTTCAGTCGATTCTTTATCCTTCTTCTTCTCCTCCTTGAAGTCTTTGTTTCGGATTCGGTTCTCGGTGAGCTCTGTTGCTAGCTCCATTGCTGCTTCCAAAGTTGCAAGCTTGGCACTTATTACAGGGTCTTGAATCTTTGACGGAAGACCACGAATGTAGTGCTCGATCAAACGGTAGAGGGGAGTAAACATGTTGGGAACCATTTGATGTAATTCGAGGAACCTTTTGTTGTATGTGATGTGGTCTCCTTTCATTTGCTTTAACGAAAAAAATACATCTTCTAATTTCTTGATTTCGCTCCTTGGGCAAAATCGTCTGGTCATGATTTCCTTCAATTCGTTCCAAGTTAAGGTCATAGCATCGTCGACGCCTCGTTTGGCCTTCTCTGTATTCCACCAAGTAAGTGCTATCCCATATAATCGACCGGTAGCATATCGCACTTTGCGATCGTCAGGGCAATCACAATTTAGAAAAATGTTCACCATCTCTTCAAACCAATGGAGGAGTGCGGTGACGCCTTCAGTTCCTTTGTATTTCGGAGGGTCGCATGATTTGAAATGCTTGTAGGTGCATTTAGTGGTATTTGGGGAAGAGTTGATAATGTTTTGGTTTGCTTGATTGACAGGATTAGCGGTAAGTGCTTGTTGAACTTGGATTACAATGTTGGGTATTACGGCAGCCATTTGTTGAGCGATTAAGGCAGCCATGCGTTCGCGGGCTTTTCTTGCTCTCGTCTTCCTACGGGCGAGGTTTGAAGACATCTACAAGGAATACATGACAAGAGTATGAGTTGGATGCTTTTGGGATCATGGGTCGCATTCAGGAATGAACATTCATAAAATAATTATAGAAAAATAAATCTACTACATCCATAGGATGTCTTGGGCTTTGCTCGCCATTAGGCCCTACATGCCGCCATACTTTACCTGTGTAATCATGTGGGCCCCATGAATACCGGTTTTTCATATGGTTCGCACGGGTTTGCCAGGTTGCGTACACAAAAACCCGGAGAAAATCGAGAAATATGTATACAACGTGTGATATTCGGAATGTGTCCAGGTGTAGACACGGTGACACCTCAAAGTAGGTTAGTTCGAACGACGTTTGGTGTGGCATGCTTTGGCCTAATAGGTCCTTCGTACTCTCATCGTTGGTCCCCAGGTAGGCAAACTGGTCCGTTATATTGGATTTATACGAATGCCAACGTAGACAGGACGTTCCGACTACCGGTACTTGTACCCTTCCAGTTACTACATGCCCGTCGCAGAACTTACTTTGATGAGATTTGAAAATTGCACAAAATCTTTGGATAATGAGAGTATGAAAATAAATTGAATACATGAACATCGATATATGTATAATGAATATGTAAATAAGCATGTATGTTTGACTGTAAATGTAAACAAATATGAAACAAATAAATATCACAAGTTTGTATGTAACCACCTAATCAATTAAAATTTAGGCAGACTATAGTATAGGCTCTAAGGGTCTAATAACCTATCCTATATCCCTATAGTCATGGCTCTGATACCAATCTGTCACACCCCGACCCGCAGCGGAAAAGGTGATCGGGGCATGATTGGGTTATCATCAAAGCTCATGACATTTATTATGCGTTTCATATTCATTAATACAATTTAATGGAAATTTACAATAAATGTTACATCATGTTCTAACTATCAATCTAAGCTTCTTTGTTCTCTTCTAAGGCATTTCCTATGTTTTCCTTGCTTCAACCTGTTCACCTGTATCATGTGTAAAAGGGTTTTTGGATCAACATAATGTTGGCGAGTGAATCCTATGGAAAACATTTGAACAAGTTTATTTAAATTGATTATGAAGTATGTGCATAACCAAACATGAGTAAAAATAGATGTAAACTTATTCAACAATCATAAGATATTAAATAAAGCACACATGAACAATAATGGAACATTTAGAGGCACGCGTTGCTCAACTCGTCTCTCACGAGGTACTGATGGGCCTAATGAATGAATTGCATAAACATGATAATATGAATGACACAACTACAAACAATATAACCTCAATGATACACACATGAACAATGATGAATTGGTTTTGAGGCACGCGTTGTTCAACTCGTCTCTCACGAGGAACTGATGGGCTTAATGAATGAATTCCCTATAATTTGACAAAATGAAATAAGTAACCACAACAAAATAAACAATCTAAATTTAGATCACGATATGGTATGGCACAAGTTTAAATAAACAAGTTAATTATTTTTAAGACACATGACACACCCCAAAACGTGTAATTTAAAAGGGGGAGTTGTAAGATTCACTCACAGTAGGTGCGTTCGGTTGATGATGTTGAATGCACGCGAAGTGGTTTTAACCACGAGTGAGATTAACCTAGATAAATCGCATTATGGTTTGGTAAGTAAACGGATTTTATTAATCTAATTTAGTAGGATTGTTGGGTGTATTTTTGTGAGTTTAAGGCTATTTTCTAACCTTAAAAATGTTATTTTTAAGTATTTTTAATTGATTTTTAATTAAAATAATTAAATAAAAATAATAAAAAAAATTTGACTTTTTCTGACCGTTGACTTGACCGTTGACCGTTGACCGGTTCGAGTGCGAATATAAGTGCGCTGGGTGAGGCTCGAACCCGAGACCTCCCGTACGCGTGCACGCAGCTCTACCAACTGAGCTACGTGTCTAACCCGTCATATATCTGATTTTAATTATATTTATACATTAATTAGTTTAAACCGAAAATCATTTATTTTTTTAAAAACGATTTAATTGTTCGGACCGGTGCGCTCCACAGGTCTCGAACCCGGGACCTGTGGGTTGCGTAACACACAGTCCACCGCTGGACTGTGTGTTTAACATGTTATATAATCCAATTTTTATTATACTTAAATACAAACTATTTGTTTTCATTTCTGACTTATTTAAAAAGGTAGAATAATTGTCCGGGTCGATGCAGAAGACCGGACTCGAACTCGTGACGTGCGACTTAAACATACACACAGTCCACCACTGGACTGTGTGTCTAACTTGGTTATCTTTCCGGTTATTAATATACTTAACATATATCAGTATGACTCCGGTTCGGTTAATCAAAAAAATCATTTTTATTAAGGCAGCGTGTGTGGAACAGGATTCGAACTCGAGACCTTTCTGTGTTTAATGTGCACTCAGTCCACCGCTGGACTGTGTGTCTAACCCGAGTAATATCTTGATTTTAATTATACTTATACGTTTGCCGCACTTCATCTTCTTCGTCTGATTTTTAACCAGAATCGATAACTGACTGGTTAAATGTTTTAATCGGTTTCTTAGCGTGTTTCAATTCATTACGGTGAGATATAAGTGAAAAGAAAAAGAAATTAGGCGAAGAGGTATACCGACTATCTTCCTCTGTTTTCCGGCAGAACTCCGGCGACAGCAATAGGCTCCGGCGTCAGGTGTCTTGCAGCAGCGAGCCTTCAGAAAGTTTGAAAAAGGTATGGGTGACTTCGGTATAAGTTCAAAGGGTTTAGTAAGGCTCAAAAATGGGGAAACCGGTTTTCCGGCGAAGAGCAGAGATATTCCGGTGAGTGGAATTACGTCCGGTAAAGGTGTGGTTTTGAGCGAAAAAGTTTGCGGTGGGTTGTGGGTGAATTTATAGGGAGAAACCGAGATGTATTTGGCCCGATTTCCAACTGGATTCATTGGTTTGAATTTCTCCGGCGGTTATGACTTTGGTCGCGGACTCAAACATCGGTTATAACCGATATGGCGTTTATGATTTACGTTATAACTGAAGTTGTCGTTAAAACTCGCGAGATTTCCGGGATTTCCGACGACTGAACTTTTGGGCGCCGGTTTTGAATTCAGAAGGTCATGATATGAATTAAATGATTTCAATATTTCACAAGGAACATCAGTGGCGCAGTGGTTTGTGCGCGTGTGTTAAGTTTGTTTGTTGGACCGGTACCGACCCGGGTTCGAAACCCAGCAGAACCAATGTATTTTTATTTTGCGATTTTTAACAGTTTTTCAAAAACTAATTATATATTCCCGTATAATAATTGATTATGTATCGTTTAAAATTATTTTAGACATTTAATTCGCAACTAAAATTTTGACTGTTCGGTTGATAAACGGAGCGGGTTCGGTAAATCCGTTTTTGACGGATGTTACACCACTACTCAAAATCACCAAGAATGACACCAATTGGAAAAACCAGTTCTTCTTTGTGAGAAGAGACTCCATTCCTCAGGGGGAGTATCTTCCCAAAAAGTGGAACTTGAAGGGTAGGATTTAGGATATGTTACTTTTTGTTATACCGAGGATAGCTGATCCTTTTTCTTGTGCATGCAATGACCAGCTACGCTGCCTTGAGAGATTTACCTGCCACACCAATAAGGATTGCTGCCTTTTGGGCACTTGATTCATCTGTGAGGACCTTTTACCCCAAGATCAAGGATTTAGAAGAAGATACCTCTACCTCTATCACGATGTCAAGTAAGTATTTGTATACAAGTATATGAAAATATTCAACAAAATAGATAGCTTATAAATACTTATCTGAGTTTGATTTGCATAGGTGCTGCCAAGTCTACATCCAAATCTGCCACCAAGTTTGATCTTGGGGAACTTCAAAGTATCATCTCCCCCCACTCCATCAAGGCTGAACTGGCCTCAGGCCAAAGTAAGTCAGGAACAAGGGTCATGCCTTCTAGGGCCAAATCTGGGAGCAAAGGAAGAAACCGAGCGAGCCAACTGAGGATACCTCCCAGATCAAGCAACAAATCTCTGACTTCATTGCTGAGGTAAGGATCGCTTATTCTTGAATTACACTTGAACCCTGAGGATCACTGATCCTGAAAATTTTGACTTATGCAGAAAATAGCCCAACTCGAAGCCCTCCAAGGATAACTCCTAGCTGAAGCTGAAGAGCACGTTGACGAGCTCCGCACAATTGCTGCTGTCAAGGACAAAAGGATCTCCAACTTGAAAAAGGAGGTCAAGCGCTTGGAGAAGGAGATCTTGGTGGATCAGATCCGGGCTAACAAAGAGAGATTGGAGGCTGCTGATGAGGCGAAGGTTTCTGCCGTTAGGTCTATCCTCAAAGATAGGATTAAAATGGTTGAAGAGGCCATGAATCCTTCTTTTGACAGGGCTGAGTGGGATGTGGCTGCTTGGAAGCAGAGGTTGATCGAGCTGGGTGACGAAGAAAATCCTGAGCAGGCACCCATCCCGGAGGTGGAGCCAAGCAGCATGATGGATCTGGCAGAGGCAGCGGTTGGTGGCAAGGGAGAAGGAGGTGAAGGTGGTGAAGCAGCTGTAGAGTAGGTTGCCAGAATGGGCAATGATGGATAATTCTAGACGTGGCCGGAGCCATATTTTTATGATTGTTGGTTTTTAGTGATGGTGTTTTTATTTTGAACAATATATGGTCTGTAACTAAACAATAGTTCTTAGGTTCAAGGATCACCGATCCTTCAGACAATTGGGGGGGTAGCAAAGGTGGATGGTTCCTTCTATTTGTGGAGGATGAAGCCTTTGATGCCCCTCGTTTTACTTTCCTGCATTTTAAATTCTGCAACATATGACCCGTTAGTATGGACACCCTTTGTCAACCCAAACGGACTGGCCGTTTTTTGGTAGAAGTTTGGGTTGACAATTTTGACAACCTTCTTAAAAAGGGTTCTTATAAATAAAATCTTAAGCTTTTGCCTATTTCTGTTGTTCTTTCTTTTCTTTTTGATTATGTTTATTGCTATAAATGTTGAAAAATTTCTGGATATTTAGCTTAAAAATCCATAAGGTATTAAAAGGAATACTAAGTATTTATAAAAACATATTGCTCAAGAATTGAATGTCTTATGATCAAGGATCACATATCCTGTTGTCAAAGAATGCGGGTAATATAAATAAACCAAAATAAAACAAAGGCAAATGAAGGATCGTACCAATGAATCCAAGTTAGGATTCTATATCCTTAACACTTACAGTTGTGTCAACCAAAGCATAACATTCGATAAGACTTTAGGATTCAGGATCCTTAGCTGTTAAACTTCGTAAACCTATAACAGTATATAACTTGGGACTAAGCCATCATCAAACGAAAGCATCATTAGTAACTGGGGGCAAGCCCAACAAACTGGGGACAAGCCCAAATAAACTGGGAACAAGCCCAACGTAATTGACATGAAAATTTCAAAACCTTAGGATTCTGGTATATGGCCCAAACTGGCGACTAACCGATCGTAAGTGACATGAAAATGCCAAAACCTTAGCTAACATGAAAACGTAAGAAACCTTAAGAAAGGATGTATGGTACCTCTACCATTATACTTAGGATCCTACATATAGCCAACAGCAATGAAATTGCCAGCCCTAAAGCGGGTACTGGTCCCATTGCCTCGAACTATAATTGGATAACGTGTGCAACTGGCGAGGGTGTCGGAACCCAATTCGTGTGAATGGTAAAGACCCGTAGGAGGTAATAGATACCTTAGCTGGGGACAAGCCCAACAACTTTGGAGAGGTGGCCAACCTCTTGATCCTTTGTCATAACTTGTGCAAAACTTATAGCTTGATAAGGTTGAATGTTGGAAATTCAACACCCTCACTTTATAATAAATAATAAGAGGTATAATACAAATGAAAGCATTAGTAAAATGTTACCGCAGTGAGGATCATATATCCTATGAGGATCCTTGATCCTTACATAAAGTACTTCTTTAGGTGGACAGCATTCCAGGCTCTTGGCAGAAGGTCACCATCCATAGTTAACAAACGATATGCCCCCTTTCCTGCCTCAGCTTCAATTAGATATGGACTTTCCAATTTTGGTGCTAACTTGCCATCAGCAGGGTTCGTGGTATTTTGGAATGCTTTCCTCAATACCAAGTCACCTACTTGAAATCTTCTGACCCTGACATTCTTGTTGTAAGCTCCAGCCATCCTTTGTTGATAGCTAGCCGACCTAATTCTCGACAAGTCTCTAAGTTCTTCCACGGTATCCAGGTCTTGAGCCAGAGTCTCAGCATTTGCTTCAGGATCACGGATGCTTGTCCTGGCCATTGGGACTACCATTTCTGTAGGGATCACTGCTTCCGTTCCAAAGACTAAGGAGAAGGGAGTCTGACCCGTTGCATTCTTGGGAGTTGTCCTGTCTGCCCATAAGACATAAGGTAATTCCTCAGCCATTTGCCCTTTTTAGATCCAAGCTTCTTCTTCAAGTTGTTGATGATGATCTTGTTGGATGATTCTGCCTGGCCATTAGCTTGTGGGTGGACTGGTGTTGATGTAATCATCCTAATCCCCTAGCTGTCACAAAAGTTAGTAGTACGACCCCCAATAAACTGGAATCCGTTATCACAAACAATTTCAGAAGGAATTCCAAATCTAGTAATGATATTTCTTTTAATAAAGGATTAAACTTCCTTTTCCCTGACTTGGGCAAAAGCTTCAGCTTCTATCCACTTAAAGAAATAGTCTGTCATAGCTAGCATGAACACTTTTCCTCTCGGTTCCTTGGGAAGCTTGCCTACTATATCCATTCCCTACCTCATAAATGGCCAAGAGGAAGGTATAGGATGTAGAGGTTCTGCCGGTTGATGGAGAATGTTACTATGCCTTTGGCAAGCGTCACATTTCCTCGCATACTCCACAGCATCTTTCTTCATTGTAGGCCAATAGTATCCTGTCCTGAGGATCCTTGAAAATAGTGCTCTGCCCCAGTGTGGTTTCCACAGTCTCCTTCATGAAAATCCTTTAAGACTTCTTGGATCTCAGGATCCTCAATGCATCGTAGATAGGGTCCTGCAAGAGATCTCTTATATAACATGTTATTAATTATAGTGAATTGGGATACCTTTATCTTAAAGGCTTTAAGATTCTCGCCAATCGGAATTTCCCCATACTGAATATACTTCATTATTGGAAGGATCCAGATCCTGAATTCGACTCTGGATCATCACTGGATAGAATTGCAGTATTACCCACTATCTCCATTGTTTCATCTTCCTCAATTACAGGAGTTAGGACATGTATAATAGGTATTTTTACATCCTCTAGTATCTTTACTGAGGATCCTAGATTGGCCAGGGCATCTACTTCTGCATTTTCTTCTCTAGGTACCTGTGTAAGGCTGAAAAAAGCAAAAGAATCTGTCAATTTCTTGACTATCTCCAAATATTTGATTAGTTTCTCACCTTTAACAGCATAAGAACCATTATAATGACTAGTAATTAATAGAGAATCCACAAACACTTGAAGATACCTGGTCCTCATATGCTTAGCTAATTGCAAACCTGCTATCAAGGCCTCATACTCTGCCTCGTTATTAGTGGTTTGGAATTCACATGCTATTGATTGGGGTATAATGTCCCCTCTAGTGATTTTAGTAGTAGGCCTAGTCCAGTTCCTTTGACATTCGAGGCTCCATCTGTGAAGAGTGTCCAAGGATCCTTGGTCTCCTCAAGTTGTTGTACCTCCAATTCAGCTTCTCTTTGTAGATCAGTACTAAAATCAGCCACAAAGTCAGCCAAAGCTTGGGATTTAATAGCAGTTCTAAGCTCATACTTAATGTCATATGCACTAAGTTTAACAGCCCATTTTGCCATTCTCCCCGACATCTCTAGTTTCCTGAGAACATTCTTGATAGGAAAGTTAGTTTTAACGACAATAGTATGAGTTTCAAAATAATGTCTTACTTTGGCTGAAGCCATAATTAAAGCAAGAATAAGTTTTTCTAAATGAGAATACCTGGCCTCAGCATCAAGTAAACTTTTACTTACATAGTATACCGGATGTTGTTGGCCTTCATGATCCTTAACAAGGACCGCACTTACTGCTTTACCTGAAACAGCTAGGTATAAGGATAATGGTTCTCCATTTTCAGGTTAAAGCCGGTGCTGAGGATAGGTAATCCTTGAGAGCCTGTAGAGCAGCTTCATGCTTCTCCGTCCACTCGAACTTCTTATTCTTCCTCAGAATATCATAGAAATCCTTGCATCTTTATGAGGATTTTGAAATGAATCTGTTCAGGGCGGCGATTCTTCCTGTCAATCTTTGCACATCCTTAGCGTTGGCAGGAGACTTGATGTTGATTATAGCCTTTATCTGCTCCGGACTTGCTTTGATCCCTCTCTTGGTCACCATGTATCCTAAGAACTTTCCAGCTTTCACTCCGAAATGGCATTTGGAAGGATTCAATTTCATATTGTATTGGTCAAGGATATTGAATGCTTCTTCGAGATCCTTAAGGTGATCCTCAGCTCTTTTAGACTTGACCACCATATCATCTATGTACACCTCCATCGTGTGTCAAATTTGTTCTTTGAACATCATATTCACCAGCCTTTGGTATGTAGCACCTGCATTTCTTAAACCAAAGGGCATAGCAATATAGCAATATATGTCGGTGGGTGTCATGAACGTTGTATCCTCTTGATCAGATGGTTCCATCTGAATTTGCTGAAATCTAGATGAAGCATCCATAAACGTTAACAACTCATGACCCGCCGTAGCATCCACCATGGAGTCAATGTGGGGTAAAGGGAAAGGATCCTTGGGACATGCCTTGTTCAAGTCAGTAAAATCGACACATACCCTCCACTTACCATTTTTCTTTTGAACAACGATCACATTGGCTTACCATCTTGGATACTTGACTTCTCTTATCATACCTGCCTTTAGTAACTTGTCTACCTCTTCTTGGATAATCGCATTTCTTTCAGGTGCAAACTTCCTCCTTTTTTGGTGTCTGTCAATACCAAGCTTATGAGTAATGATATCCTTCGAAATACCTGCCATATCTTCGTGCTTCCAGGCGAAGGTAGATTATCTTCGTTTAAGGAAGGATACTAGATCCTGCTCTATGCTCTCCTGGATCCCGGACCCTATATACACCTTGGATTCAGGATCCTCAAGATCTAAGAGTATTTCCTTGATGTCCTGTTATCTTGCCTCCATGACGTTATTTGGAGGATGCTTTAATTGCTATGCTTCCCTAGACTTGGAAGCAGGTTTCATTGAGGAAGTGCAATTCTTCGCCTCCTGCTGTTCACTTTCTATCTTGACTATTCCCCATGGACTTGGAAGCTTGACACATTGGTGGTATGTTGATGGGGCCGCCTTCATGTCATGTATCCATGGCCTGCCAAGGATAACATTACAGCAAGATAAGCTATCTATTACACAAAATTTTTGGATAGAATTCACTCCCTCTACGTAAATTGGAAGCTTGATGTCCCCCAATGTATTCTTGGTTTCCCCACTGAATCCCACGAGCACCGATGATCTTGGTATGATCTCAGAATCGAGGATGTTCATCTTTTTGAGGACATCCAACTGGATTATGTTCACTGAACTCCCTCCATCGATAAGGATCCTGTGAACAAAATGATTAGAAATAAACAAAGTAATGACAAGACCATGATGATGAGGATCCTGAATGTCTACGCGATCCTCCTCATCAAAAGATATCACTTTTTGTTGTGTTAGGGTAGATGTTCGAACTGGTCTCTCCCCATTCTCCATCTTCGTCTCCTTAGCATGCCTTTTAGCCGCTGAAAACGAAGTTCCACAGATATCAGAACCACCGGAAATAAAGTTAATGATCTGAGCATCTGCTGACGGTGGAGGAGCTCTCTCAGGCACTTTCTCAGTATCCTGAGTCCTTGAACGTTTCCTTCCTAGCAGTTCCTTCAAATACCCTTTGCTAAGAAGATAGCCAATTTCCTTCCTCAACACTATACACTCATCAGTTACGTGGCCAAAATCCTCATGATAAGCACACCATTTGGATTTATCCTTAGTAGCTCCAGGTTTACAGTTTTCCTTGGCCATCTAGCCTTGTCACCTAAATTCTGCATAGCAAGTATTAGTTCATGATAATCCACAGAAAAACAATATTCAGATATTGGAGGATAATCCTCATCGTCTTCGTCTTGTTCAACTGCATTCACATTGTGATTATCATGTTTAGAATATGACTTGGATCGATTATTCTTAAAGAATGATCCTTGCTTTTCCTGTTTTGAGGATCCTGAGAGTCTCTCCTAGATCCTTTTGTCATCTTTTAAACGAATAAACCTCAATGCCCTGTTCCTTACTTCATCTAAATTCATGCAATGTGTCATAACAAGGTCATCATAGAATGAGGAATCCTTAAGAAGGCCAATTTTGAATGCCTCTACAGCAGTGGCAATATCCAAATTAGGAATTTCTAAGGATTCTCGACTAAACTTAGTGATGTAATCTCTTAATGATTCATCACGACCATGTGTTACCCTATATAAATCACTAGTTAATCGTTCAAAGGTTCTACTACATGAAAACTGATTATTGAACAAATTAACTAAATGAGAAAATGAAGTAATTGAGTAGGGAGGAAGACTTAGCAGCCATTTCAGTGCTGATCCAGTGAGTGTGGATCCGAAGCCCTTACAAAGACAGGCTTCCTTTAACTTTTTGGAATGGGGTTGATCTCAATTCTTTCCCGGTATTGTACCACATGCTCCTCCGGATCAGTTGTGCCATCGTACAGCTTCATGTTGGGGGTTTGAAAGCGTTTTGGTATCTCTGCATTGCATATAGGAGGTGCGAAGCAAGACACCCTGTGACTTCCATCTGGGATCTCAGGAATGGGCTTAACCACTCCTGGGACGCTAGATATCATATCCTTAAGCTTCTGAAGTTCCCGCGCCATAGCCTGATTGATATATGTGTCCTGCATGGAACCATAATTAGTACCAAAAGATGTATTGAAATTGTTACCCCCTGATTGGTTTGGAAGTGGTATGCCAGAATTATATCCAAAGGTGGACACTTCAGGTGTAACAGTTGGACCACATGAAGCAATAGTCTGCATAGGGATGAAGTCCCCTATATGAACTTCAGAGTTCCTGGACGGTTGGCTCCCTAAGGATCCTTGATCCTGGAACAAGTTGGATCCTTGATGTGGTGCATAGAATCCTCCTGGGCTGGTACATACCTTGCGATCCTGCAGGTTCATAGAGGAATCCTTGAGGATCCGTAATTCCTAGTGATCCTCGCTGAAGGATAGGTGATCCTTGAGGCTGGAAGTAGGATCCTTGAGCCTGTGTCATCGCCAATGATCCTTGATGATAGTTGGAGGACCCTTGCATTTGGACACCGGATCCTTGAGAATACTTGATCGTCGATGCTGGAGAAGCAAAATCCAATGACCTGGGCATTAGTGGAGAGTGATCCTCCACTGGTCTCTTCTGCTTCTTCATTTCATCGATCTCCCGGAGGATCCTCTGGTTGGTTTTGTCCTGCTGTTCCATGTATCCTTTCATCTACAAAATCAAAGTAGAGAGGTCACTGTTAGTGGGAGTAGATGAGGAAACAACAGAGGTTTTCGATCCTGTATAAACAGGTGTAGTTTTCTTCTGGAGATTCTCAGCACTCTTCTGGTATGCAAGAGGAATGAGTGGCAATGATGCACTAGGCTGAGATGTGGTAACCGCCGGTATGGCACTTGAACTGGATTTTCCTTGAGAAGCCATGTGATTGATGGAAATGAATAGAAATGAATGAAATGAATAAGTTTTTAGAAATGAAGCACCGATTGCCCCACGGTGGGCGTCAAACTGTTTTGGTCAAAAATTTGATTAAAGATAATGTAACCAAACTTTGATTGTGAGGTTGAGTGCTTGATGTGTTAAATGAATGTATAAACGAAATTAGAAAGATAAACTAAGATGAACACAGGGGTTTATACGAGGAAAAGCCCTTGATCACTAGTAGATCACCAGCATAAAAACCTCGGGTGATGGAAACTACCGATCACCGGTTATATTGAACACAAAAGCTTACAACTTTGGATGATATTGAGCTTGGTACAATGTAAGCTAGCGTGTATGTGTGTGTTTTCCTGATAGAGTATCAGAAGTGTTGTAGTGTTTCGAATAAGTTTCCGTGTCGTCTATCAAGCTCAGTATCCCACTAAACATCTAGCTAATCTCAATGAACTAACTATCCAAAATTTCAGCCATGCATCCACGTTCTCCACCAACGGTCACTAGCCTGTGCACGTGCTAAATAATGGCTTATTCCGCGAGATTCCCACTTGGAATTAGTCTTGACTCGTATCGTTCCTGCAATCACAAGCTAAAAAAACATTGGGAACAATTGTTAGACAATTATAGCTAATAGTAAGGATCCTCAATCCTTAGACTCTTTGAACCACCCGCTAAGGATAATATATCCAGACTAATCTCAGGATGAGGGATCCATGCCAATCAAAAATCACTCCCTAACAGCTAAAATCCAAGATGATCAGAGAAGTCAAATTTCTTAAGTGGCTAGCAAACGTGGTGGTGGTCCAAAAGAAGAATGGGAAGTGGAGAGTTTGTGTAGATTACACAGACCTCAATAAAGCATGTCCTAAAGACCCATTCCCATTACCTCATATAGATTCGATGGTAGTTGCAACTGCCGGTCAAGAAATGTTGACCTTTATGGATGCATCCTCAGGATTTCAGCAAATCCAAATGGAGCCTTCCGAGCGAGGATACAGCATTCATGACACCCAGAGGTATATATTGTTATATTGCCATGCCCTTTGGTTTAAAAAATGCAGGTGCAACGTACCAGAGGCTGGTTAATATGATGTTTAAAGACAAACTGGGGGACACCATGGAGGTATATATTGACGATATGGTGGTGAAATCAAAGAAAGCGGAGGATCATCCCCAGGATTTAGAGTGTGCCTTCAATATCCTGGACCAATATAATATGAAACTGAATCCTGCTAAGTGCCATTTTGGAGTGGGGGCAGGAAAGTTTTTAGGATACCTGGTGACCAAGAGGGGGATAGAAGCAAGTCCGGAGCAAATTAAAGCTATCCTAAATCTTAAATTACCATCCAATATGAAGGATGTTCAGAGGTTAACGGGAAGAGTAGCGGCATTAAACAGGTTCATATCAAGATCCTCAGAAAAATGCAAGGAATTCTATGATATCCTAAAGAAGAACAAAAAGTTTGAATGGGGTGAAAGACATGAAGCTGCCCTACAAGAGTTGAAGCAATATATTTCAAGTGCACCCCTGTTGAGGAAGCCTGAGGATAGTGAACCCTTATCCCTATATCTTGCAGTATCAGGGAATGCAGTAAGTGTTGTTTTGGTAAAGGATCATGAAGGTAAGCAGTATCATGTTTATTATGTTAGTAAAAGTTTATACTCACACTTAGAAAAATTGATATTAGCTCGAGTTATGGCGTCAACTAAGCTTAGACATTACTTTGAAACACATAGGATACATGTTAAAACCAATTATCCTGTTAAAAATGTGCTTAGGAAATCTGAAATGTCTGGGAGAATGGCTAAGTGGTCCGTAAAACTAAGTGCATATGATTTAGTATATGAACCTAGAAATGCTATAAAGTCTCAGGCCTTAGCAGACTTTGTGGCTGATTTTAGTAGTGATATTCAAAATGAGGCTGACCTAGAAGTACAACAATTAGGTGAGAATTCAGGATCTTGGATATTGTATACTGATGGTGCATCTAACATAAGAGGTGTAGGGTTAGGTATACTACTAAAATCGCCATATGGGGACATATTACCCCAGGCTATTAGATGTGAATTTTCTGCTACTAACAATGAAGTTGAGTATGAAGCTCTGATAGCATGATTAGAATTAGCTTAGAAATTGAATGTTAAAATTTTACAAGTGTATGTTGATTACTAACCATTTCAATGGATCTTATGCAGTTAAGGGTGAAAAGTTAGTTGAATACCTTGAAATTGTTAAAAATTAGCAGGATATTTTGAAAATTTTACACTTGAGCAGGTACCAAGAGAAGAAAATGTTGAAGCAGATGCTCTAGAAAATCTAGGATCTACTGTCAGGATACCGGAAGGAACTCAGATACCAATATTACATATCCTGTACCCTGCAACGGAACTTTTGAAGTCTCATGATAAGGAGGTAACGAGTGTTCAGGATCCTGGTAAAGCATAACCTGATAAGGATCCTGAATCCTGGATGACGCCAATCGTCAAGTATCTTGAAAAAGGAAATGTCCCGAAGGATGAAAACCCCAAGGCTTTCAGAATGAAGGTATCTCGTTTTAATATTATAAATGATGTTTTGTATAAGAAATCCCTTGCAGGTCCATACCTGAGGTGCTTGGAAGATCCTGAAACTAAGGAGGTACTTCAGGATATACACGAAGGAGATTGTGGCAACCATACTGGGGGCAGATCTTTATTCTCTAAGGTATTGAGAACAGGATACTACTGGCCAACCATGAGGAAGGATGCTGCGGAGTATGTTCGAAAATGTGATGCATGTCAGAGACATAGCAATATACTACATCAGCCTGCAGAACCATTATATCCTATCATATCTTCCTGGCCATTTATGAAATGGGGGATGGATATAGTAGGAAAACTCCCAAAAGCTCTGGGAGGAAAAGTCTTCATGCTAGCAATGACGGATTATTTCTCCAAGTGGGTTGAAGCAGAAGCGTTTGTAAAAGTTAGGGATCAAGAAGTGTATCTTTCATCAAGAGGAATATCCTGACAAGATTCGGGATACCGGCGGAGATAATTTGTGACAATGGTTCCCAATTCATCAGCAAGAGGACTACTGATTTTTGTAAAAGTTGGGGGATCAAGATGATTACATCAACACTAGTGCATCCTCAGGCTAATGGACAAGCAGAATCCATCCTCCAACAAGATAATTGTCAATAACTTAAAAAAGAGGTTAGGTGCCAAAAAAGGAAAATGGGCAGATGAGCTACCATTTGTCCTATGGGCTGATAGAACAATTGTGAAAAATGCTACTGGGCAAACCCCATTTTCTTTGGTGTTTAGGGCAGAAGCAGTGATTACAACAGAGATAGTGATACCCACAGCTAGGTCAAGCCTACGGGATCCTGAAGCAAATCCTAAAGCCTTATATCAAGACTTAGACACCGTAGATGAAACAAGGGATGTAGCAAAGCTAAGGATGGCAGCATATCAACAAAGGATAGCTAAGTCATACAACAAGAATATAAGGACTAGGAGATTCCAAGTTGGAGATTGGGTATTGAGAAAAGCTTTTCAAAATACAACCAATCCTGCCGACGGTAAGTTAGCCCCAAAATGGGAAGGACCATATGAAATTGAATCAGAGTCAGGAAAAGGAGCATACCGACTCTAGACTATAGAAGGGGATATGTTGCCAAGATCCTGGAATGCTATACATCTTAAAGTTTATTTCAAGTGAGTTTAGGATTTACTTTCTGACTCAGGATGGTATGAATTATATCTCTTTTAAATATTCTTAATTTAATATTCTTTGAAACCCAATACTGACTTAAGCATCGGAGGGGTGTTAGCCAAGCTAACACCCACCTTAGTTTAAAGGTGTTTTGTAGGATACTTTTCAGGATATTACTCCAAGATATGTACTCAAGACGGATCGAAAGACTAGAGGATTGGCCCCCTCTCTCACGTTTAAGGGATTCAGATCCCTTCACAGGTTTAAAGGTATTCACCTTTCTTCCGAGTTGGGTTTAAACACCCCGCCTGGAGCGCAAGTATCCAGGAATAGCTCAAGATAGTGGGACCAGTTCATGTAACAATGGCTGACAATTTCGTTATTGTTGGCTATATCCTGGATCCTTAAGGTATATGAGGATTGATCACCCTCTCTCGCGAAAGGGTATTTTCATACCCTCTAAGGTTTAAAGGTTTTTACCTTTCTAAGTCTTGGAGTTTATACACTCTCGCATGTAGCGCACGGAAACAAGGGTTTATCCCCAGGATATTAAGGGTTTATCCCCAGTGAAACTAAAGTTGTTAGCAACGCTAAAGATATAGCAGATTATGATTGTGTTCATACACATTCTTTTGTGGAGAAAAAGCTACAAAGCTTAGTCATTAAGTGAAGAAATACTCAAGTATGTCATACATTGATGCAATATCCTACACGGACAGGGGACATCCATGCTGGGGACATTGCAAAGGATTCCAAGGTTGGAGTTGAAAGTTATTGCACAAGTGTTTCTGGTATGGTTTTTATTTTTCAATTCTTGAAAGCCTTGTCTAAATAATCCAGATTTTATTCAATCAAGTTTCTATCTAACATTTTGATTAAAAATAACAAAAGTATTGAACGTTTTATTAGTATCCTGACAAGGATATTTGATCAGAATATTTCAAACATATCTCTCAAAAAACAAAAACATAACAACAATAGATAAGGCTAAAAGATTAGTTTATTATGAACATTCCAAAATGTCACATTCTTGGCTTTGTCTTAAACCAAGACCCGTCCACCAAGAATGTGATAAGGTCTAAAAGCATATAAACGATGATAACCAAAGGCTTCGTCCTGGTACCCAGGATCCCTCCACCTTAGGTCATCACAAAATACTAATGTTTAAAGTGCAGGAAGTTTAAATTGTTCAATTGTAGGAAAAGTAAAATTGTTTAGGGGATTACAGACCATTCGAATTAAAAAAGTGGGCTCCGGCCTAAGCAATAACATCCATCATCGCGCACTTCGCTGCCCTTATGCTGCAGCACCTTCAGCAGCATCCTTGGCAGCATCATTAGCCACTCCTTCACTAGCATCCGCTCCTGTATTGACCCCATGATCATCACCAGCTTCACCACCAGCCTCTGCCGCTACCTCAACCGCCTTGGAGGACTCTGCAACCGCTGGCTTGGCAGGGTGCTCCACAGGATTACCACCGAGATCCTTCAACTTCGCCTCCCAAGCGCTAATATTTCAAGAAGGGCATTGGAAGCCCGCAGCCTTGGCCCCATAAGTCATCTTCAATCTAGCTTGAAGGAGGGAAATTACCATAGATCCTTTGAGGTTATCGCGGTAAAAGACCATATCCTGCTCGTGTTGGGCATGCACAGCATCCAATTTGACCTGAGCGTCTGAGACAACCTTCTCTAGAGCAACTTTGGCATCCTCGGTGACCTCCTTTAGTTTATCCTCGTAATGTTGGGTCATGGTAGCGGCAGCTGTTTGTAGCTGTTCGATGAGTGCCTTTGCCTTCTTTGCTCTGACCTCATGGAAGACCGCAGTTCCACAAGCCTCTTCATATGCGACCAGTAGACGGTTCAGGCCCTACAGTGCAAGGTATCTGTATCATTATAGCTAATCAGGATATCAGTCTAGCATATACTCACAGGATATAAGGTAAAGGTATCTACCTGGTTGAGAAAAGTAGTCATAAGGCTGCTCGATTCAGCAAACCCAAGACTCAAAAGGAGAAACCGCGGCAGAAGTGGCGGGGGAATCGGTATCTTTTCTCTTTCGAGAACTAGAGGCCTGAGGCTTGGAAGCTATAATTATTATTACACTAGTTTAAAAAACAAATAAAAGACAATACCAAGTTTTTTTTTAAATTCTATAATTATTCCACTAAAATTAAACATTGGTTTAAAAACAGATAACAGGTTAAATAATAATAATATAATAATAATAATAATAATAATAATAATAATAATAATAATAATAATAATAATATAATAATAATAATAATAATAATAATAAATAAGACGTGAGTCCTAGTTAAATATATGATAAATTAACTAAATTATATATACGTTAATTTAGATATTTATTACAATTGATATAAACTAAGTAATAAATAAGAAACGAGTCGAGTTCGAACTTGAGAAACTGCATATGAGCGAAGCTCGAGTTCTCATGGTTTTAATTTTCAATCGTTTGGTTTGGTTTCTTTTTTTATCATCAAAACCCTTTACTAACGATTTGGCTCAGTTTGACCTAAAAACCGTCAAAACCAAATCATAAACACCACTCTTTAATTAAGCATACGCATTATTTATCTCTATAACGCACTTTTCAACCTCTTAATTTACATGAATATTTTTATATATCATCTATACGCATTATTTATCTTTATGACTAGTAGAATTTCATTAGTACCTCTCAAAACAGTTTAATATTTTGTTTAATCGAGCAGATATATTTTATATTAGTTTTTTATTTGACATATATGGTATTTGGTAAGTATTAGAGTGTATAGAATTTTTTATAAATTTAGGCTGGGATGCAAAATTCACATTGAGAAATATTTTGGGGGAAATTTTTGTCGCACTAATTTTATTAAGTATGTGATTTGATGTGTAGGATTTAATGCAAAAATAAATTAGTGGCATACATAAAGTGACACTAAAAGTATATTTTAGTGACATAAAAACTAAGTGCCACTAGAAGCGTATGCTAAGAAATTATGGCACACACAAATGCCATCAAAAATCTAATTAGTGGCATAAAATGTATATGGCATTAAAAGTGTGTGTTGCTAAATGGCATTTTTTTATAGTGGTGGAATATGCATGTGACTTTCATGTACATAGCCTTCATCATTTGAGTGGCATATGTATGATACTTTTGACAGTATTACCTTTAGTGTAAATTAGCACCAATGCTACATGTAAACAATAATTTCGTTCTCATCTTTTTCACATTTTTGAGCGTTTTCTCAAAATCCTACACCTATAATATATATATATATATATATATATATATATATATAGTCTTTTAACACATCACATATATTCAAATTAAATCAAAAGGGCAATATAGTCTTTTAATCTCGATTGTACATCGTTTCTCTCTCTATCCTGCACCTATATATATACAAATAGGATTCGGTACAAGAAGAACCACTACCAGTTGTAAGAACCATAAGAACTCCTATCATCCAATAAGATTTTAACACATCACATATATTCAAATTAAATCAAAAGGGCAATATAGTCTTTTAATCTTGATTGTACATCGTTTCTCTCTCTATTCTTTTTAAAAGACACATCAATTTTCTTTTTTTTCTCTCTCTCCACTTTTTCTTTTACAATAGAATATTTATCTCTTTTCTCATATTTCTTGTTCTCTCATTTTACATTTACAAAAAGCAAATGGAGATCCAAAAAAAGTTTGATTCATCATATTCAATATATACAAAAAGCAAATCGAGATCCAAAAGAAAATGCCCAAAAGTTAGACTCGGATCGAGGTGATTGTCGTGTTCGAATGCGGCGGAACCACCGTGGAAGACGGAAAAGGGTGGGGTCGCCGGTGACGGTGGCGGATCGGGGAACGGATCCTCGACAAGATGACTAAATAGGGAAGCAATGCACAAAGGTAATATGTTAACGAGTTATATTTGTGTAAATAAAATTTATAACCGAGGTGTAAAAAAGGTTTATAACCGCGACCCCGCGACTTAAAAAAAGTTTACAACCGTGGTTGTAAAAAAGATTTAATTTTTTAACAGGGGCGTAAAAAAGTTCAACCGGGGCGTCAAAAAAATTTACGATCGGGGCGTAAATAAAGTTTACAACTAGGGCGTAAAAAAAGTTTACAATCAGGGGCGTAAAAAAAGTTTACAACCGTGGCTTAAAAAGTTTAAATTTTTTTAACAGGGACGTAAAAAAGTTTACAATCGGGAGCGTAAAAAAAAGTTTTAAAATATTTTAACAGTGGCATAAAAAAATTACAACCGAGATGGAAATAAAATTTACAACCGGGGTGTAAAAATAATTTATCATCAGGGCTGGGCTAAAATAAAAATTTTACGTGTCGGCGACATGAAAAAAAAATTATAAAAATGTTTGTAAATTTGTAGTTTTTATATACGTTTGAAAAAGTGGTTTTTTACATGCGACAGAAAAATGTTTTTTACACCCCTGAACGCGCGCTCGAGCTCCTCTAAACGTCACGTTGTGGAATGTAAACGCTCTATTTTTTTTCTTTGATTTCGTAGGTGTTGGGGCATTGCTGTTCAAAAGACGAGGATAACGAGCTCCTCGAGACATGTTTTGGTGATTTTACGTCAACATGAATTTGTAGATTTGGTTGGCGAGTGAAAAGACCAATTAGTTAATTTTTATATGTTTTATGTGGTGCCCGTGTAGAATCTCAGACAATGGAAGTGCAAACTATCATTTACTAATGACGACTTCGCTTTATTTATTTTTGTTTATTTTTTTCATTTTCTGGTGATTTATTTGAATTTAAACATTTACCTCAATATTTTAATTTTTTTTATTTAAGAACAATCTTTCTAATTGAAGCACAATCATTGATGAGACCAATCATTTTTTGTTATAGTAAAAAGACCAATTAACCTTTATCTCACTAAAAACAAAAATTCATTAACTATAGCACAATCATTACTCTACTTTATTGTTTTTTAATGTCATCCATCAAAAAACATTTAATCAATGGTTAATATTGGTTTCTGCGGTTCTCACAACTCAAAGTGGTTCTCATTTTACCGAATCCTATATATATATATATAATTATTTTAATAAATAAAATAATAATAATAATAATCCTAGTAAATTTCATGAACTAAAGGTAAAGAGATAATTTGTTTGCTCTTTATAACCAAAGGTAAAGAGATAATTTGACATTTCATATATATATATATATATATATAAATATATATAAACCTGAATAGTATTTTTTATATTATTATTATTATTTTCTATATCAATAATACAACCTTGTGAATAGTACTTTTATATTATAATAATATATATTTTCTAATACTATTATTATTTTATTTTAATATATATATACTATACTATATATTAATAATACAACCTTGGAATAGTACTTTTTATATTGTAATAATATATACTTTTAATACTTTTATTATTTTAATGTATATACTATACTATATATTAATAATACAATATTGTAAATAGTAAATTTTAAATTATAATAATACATATTTTTTATTAATTTAACAAAAAAACTTGAAATAAAAACATCAACTACATGGACTTAATCCAACAAAACAAAACTTAAGTACTGAAATTAAGATTTAGAACAAACTCTATAGACCATTTATATAATTTAGTCTGGATTATAGTTTATTAGATTTAGTAGATAGTCATATAAATCATTGCTGTTTTAATTAAATAGGTAACTTTTAAATTATCCAAAAAATTATCCAATTCAGTGTAATTTTATGTTGTTTTTTTGAAAAAAAAATCTTTGGTAGTATCACACATTAGGTATATATTAATTAAATTAGTATTTTAGGTATAAAAATTTTAATTTTAAAATACATTAGTAGTACTCAACCTTGTAAATAGTACTTTTTATATTATAATAATATATATTTTTTAATACTATTATTATTTTATTATATTATATTATATTATATTATATTATATTATATTATACTATATATTAATAATACAACCTTGTGAATAGTATTTTTATATTGTAATAATATATTTTTTAATACTTTATTTTTTTAATATATATAGTATACTATTTATTAATAATACAATCTTGTGAATAGTATATTTTAAATTATAATAATACATATTTTTTATTAATTTAACAGAAAAACTTGAAGAAAAAAACATCAACTACATGGACTTAATCCAACAAAACAAAACTTGAAGTACTGAAATTAAGATTTAGAACAAACTCTATAGACCATTTATATACTTTAGTCTGGATTATAGTTTATTAGATTTAGTAGATAGTCATATAAATCATTGTTGTTTTAATTAAATAGGTAACTTTTAAATTATCCAAAAAATTATCCAATTCAGTGTAATTTTATGTCGTTTTTTTGAAAAAAAAATCTTTTGTAGTATAACACATTAGGTATATATAAAATCAATTAGTAATTTAGGTAAATAAATTTTCATTTTAAAATACACTAGTAGTACAATTAATAATAACTAATACCAAAAGAAAAATTATAAATATATTTAATTAGTTGAATGGTTTTTGTGGTTTGGAGAGACTTCACAAATGCTTTCAAGTTACATATATGTTTCTAGTGATATAAATTTTGTAACTAGGTGGTCCATACTATAGATGCCGTTAAATTTTGAGTTATGTGTAAAATGGCGTTATATCTCATATTGTTAAAACAAGTAATAAATTAATTAACTAAATATTTAAATAAACTTACATATTTATTCTCTCTTATGCCAAGTGTCACTCTCTTTCTAATACCACTTCCTATAGTACCAACATTGTTTTCAACAAAATTACCATTGGAATGTTGAGAACTTATTTTTATAACATAGCTGTATATTTAATTAAGAAAAATAAAGAGCATAAGTTATAAGAGAAAAATCAAATTTATATAAACTAAATTGGCTAAAAACGTATAATGTACATAATACAGTGATGAAAATAAAATAATAATTACTATACATTAGTGTTTGTTTTTAATGTATATATTACATATATAATGAGTTATTGGAATAAAATTATATTAAATAAAATCTAAATTGATTAAAAGCGTATATTATATATAGTATAATAGGATATTGCAACTTAATTTTTTATTACTATTGAATATATGATTACTGTTTATTTTTTATTTGTTTTAATATATCATCCATCAAAATGTCATATCTACTCTCTCTCTCTTAAGATCTAAAAAAATTGTTTTTTGGTAAAAAAATATATTATACATAATATTAATATGCTATGTCGGTGCTTCTTTCGGATTGATCAATTTGACTTTCTTTTTCCAGAGCAAAATTTTGTCAAGTTGCAACTTTTAATTAATCATTATTGTGTATCGTAAAGTAAAAAATGTAGGTTAGTTTGATATGGTTGGTTTTGGTGCAAGAAAAATAAATAAGTAATTTTTTCGTTTACTTCTCATTTTTATACCCCACACTATATATGTGATACAAGTTTTTAGTTATTTTACTAATTTTGCTTTTTTAATGTGTTTGTTAGTTTTCTTATAAAAATCAAATACGTAGTTTGTTTAATTTTTCGGTGTTCTAAACATACGAGAGTCAGGCCGATACCGTGACGAATCGAATCGAATTCCCGCCACGGGGCGCGGGTAATCCCACTAGTTTTTTGTAAAAAATATTAAAACCGTAAAAAATGTTTTAAAACCGGATCGTAAAAAAAAAGTTTTTATACCGGCGCGTAAAAAAAGTTTTAAACCGGCACAAAAAGTTCTAAACCGGCGCGCAAAAAAGTTCTAAACTGACGCGTAAAAAAGTTTAAAACCGGGGCGTAAAGAGTTTAAAACGGGGCGTAGAAAAAGTTTAAAACCGACACGTATAAAAAGTTTAAAAACGTGCGTAAAAAAAGTTTTATACCGGCGCGTAAAAAAGGTTTGAAACTGCGCGTAAAAATTTTTTTATACCGGTGCGTAAAAAAAGTTCTAAATCGGCACGTAAAAAAGTTTTAAACCGGCGTGTAAAAAGAGTTTAAAACCACGCGCAAAAAAAAACTTAAAACCGGCGGCAAAAAAAATTTTAAAACTGCGCGTTAAAAAAGTTTAAAACCGCGCGTAAAAAAATTAAAACCGACGCGTAAAAAAATTTAAAAATAGGCGTGAAAAAAACAAAAAACCGCGCGTAAAAAAATTAACTGAGAATTAAAATTCATGTTTAAAACAAAATTAATAATTAATGTTTAAAAAAATTAACTGAGAATTAAAATAAAAAAATTATATTAGAATTAAAAGAAAATCAATAATGCATGTTTAAATTTTTTAAAAAAACAATCTTATTAATTAAAACAAAATCAATAATCATATCAATCATTAAAGCTATAGTAAAAAGACCGATATGCCCTTTTGTCACTAAAAAACAAAATGTAATTAATAAAAACACAATCATTACATTGTTTTATTGTCTTTTAATCTCATTCATCAAAACCAACTTAATCAATGGCTAATATTGGTTTCTATAGTTCTCACAACTTAAGATGGTTCTCATTTTACCCATTCCCTATATATAAACTAAATTATAACAATTTTAATAAAACTAAAAAATAATACTAAATCTATCAAATTTCATAAAAAGTCTCCGTGGTTTGTTCTTTATCTAAAGGTAAAAAGGTCATTTGACATCACTTTAACAAAAGAAAACTAAATTTATTAGCTCGTTGGACCAAAAACGAGAAGAAAAGAAAACCGTCAACCACATAGACTTAATTCAATAAAACAAAACTTGAAGTACCAAAATCAAGATTTTAAACAATCCATATATAAACCATTTATATAATTTAGTATGTATTATAGTTTATTAGATTTAGTAGATAGTCATATAAATCATTGATGTTTTTAATTATACAGGTATCTTTAAGAAGATTATAAAAAACCTTATCCAAAAGAGTATTATTTTTGTGTCTTTTTAAAAGAAATATTTTGTAGCAGAACACATTTGGTATATATAAATTAAATTAGTATTTTGGGTAAATAAATTTAAATTTGAAAATACGTTAGTAGTACAATCAATAGTAACTATAATTGATTCCCAGCTTTGAGAGGTAGGGTTTTCATGTGATTTAAGTGTACTATTTTTTTTTTTTTGCAATTCTTTTAAAGATATTACAAAATGAGCGATTACATTTCTAACCTTTCAGATATTTTCAAAGTTTCAGAAATTAATTGTAGTCGGCTCTCACGATGTGTCAATGCGGCTGAATCCACACCTTAATGGAATTTTGTACCAAGTATTCGTAGTTGGATCTCATGGACTGTTTCAAGTCGAACTTTTCAATTAATTATACACTTCTAGTCAGATATACACATGACACAAATACCAAACACAGATGACTTAATAAAAATTAATTCTATTTATTATTCATTTTAATTGTAAAATAAGGATCTTACCTCAAAAAATGAAATTAGGTAAAGAAATACAAAACTCATGAAAATTATATCAATATTAATATAGACTTTTTGTGTAAAATATGTATGAATTTAGGAGATGACATCACATTCAATATGGTTAGATGTTATTGTGTTTATGAGTCACCTACATGTTAATATAGTTTTCAATGTAGCTAACAACTTCTTCAGTTATATACAATAACTAGTTTTTAACCCCGCATTGCGGGTGTGGGGTCGCAAAACCGTGCTAAGTAGTAGGCAAATGACGATCAAAACCGAGAAAAAACGTAAAATATAAACGAAACTTTATATCGTCACTTGATGTAACACATAGGCAAAAACAAACTCGAACTAATATTGCGAGCTTATATAAAACGTAAATAAACTCGAATTCATACCAAAAAAACTTTAACTTGAAGACCCAAAGTAAAATATAAAAATGAGGGTTAAAAGTGAAATATAAAAATTCGAGGACTGAAAATATAATATACATTCACTACATGACAAAACAAATATAAGATAAGAAAAAAATCAATACTACACAAACCATTTTCCTTTGCTCAAAATCATATGAAAAGCAAACAAATGGCATATTTGTAAATAAATTTTAAAAGAGAGTTTTTTTAGTACTGCATCTACCTCAATTGTATATATATAATAATTAATAACTAAAGGGGTGGTGGTTTATTGGCAAAGGCAAAGCCTTTAGACCACTCGTAGTGAGGGGTTTTTGGCATTTTCCCCCAAGAAAACGCCCCATAATGCCCCTCTACCGCCTCCAGGGGTGTTTTTGTTCAAAATTTTGCTTAGGGCGTTCTAAATCAAACGCCTGGTGAGATTCTTTTGGCCAATCATGTCACTACACCCATTTTAAACATTATTTTTAATTAAAAAACAAAAAAAAATAATGGGTAATAATTGTAGGGGCATTATACCACCACACTCGTTTTAAGATAATGTCTCATAATGCCCTAAAGCTGACTGGACTGCCACATGGCTGATAATATGCCCAAGGGTGGGGCATTATCTTCCTCCTCCCACTACACATGGTATTAAACACCTTGGGATTGGGAGGTCTTGGGTTCAAGTCCCACAGACAACGGGAGTAAAGAAATTTATCGTTATATATAATAATTAATACCAAAAGATAAAATAAAAAAAAATCCTTAATTAGTTGAATGGTTTTTGTTGTTTGCATAGACTTCATAAATGCTTTCAACTTACATTGATGTTTCTAGTGGTATGAATTTTCTAATTTACATTGATATTTCTAGTGGTATGAATTTTGTAACTGTAATAATCCTTACTATGACTGACCTGAAAATTTTGAGTTAAGTTTGTGTAAAATGGCCGTTATATGCTATGTTGCACTGGGACGGGTACGGGAACGGGAACGGGGTACGGGGACAGGAATGGGAAACGGCAAAACTAAAAAATTTAAGAAGCGGGGACGGGACGGGTATGGGAATAAAAACATATAAAAATAAATATATATCAAAGATAATGTAACACAAAACCCCAAAATAGTTATTTATCAATTTAAAGTTCAAAAATCTCATATCTTCCTAATCTAATCAAACGTTAACAAGCAAATCGCTTTCAAGTTCCGGTTCATCTAATGAAAGTTCAGCAAACTCCAAATATCCTACATCTTCCATCGAGTCAAAAGCATTTCCACCCACATCCCACATATTTACAACATTGTTAAGGGCCCTAGACAAAAACCAAAGATTGTTGTGGACGTAAACCAAGTCTTGAGCACGACTTGTAGTCAACTTTTTATTTTATTATTAATATTTTTTTTGAAAAAAAAAAACTTTTTTATATATTAATATTAGCGATTTTTAATAAAAAGAATTCAAAAAAAATTGATATGTTTTTTTGGCTTTTTTAGTTAGTTTTTTTGTTTTTTCATTTAAACTAGTTTTCTCATGATCCATCCTCATATATATATATATATATATATATATATATATGGTAGGGTTCTAGAGTGAACACTAGGTTGAGAGTGAACTGTGTGAACTAATTTGGGCCATTAGATTACATCATTAGAGATTTTTAAACAATGGCAAGATTGTAATTATAATCCTTGTAACTTCCCTTTAAAATAATTAAAAGAAGGGCATTTGCTTCTTTTGTAAATTTGCATTTAAAATCCTAAAATCTCGCTAATTTCCATATATACAAGATACACAACTGTTAGTGTATACACATGTGTATAGTGTCGCTAGTATCAATTTATACAAGATACACATGTGTATAGTGTCGCTATATATATATGGTAAGGTTCTAGAGTGAACAATGACTTACTTGTGAACAAAGTGAACAGATCTTGACCCTTCATTTCATAGATGATGAGATTTAATGGTAATGGCAATCTTGTAATTATTTGATAAAATAGAATAAACTCAAAATTCGTATAGGGACTATAATGTAATTTTCAACCTACTCAATTTTTGGGAATTGGGAAAATCAACTAGGTTTTATAGAATCTTTCAAAATTCTTCTTCTATAATCATCGTGTTTCTTGTTTTGTGTATATCATAATAATCTCTCACTAAAAGTAATAGCACAATTCAAACCTTTTTCTCTGTAACCGAGCGGCGATAAGAAGCAAGAAAAACGTTGCTGCGGTCCGGCAAGGAAACTTAACAAAATCATCGCAACAGTAAGTTTATATGCATTACATCGATTCCAGTTGCACTTGTTTTGTTCTGTTTTTAATCATTTGAGATCGGAAAGTAAGGGTTTCATTCATACAAATGGTGTTTAAAAAGATCATTTTGAAAGCTGTAATAGTTATTTATTCACAAGATTATGTTCCGATGGTGTGTTTTGATTCTAATGTAATCGATTATAGTGTTACTTTGTTTGAAGGTTAGGGTTATGTCATAAGATTGTTGATGATACTCTTTTTTTCTGATTATTTTCGTCGCAATGTTATGCACTCGTTTTTTGTTAGGTGGCTTTACCTTGGTTATGTACACCGGTGTACATCGTTCACAATAGTTATTGTTACACAGTGTGTACATATGTGTACAATAGTGTTCTAGAGTTATGCACTTGTTTTTTTGGTGGTTTAACCTATGTGGTGTACACTTGTGTATATCGTTCATAAAAGTTAATGTTACACCGTGTTATATGTACAATAGTGTTCTAGAGTTATGTACTTGTTTTTGTTTGGTGGTTTAACCTCGGTGATGTACACTAATGTATATCGTTCACAATTGTTATTATTACAATGTGTGTACAGATATGTATATTACTGTTATGTGTGGTTTTTTAAGAAAAAATTGTGTGTACTGAGTATGTTACACAATTTTTTGATGCATATCATCTATACTTTTGTATAAACAAAATTGTGTGTACAGAGTAGCGCTCTACTGATGGTGCACAGTAAGGATGAGTCACTTATGATGTTGACAGATTATAGGGTAATTGTTTTCCCAATTTTTGAGCAGCATCACTTATGTTTGGTGAGTTTCGACATGGAAAAGGTGGCTATCAATGTCATTGACAACATGGATGTAAGTGAGAGCCGTATCGAGTTTGTGAATGATTGGAACTTCTTCAAGAAGACGGCGCCATTTAAAGGGGTAAGTATGAATTTAAGTTGTAAATGTATTTATGTTTTACAGTTGGTAGCGTAGTTGATTGTGATTTTGAACACAACAGATATTTTCACCAAATATTTGAAATCATTTAATCATCCGAAAAGTGGGGAATTCGAAGGGGTAATACCGAAATGCTTGGAAATAGAATGGGCGACAATTGCAATAGTGTTGATTGTGGGGTGTTCACCATGCGAACATAGAAACTTGGTTTGGAGAAACATAATTAACATGGGATAGTGGGTTTCCGCTTGCGCACACGCCCAAAAAAGCGTGTCTGACCAGGTTAAGGAAAAAATATGCTGTGAAGATTGTGTGTACCCATGCTAATACGTTCCTCGATGAAGTAACGGCTGATGCGGTTGCATACAACATGGCGAACAAGATTAGTGTTTAAAATGTTCAATGCAGACTATGTTTTGATTTTTATTTTTTGATTTTCCAATATGTGCGTACGTGAAGTGGTTGGGATATTTTTTTGTTACAGATAAAAACTGAATGTTAAGCTGTTGGTTTTAATTTTATTCTAATTATGTATTTTGGGACATAATGTACACTGTCAAAGAAATTCACATGGCATGGTTTAATTAATATGCTTTAACAAAATATACAATGTAGTAAGAGTTGACAAATGTTAATGTATAAGTGTACACAAATGTACAAGTGTGTGTCCATAGATGTATTAATGATAAATACACAAGTATATGTGTGGGAATTTATGAGCATAACTGCTTAAACAGTGGTGTATACTAGTTAAAGCCTTCAGTATAAAATTTTCAAATGCTATGAATAAAACAAACAATTGTTTTGTAACTGATTTGTGATAATAAAAGTGTTGAAGAACGTACACAGGTGCGTGGCTTGAAATACACAAGTGTATATACGTGTGTGTATAAATTAGTTTTATCAAGTGTACGCTTGTGTATAAATTATTTTTATTAAATTAGTTTTATATATGTGTGCATCCTCCACGATCAACGTCGTTATTTAATAAAAAAAATAAAAACAAATTAGCAATATGAATTTCAAAATTATTATTTGAAGATATGATAGAATCTTGGATATAATTAAATGAGATCTCCTAATTTTCCTAAAAAGGGGACATGTAACTGATGATCATAATAGAAAATTAATTTAAAAAATTAAATAAGGTAGAATTACAATCCTAACCTTTTCATCAAGTAATAAAATGAATGGTTGAGATTGGTTCACTCAGTTCACAAACAAAGATGATGTTCACTTATGAACCTTGTCCTATATATATAGGGTTAGGATAAAATGCGAGAACCAATGTGACCACAACGAAATAAACCACCTCACCACCACCCAAAAAAAACTAAACACCCACCTCCGCCCCACCCAAAAGAACCACTTTGAGTTGTGAGAACCATGAGAACTAGGCCTTCCAAAAGGTTTTTCCAAAAAAAAAAAGTTTTCTCAAAAATCTTAAAAAATCACTTTTTAAGCAAAAAAAATATTAATGGCGCGTGCACAAATATACATGAGGTGTAAAAAAAATTCATCATCGTAAGAAAATTTACATTAGCGCGTAAACAAAACTTACATCACGCAAAACTACCCACTCGACAATTTTTGTTTTCGCTTTTTTTACAGATGTGTTGATAATATTTTCATCTACGTTTGTGCAAAAAAAATGTGGCCCTACTCGCGCCGGAAGTAGGAGTTCTCATGGTTCTCACAATTCCTGGTGGTTCTTAATTGAACCAAAGCCTAAATATATGTGTGTGTGTGTACAGTGAGGATCAGATGAGAAGAAACAATTAAATTAGAAGAATGAGAAGAATATCCTAGCCCTAAATAACACACCCCTAGATGTTCCAACTCACCTCGTACATCGAATATGATGATCCTACACACCCCTAGATGTTCCTACACAAACGTATTATGTTCCTAAACACAGTGCGGAGTCCAAGAATTATTTTCTATGGGTGTGAATATTTTCAAGGGGTGTGATTGGGATTTTTGCCTATAAAATACACTAAAACTTTTTTTTTCATGGGGTGCGCCCGCCCACCCACCTATACACATAGGTCCGCCCCTGTCGAGAAACATTATAAAGGTTTATGTTACTACAGAAATAGTTAGACAAAGTTGAATTATATGTGATTAATGTCTTTTATGATCCTACACACCCTGGATGTTCCTACACAAACATATAATATTCGTACAACCTTTTTTTAGTAGTCATCAAGAGCAAATATTTGTCTGATGCGATAAATCATTGCATTTAACCTGCAAATAGGTTTATCTGATCTTAGAATTCAAAGATTAATTCATGTTTCATCGTAAAATTTGCAATTTTAATCCAGGTTACTGGTTTGTTAATTCTTTGAATTTACGTGTCCTATACTAAATACACAACAAAGATAAACCTATTGTGGGGTTTAATTAGGTTGTTGGTTGTGATTTCAAGTATACAGAAATCGCATGTTCTAGTGATTAGTTTGGGTTTCTTTATCTTGATTTTACAAGTTGTAATTTTATAAGTCTAGTTTCATAAGTTTTGATTTCTAGCAGTGGTATTTTTTGTCTGTGGTTTTTTCTTTTTTGGAACCCTAGGTTGCAAGTTTGATTTTTAATAATTACATTATGACATTTGTTTTAGCCTAGTGGACATAATGGGTGAATGAATTTGTAGAACTAATTCAAGATAGTAATTTTTGTTGGTTGGAGAATTAGTTTGGTGAATTGGAAGATCATTTAGTTAAAAGTGGGATTTTCAAATTGATTTAGAAGTGTAGTGTACTTAATTTTAATTTGATCAACATCAAGTTTCAAAATCAATTGATTCAAAATTTGATAAATTTGATATGTTTAACAAGTTAAGGGCAATAAAAGGAAGTTTCACCGGGACGATAATAATTCCATTAAGAAACTTAAAAGGTAGTTGTTGGAGATTTGGAAAACTGGAGCATTTGATGATAGATTGTCGCGTGAAGCTTGCCGGTGGAAATAAAGCTAACATAGCATGTCCAAGTAGGTCGAAAGATCCAAATGATCCACAAGGTACGCTTATTAATTCCACTTTAAGTTTGACAAAACCTATGAGTTTTGTAGTTGATTTAGTTAGTCATTCGGGACATGTTAATTATTTAGAAAACACAAAAAATAGATTTGATTCAAAGGAACAATAAAAAAAATAAAAGTTAATGTTTTTGAATCAAACAAATTTAATACAAAGGTGCAACCTGCTGGATGTGGTGGTACACAAATAGGGTAATTGGGCCAAATTACTCGAAGTGTAAAAGTCGGTAAATATCACTTTGGGTGTGAAATAAATGAAACCCAGTCTTCGAGTTTGTGTTAGACTAAAAGAGTTTAATGGTTTCTAAATATAATGTGGTTTAGAATTTTGTATCATTTATTTCTGGATGCTTTTTATGGACAAGATGATATGCTTGCATGGTGGGTAGACTCAGGTGCTATGAGTCATGTGTGTAAGGATCTCAAATGGTTTGAGGAATTTGAATAAGTTGAAGGTGGATATGTACTAAGGATGGGAAATGTAGCAAGTGATCCTATCAAAGGAGTTGGAAAAGTTAGACTTGTATTCAATTCTGGCAAACAATTAGTATAAGATTGTGTGTTGTATGTTCAGGGTATTTGTAAGAATCTATTATCTAATATTTTATTAAACAATCATGGGTTTAAACAGGTCACTAAGTCGGATAAGTTTATCTTGTCTCGGCATTGAACCTTTGTTTGATTTGGATTTTTATGTAACGGTATGTTTAAACTTAATATTAATGTCCCGTTTGCTGTTGATCAAACTATTTGTATGGCATCTTCATCTTCTAGTAAAGTTGTGAATGGTACACGTTTATGTCATGCTAGGTTTGATCATGCTAATTATTATAAGATGAAAACATGTGCAAAATGAGCCTAATACACGCCTTTGACATGCAACACCATAATAAATGTCATACTTGTAAATTGACTAAAATTACTAGGAAAAGGGTTTAAAGATGTTAAAAGGGATTCTAAGGTATTAGATATAATTTATTCTTATTTATGTGACTTTCATTGTACTCCATCACCTAGAAATAAAAACTATGCGGTTATCATTATTGATACTGCATCTAGATTTTGTTATGTCTATTTGTTGCATTCAAAGGATGAAACTCTTGATCAATTAAAATTTTATAACAGGAGGTAGAGCTACATCAAAGTGGTTTAATAAAGAACCTTCGTACTGATAGAGGTGGAGAGTATTATGATCCAGTTTACTTTCAGTTTATTGCTATAATACATTAAACCATTGCTCCTTATACACTACAACAAAATGGTGCACCTGAGAGGAAGAAAGGACATTGAAAGAAATGGTTAATTCCATGTTATCATATTTAGGTTTAAGTGAAGGATTTGGGGACGAGGATATGTTAACACCCTGTTATTTGCGGAATTGAGTTCCTAATAAAAAGTCTAAAGTAACCGCATATGAACTCTGGCACACAAAGGCACCAAACTTAAGTCATCTTAAAGTTTAGGGTTGTATAGCTGTTGTAAGGCTCACCCAATCAAAAATAAGAAACATGGGTGAAAGAGACAGAGACTGCATCTTTATTGGCAATGGTGAGCATTCTCCTATTTATAAGTTGTATTTCACAAAACCAAATGACTATGTTTCTGTTCACTCTGTAATTGAGTCTAGAACTACTGATTTTGGCAATGAGAATAAATTTTCCTCTGTTCCTAGACTAAAGGATATGCCTTATGGTTTGAAAGCATCTGCTATAATTGAGTTTGGTAGTAACTGCTAGTACCAAAGACATACCATCTACTAACACTGAACCCAAGAAAAGTACTGGAGTCAGAAAAAGCAAAGTCTTTTGGTTCTGACTTTCATTTTTATTTGGTGGAAGGAACCAGGAATGAAGTTGAACATCAGTATCAATATTGTTTTAATATATAGGCAGATCCTATGACATATAGTGAGGCAATGACATCTAGGGATGTTGCTTTATGGTAAGAGGGCATTTAAGATGAATTTGATTCTATTGTGCATATAATAATACATGGAAACTGACTGATTTGCCTCTTAGTTGCAAACCATTGGGTTGCAAGTGATTTTCAAAAGAAAGATGAAAGTTTATGGCACATCATAGATAAGTTCAAAACCAGGTTGGTTATCTATGGCTTTACACAAAAGGAAGGAATAGATTTATCTGATACATATGCTCATCTTGCAAGAATTTCCACCATACAGCTTCTCTTAACTCTTGCTTCAATTCATAACTTGATAATTCATCAAATGGATGCAAGAATGCATTCTTGAAAGGTGAATTTGATGATAAGGTTTACATGGAACAACCTGAGGGTTTTGTATTACCTTGATAAGAGCACAAGGTGTGCAAACTTTTCAAATCATTATATGGTTTAAAACAATCACCTAAGCAATGGTATAAAAATTTGATGAGCTAATCTTATCTCATGGTGTTCTTTTAAACCAAGCTTTTAAGTATGTCTACAATAGATTTGAATCCTCTGATAAAGGAGTGATTATTTGTCTATATGTAGATGATATGTTGATCTTTGATACTAGTCAAGATCAGTTTGATAAGAGGATATATTTGTCTTCTAATTTTGAAATGAAGGATATGAGGAAGGCAGATGTGATCCATGGAATAAATATTAAAAGGAGTGTCAATGGTATAACAATGACATACTCTCTTTACATTAAGAATATGTTGAAGAAATTCACTCATTTAATTGTTCTCCTCTTAGTACTCCTATGCATCCTAGCATACGGCTAATGCCAATTCTAGTGATCAGTTTCACAATTAGAGTTTCCTAAGGTCATTGGATTGTTGATGTATGTTATGATTGGCACAAGGCCTGGCATAGCTTATGTTGTAGGGAAGCTGAGCCAATTTACTAGTAATCCTAGTGCTCAACATTGGCAAGCAGTTGTCACACCCCGAAATCCATGTGTCTACCGGTGGGCCCGGTGGGGAGTATCGTGACGTACAGTTGATATCATCATTACCAAACAAGATAAACACAGCGGAAGTCTTGGAATAAATAAACTATTACAAACCGATAGTGTTCAAAGTTCAGAACAAATATACACAAACAAGGCTTGTAATAGGATCCACAGGCGGATTGCAAAACATACAAATGATAATCAGACTATAAACATGCAACTCCCTAAGGTCGCAACTCCTTAGGTATTCGCCCCGCAGCTCCCGGCCTATTCCGTACTTGCAACCTGTAACTTAAGCTTTTGAAAATACGTCAGTTTACACTGGTAAATACGCTCAACCGACTCATTTTGAAAACCTTTTCGAAAATGGTTTTAGGTGCACATAGCACATTTTCTTAAATAACTTGGGATAGTACAAATGACCTTGTATACAGATTTACATGCCGGCTTTTACATATGAGGCTTGGTACAGAAACTGAGACATGATCGACTGACACACCACTCTGAACTTTCACACAGAAAGCAGGATAGCAATTACCAAGTGTATGCCTACACGCCATGCTATATTGCCGTGGCCACTACCAATTTAGTGAGCCAAGTATATCCTAGACACGGTCAAGCCCCCCCAATGTTTTAGTTTCAGTCAAAACAGATCAAAACCGGGTTATGTAAGATTTTAGTTAATTATCACAATGGATAAAACATTATCCCATACCCAACCAAGCGGTAGTAGTCTACCGTATCCCAAGCCTGTATAGGGAAAATAAGTTAAGAGTATTTACCTGAATTGAAGTTCGTAAGTAATCCAAATTCAGCCGTATTCCAGAGCAAGTATATGAGCAATCTACCGGGAGGCATTCAGTCTGGAGTAATGGTAATTAATAACCAATATTAGAATGCTAACGGGTCCTTAGTTAAGTCCTAGACTTGGACCAGTTAGTCTTACGCTAAATTGTGATAAGGTACGGTACGCTAGATTAAGCGGTGACCGGAATAGAATGTTAATTGGACCCGACAAGTACATAGACTTGTATAATATGGGAAGACCAATAACATTCTGGATTTTGATAAGGAATGGACAAAGTTAAACCCATTTTGGTTAAAATACGTATACTAGCTACGTATGCTTAACCGAATGCGTATAATCGAAACCGGGTAACCGTAAGAGTCGCATATAAGTTCCATAATGAGATATGTTAAAAGTATGTTATAAAATCAGTAGCAATTGCAAGGATAGGCCCGAGTTATATTTAAAACCGATTTCTGCCTTACAAGGGCATTTTGGTTATTTTTAGGCTTATAAAAGATGTTTAAAATGAATATGATGTTATGACCTTAAATATTCTGTAAAAACATATATTTTATCATGTTATAACAGTAGGATATCAAGTATATGTGTGTTTGATGATTTTGAAACATACTATGTCCCGCAAGGGCATTTTAGTAATTTCACACATAGCTTTGAAGCCGAATTTGGGATTTTGAGCTCGGGACTTGTATTTACCGTTGTTATATTAAAAATAAGTCTGTAAATCAGTAGGTAACAAGTCTCAGCTCATGGTTATGGATTTAAACCATACTTATGCGCCGAAAAGGCGTAAAAGTCGCTAAAATGCCGTTAAATCGATATTTAATATAAACTGAAGTTAGGACCTGTTTTAAATGGCCAAAATATGTCATTTAACTTATAACATTAGTAAGTTAAGGTTTTGATTATAAAAAGTTTGATTCTTGCTATTTTTTCGTAAAAAGTGTAGTTTAGCCATTTAGCGGGATTAGCGATTCTTAAGCATGCATTCAAGTCATAAACCGAACAAACATCCCAAATGGTCCTACTTATCATAACATATCAGTAAGTATATCATCCATAGGCTCATATGCGCTAAAATCTCATTTTGTGTAAAAATGACCTATTTGCAAGGTTTTAAGGATTTTTACGGAACTTATGTAATAACTCGGATTTCTTAAGAATCGAGTCACGAAACTTTAGGACAATATTATAGACATAATCATGGTCATAAAATGACCAAAACTTAGTATCAAGAATGGCTCAAAACGGGTCAGAACTGAAAGTCAACTGTTTGCGACTTTCGGTTACAAACCGAGCCTAGACCAAAATTTGAAGAGCCGAATCTGTTGACATATGTTCAAATACTTATTTTAAGGTTATTAATGCTTTAAAACATATGTTATAACATCCATATCGTTAGTTATGAATTTTACAAAAATTGCTCAGTTTGACTTTTATTGACTTTTCGGTTGACTCGTCAATTGGCCATGAATCCGTGAAAATCTGAGAATGCCCTCTTGAGGGTTTATTACCTCCATCATTATGAGCATGTAGGAACTTTTGTTACGCACAATGGTGGAGTATACACGGATTTATAGCAAAGTCAAGGCGTAATTACGACGAGACTTTGTTCTAGGCTAAGAACTATGAAGAATCGAATTAGCACGAGATTGAACACTTACAATAGGTCCAAGAGTGTGCTAAGAACAGAATGGGAGCTTCAGAAATGGCCAGGAACTCTCCTTGATTAACTTGGTAACAATTGATGAAGAAAGTGTGTCACAAGACCCAAACCTTCATCACATATATGGTCATGGATGCTCCTGAAGTGTTACCAGGTGTTAAGGACTGAAGTAGGATGAGTACAAGTGTTGAGGGACGTGTCTAGAGGTGCTGAAGGGTGGCAAACCCGCGGATATGTGCAAAACATGCAAGCTGCCACGTTTTTACCAACTTTCTGTCGCGGGCACCCTCTCGCGGGGAGCGAGAGGTGAGCCTAGTCAGTCGCAGGCCCGCGACCGGGCTTTGGGTCAGCCAGCCAAGTTTACAACTTGGCAAATTTAGTCCCTGCACCTTTAAACTACGTTGTACATTCATTCTTGCATAATTGGCCCCTCTACTTCATTATGAGACACAATAAGGATAGGATAAACGATTCGACAAACCTTGGTCCCTCCCATTTTAGCTTAAAATACACATAAGGATTACCGGGACACGTGTTGGAAATTATTGGACGTAAAAACACGTAGTATTACAGCGGTGAACAGACTGCTTAAATATCTAAAAAGAACCATGAACTATGGTTTATGTTATTCAGGTTTTCCTTCAATTACCTGATGCAAATTAGATTATTAATATGAAAGATCATGACTTAACAAATGGGTGAGTATTCCTTCTTGGATGTGGAGCCATTGCTCAGGCTTCAAATAAACCGACTTGCATCACTAACTCAACTACAGAATCTGAGTTTGTGGCTTTAGCTGCAATTGGTAAAGAAGTAGAGTGGCTTAGGTGTTATGGTCGAAACCGATATAACCAATCTCTATCAGGTGTGATAGTGCAGCTACCTTGGCTAATGCATGTAATCAATTGTACAATAGGAAGTCTAGACACTTAGGTATTACACACAGTATGATTATAGAATTAATCATGAATGGAGTGATAATCGTTGAGTTTATCAGATCTGAGCTTAATGTAGCTAATCATCTAACCAAAGGTTAGGAAGAGATCTCGTGAACAAATCAGCTAAAGGGGTGAGTTTAAAGTCCATTTAAATATCTTATGTCAAGACCCCATTTCCTATCTAATACAACGTTAGATGCTGAATTCAATGTGGAAAGCTTGTTATAAAGATATTGGAACACATTAGCAAATCATCCTAAGGCATGTGTTCAGACTGCAAGATAAAGTAGGTTGAAGTTGAACTTCTTAATAGTTCATTGATAAATTGTAGTGTAGGTACAAGAGTAACGCACTACCTATAAGAATATGAAGTTTAGCCACTTCAAGAAGCTTTGGACGTGAGCTTCGATATATTCATTGAAGGATTAGGACACATGCTAGTAAAAAAAATCGTGTCAAGTGGAATTTGGATTTGTAAACGTATGTGTATCTTACCTACATCTATTTAAATGGATAACACGTGTTTAATCCACTGAGACACCATGTTATTCTAACATTTGTATCGTCTAATGTACTAAAGTGAAAATTCAATCCACAAGACATTTTCATTTATGCATGCTTTTATATTTATGTGAGAATGGTTAAGTTAATCATGGATACCACTAACCTAGGGGAAGAATGTTGGTAATTTTAATGTTATCAACGGATTTGAGTGTATTGGATTGACTTGTCAATCAAGATAATAATATAATGATTAATAGAGTTAGGTGACACGAGAATGCAGGATTGTGTAACTTTAATATTATTTGGGCCTTAAGGTAATAATTGAGTTTATCATATTAATGTTTATTTGGGTTTATTAGTTATTTGGGCTTACTTAATGTGGATCTCTAAATAATCGTATTTTGGGCTAAATGGATTTTATATTATCATTGTTCTGTTATAGTCCAATATACTATATTGAAAGTACAAAAAGTAGTTTAGTTTAATTGAGTTTTTTTTTTCAGCCCAGATAATGATTTTTCTAATTATTCTATTTAATGCTAAAAGTCCAAAAAGCTGTTTTAATTGTTGGCGAAGTCAAATTTTGACTTTTGTCTTTACTCGATCGCATGATACAAAAAATGTATACAAGAACTTACGGTTACAAAGGGTTATCAATATACACAATCATAGAAGTAAGATAAAATACAAACCACATTTCGTATATAAACTGTAAAAATCATTTAAAAAGTATTATTTTGCATAGTGACGAAACTTGAGATCTCCGACCGGGGGGTCAAAAACCTATATACCTAAAAAATTTATAAAACCGGGGGTCGAAAACGTGTATGCCTAAAAAATTTATACGAAAACTACATACCGAACTATACTGAGCGAAAAGTTCGGGAGGTCGGGCGCCCGCCGACCCCTTTCTATCTTGCGCCCCTAATGTGGCATCCAACCAATTATAAAGAAATGCTAAAATAATAACCTAAATCATATTAATTATATTGAATTCTCTATAATTATGTTAACAATCAATTAATTCTTTATTTGGATCTTCCTTTTGTTTTTTATGTGCTGTTTTTCATAAAGAATAGTGCTGATATCATTAACATGTGTGCTAAAATCAATTATCTTGATTAATTTTTATGTGCTAATATGATTCAAAAATGCTACTTTTATGTATGTATTGTTTTAGTCTGTGCTAATTGATCTTTTTTTAAGTGCTAGGATATATATTCTTACGGTTTGTAGGATAAATATGGTTTGTCCCGTAACCAAACCCATTAATCACATATTTATCAAATTCAGATTCTATCAAGAACGAATCTCTTTCTAATTCGATAAATTATTACGTGTAACCCGTAAATAAATTTATCTAATAGTTCTCAAACGCTTCAGAGATTAATTCAGGTTTCATTATTCGCAATTTCAATTCAGATTTTAGGTTTGTTAATTGGTTGAATTTACTTTTAGTACTAAATACACAACATATTACAATCGGACACTAAAGTGCAACAGAAATCAAATACTAATCGGCATCAATCCTTTTCCTCTACTTTTTATCCAAACATAAGAGGATGCATTTATTTCATTGACTATTTGAACGCATCGGGCCTTTTGTTATTAACTAGTTTATATATAAGACTAGTTGAAGCCCCACCCACGTTGCTGGGCGTAGGCCGAATATTTATCAACCAATTAAAAAACAATATCATAGTTTTGCTAGAGAAATAACAAAAAACAAAAAAGATGACAAAATTTTAATTTGTCAGGTTCAATGAGCGAGTGTTAGACAGCTTCCTGACATGTATAAAAATTAAATCAAGTAAACCAATTAAAACAAAACAATTCCATAGTTTGCTAAAAAATGTAATTTTTAACCGGGGAAAATTGTAATTTTTAACTGGGCTAAATCGTAATTTGTCAAAAGCTAAAGCGAAGGCAATACTGTAATTTTGAGCCTGGGGCAAAATCGTAATTTTAAGCCGGGACGAATTTGTAATTATTAACTAAGAACAAAAGCATAATTTATCTGGGCCAATGGGGAAGTGCCAGGCGGCAGCCTTGTACCATTCCCCGCACCCTTTTAGTATGCCCGCGTTGCGGGGCGCTAAACCGAATATTTCTTAGTTTCATAACATGTACACATGTATTTTAGTTACTTGTACATAATATTTATAACACGATCTCAACAAAAAAATAAATCGAGTCAACCAATTAAACCAAAACACTACCATAGTTTTGCTACAAAAAAACAACTAAAACGATAGCATGCCTGTATTTTTTAGCTGGGAGCAAAATAGTAATTTGTCAGAAACAATGAGCAAAATCATATTTTTGAATTCAAAGCAAAATCATATTTTTGAACTCAAAGCAAAATCATATTTTTGAACTTAGAGCAAAATCATAATTTTGAGCTACAGAAAATAACCAAAACGATAGCAAAAGTACAAAATTTAACTGGGGCAACAATGGAATTTTTTAAATGAGTGCAAACTCATTATTTTAAACTAATGGGAAATTCGTAATTTTAAGCTGTGAGGCAAAACTATAATTTTATTATGAACTTTAGCAAAATCATAGTTTCGAACTAAGGGTAAAATCGTAACTTTTGGCTGGGGGCAAAGCGGTAACTTTATTTTGAACCGAGGCTAAAATCGTAATTTTGAGCTCAAATATAGATATTGAAATCAGAAAAAGCAACAAAAAAAAAACCACACACACAAACAGTGGTTGGCCGCCCAAAGCCACCACTAACTATTATTCACTATTCCTGCCATCTATTGAATGTAGATATTGAAAATTTCTTTTTCCCGTTTCTTGCCTTCCTTTCATATAACACTCCTTACTCATAGAGGAAGGGGCTGCCCTGGGGTGGGAGCACCGGTCAGGGTCTGATATTTTAGAGGGCATGTTATTTAAAAAAACCCAGATATGTATATGTAAAAAATATTTTTAATAGGATATACCCATACAAACACCAATATATGCCTACTTACAAAACTATTCTTATGGTTTAGATTATTTAGTAGTCCATTGGCGTTAGGTTTAGAGCTTTAGTGAGTCCAATATACAATTTCGTTAAGGCTTAAGGACACGTTTTTCAAACTCGAACAACGTACACGAATAGGGCGGCCCTGCATAGAGGCTATTATTTACCATGAGCAAATTGCTTTCAGTTTGAAACCACAAAATTTTGCCTCTATATAGCAATGATGTTTGATTGTTTAGAGAGAGAAAAGTGATAGATACATAGGTTAGTTTTAAATTCTTTTATCCGGTTGAGGCCATAGTCGTATTGCTATGCCGCATTAGTGGCTCATGTCTACATAGTCGTGTCTCTTTTGGCACCACTAAAGATTCGTTGCCTCCCTCACAAAATTTTCATAACTATTAATTTTTATGGTGTGTGCAAATGCTTAAATATATCGTTTATCAACTGATTAATGATTCATTTATGCAACGTTCTTTCATAGATTTACAATTCATTTAATAGTGTCATCTTTCGACACCCAATTAGTTGAGTGTTAAATCATCAACTCCATAACTATTGTAGGGTTTGTGCCTTTATGGAGTGTAGCCTTAGGTATTTAGTTTTGTACTGTGTGGGATCAACGAGTGCTGAAACATAGCATCCCTCTCAAAAGTTAATGCACCTAAGCCTGAGATAAAACCCACAAACTCGAAACTTGAGGCCCCTTATGGGATATTTTTTTTTGAAGTTTCATTAGAAACCGTCAACCCACGAACCGAGGGGCCACCGAACCACATTACACTATGACATATTTAAACTAATTCTCCTAAGTTAAAAGAATTCATTTTTAGCCTACTCTTAGCCCATAAAAAAACCTAAAGCCTTCACTTCCCCAATGATGTCTTGAACCCGAGCGTGTCTGTACCTGAACTTTAAACGGTTTCTAGCACGCCAAATGATCCAACATCCGATAATAATTAATCCATGTAAGACATCTGTAGCTTTCCCACATAACCCAACACGTTGTTGAAGCTCCAATAAATCCTTAACCGAGAACACAACGAACTGAGGAACATTACACCAAGACGTAGCCACATGATCCCAAAGAACTGAAGCACATATGCATGAGGTGAAGAGGTGATCAACCGATTCATCTCCAAACTCACACAAAGCGCACGTGGTGTCTTTGACGTTAATGTTTCTCTTAACTAACTCCACTGTCGTAGGGATCTTCCCCAGCTCAGCCCTCCATGCAAAAACGTTACACTTCAAAGGAATCTATTTGCACTAGCGCAACACAAAATTGCGACTATGATCCATACCTTTGTTTAGAATCCATCGAGACATTCCTCATCATGTCATAAGGCTGGTGATCTCGGCCGTTTCCAACGATGAAATAAAAAGAGAATAAAAACTATGGTTGAGGATCAAATACAAAGGCTCATAAAAAAAGAAGTCATACAAAGGGTATCAAACGGACTCTGATTAACCTCATTCAAGCGGCATTGGAACCGTCTCATCCTCTCCGATGTTAGATTTGAGGTTTTCACTTTTGTATTTATAGGTTGTGGATTTTAGAATTTTTGTTTATTATCGTTATGTCTTTTCTATATTTGTGTTGTCATGTCTTTTTTGCGACTCATTGTATCTTTTTTCCTCAACATTGTGTAATATTTTACGGCATTGTGTTATATTTTGCCCGACATTATGTAATCTTGTACGATCCATTGTGTCTTTGTACACTTCTTATTTTTAAGAGTCTTTGTAGAATAACTTACCCTGAAAAGCATTACCTTAGCCGTTTCCGATCCACGCCGTTTATGGTTATTGCGAGCCATTTTGTTCTTCAATAAAATATATTTACTTATTTTTTTCATCATTTTTTCAATCATGTTAATACTTTTCATATTGCAATGATATGAAATGATGGAATTTATAGTTTAAAAAGGTTTATATAAAACCAACTAAAAATAAACAAATAACACCTATTAACTAAACAGTTAAAGTATTATCTAGGATACAAATTAATACATGATGTCCTGTGTGTTGCCATAAGAACAAGAGTTCAACTCTACATGTGTTGCCTAAAGAACAACATACATATGTTTTAATAGTATTGGATATTATCAACTCAAGATAAGGCAACTAGAAGTAAAGCTTGAAGATAAAACATTGAGATCATAAAATATCACTCGAACTTCAAACATATAAGATCATGTGTTTTTGTTATCTTCTGCTGCTACGTAGAGCATGTGATGGTGGCACTAAGCCCGGCCACGTGGGTAGGCTGACGTGGAACACAGTCCCGTAGGGGCGTGAAAGGGGAATTGCCCAGTTGAGTTGATTGTGAAGAACTTCGCAGGCGTGAGGGCAACAAGCTTCCATTTCACCCTATCATATTAACACCCCTCGCATCCACTTCCAACTTTAGACTTTTTTATTTATTTTTTTATATCTTAATTCAACACACCATGAGAGTATATATTGTGGGGTGCTAAGCCCCACCACGTCAACGAGGAGGGCACTACACTCCGCTAAGGGAAGGCGCGAGCAGGGGCGTACCCACTCCTCTCAATGGGGGTGGCGGGCGCAGATCTTGAGGATCTATAATGTTAAAAATAACCGAAAATCCTGACCGAACTCCTAAAAATTTTCCGCTCCCTAGGAAAACTTTTATATCATAAATTTAATATAAACACTATAGTTAATTACGTTAATTTATATAATAATATAAATTACCAATTAGCCCATTAAGGCATTACTTCAATCCATTGTCCAAGCTCATTACATTAGCCCAATCGAACCCATTCTTTTTAAACATAATAAAAAAATTGGGAGGCGTTTCACTTCCCACCCGAATCCCACTACCCAAACCCAAAATTCCATCGGCATTTCCTGTTGCAGTGCTTCTCATCACCCATCGAGCAAAATCCGACCACCCCTACCACCATATCGCCGACGACCACAATGCCGACAACCCCAGCCACCATATTCTGACCAAGGTGTGTTTTTTCACCCCCATCCCATGTTTTTTTATACTTTTATTTGTTGTTTGATTTGATGAATGATGATTAGGAAAATTTAATGTTTTAGATTTAGTTTGTTTGCTTTTGTGATTAGAACTAGAATTAAGACATTGTTTGTTTATGTTATTAGAATTTAGATTGAATACTAGGGTTTGAAAATTGAAATTGAAACATTGTTTAAGTTGGTTAGATATTAACATGACCCGACCCAATCCGATGATTATATGAGTTTTAGTCTGATTATCTTTTTTTATTAACATGACACGACCCAATCCGATGATGATATGAATTTAAGTTTGATTATCTTTTTTTAACATGACCCGATCCGACTTGCCACAAACCGAAATAAATTATTATATAGCTAGGGGCCTATATTCCTTAAAAGTATTCCACACCCGTAGATATATATTTCTGGATCCGTCACTGAGTGCATGGGCAAATTTGTGTTTCCATATCTTTCTTTTTTTCCTTTATAAATTTTAGATAATATATAACCTAATCAATTTAGGGCCACCTCAACCTACCACCACATAATTTCACATTTCGCATCTTCATAACACGTGTTGGTGGGTGTGAACAGTGGCAGACCCAAAAAATTTTTCCAAAGGGTTCACTTTTTTAACTGTTCTAATATCAAATGTTCGAACATAAAAAAATACGGGTCGGTGCGACGGTTCGGTCGGTTAACATTCATCACATAATAAAAATCCGATATACAATAATGAAAAAAACATCGTCATGACACATTTAAAAACGCGTAAAAATATATTAGATGGTCTTTATGAATAAAAAAATACACAGTTGTTACTTGTTACCCACGGAGTCTCATCTGTTGAAAACGTTACATTACATTCTCGATCGAAACTTGTTATAAGAACTCCCTTGGAAAACACACAAGGGAAAATACGTTCAACCAACCAAACGTTTAAAAAACACTCGATTTGGAAAACATACAAGGGAAAATATGATGTTTATGGATTATTTTTTCAACACATTTTGTTGCTTATATAGGCGTGTCTAATCATTTGCCTGCAAATTAAAAAATAATTTTTTGAATGATAAACTAACTACTCCTAACCATACCTTTATGCGGCCTTGTTCACTTGAGTTCGTAAAAAAAGAAGTGAGAGTCAACTTTCATTGAATAAGAAAGATGAGAGTAAATCTTAAAATTGAAGGCATAAGTTATGGGTTCTAGTTTTATTAGTAACTCTTTTAAATTGTGTTCAAATACACAAAATTTGCCAATGAGGTAGTGGTGGAGTGGTTGGGGAAAGACTTGGTGTTCCTTGTGACTCACGTTCGACTCCCACTCTCCCTATTATTTTCCGTGACATCCAGGTGAAGGGCGAATACGGGTGGTGTAACACCTCGTAGAAACCCATCCTGTAAAATTCTACACGTGTCCCGCTACTCCCCACCGCCACATGTTGACCAAGAGGGGCCAAAGACGTCGTCAATATGTTAATATTAACCTCTGTATGGCAACTAAAGAATTCGAGGGACCAAATGTGAAAGAATGCCAAATTTGAGTTCTGGCAGGTGGATACGGACCGTATGGATTTTCCCATACGGTCCGCATGAGTTATTTTTTTTAACCGCCTTGAGGCCTTACGGACCGCAAGGCAAAAGCCTTACGGTCCACAAGGGGTTGCTAGCGAGCAGCCTCTTGGCAGCTTCTTGTCCTGCCACCATGAACGTGTTTGCCACCAATCCTTAGCTCTTGACACGTCCCAAAACACATGGTAGCCTCTCACAACTCCTGCTAACACTTGGCTTCACCTCCTCACCTCACCAACACTATATAAAGGATCTTGTTCTTGGTGAATCCTTGCTCATTTGCTTCAACTCCTTCACTTGCACTCCTCTGGTAGTTCCTGGACTTCAAAGAGCTCCCAAGTCAGTATCATTTCGTGCTAGCACCTCTAGTAAGTGTCCCTAACCTCCCTTGTTCAGTTTCATTAGGATTAAAGCCTAAGTCAAAGCGTTGACGTAAAAACGCTTTGACTTTAGGATAAAACCACAACGGCTCAGTCATTATATGCAACGAATGTGGTTACGTGACCGTAATTATGTAGGTATTAATCCCTCACAAAGGTGCCTCCTGATTACCACGTTCACTTGTTTTATTGTCGGGTCAAAGGAAAAGTCAACAGAAAGTCAACGGGGCAGATCCTAAATAAATTCATAATTCGTAATGTGAAGATTATAAAATGTGTTTTAACACTCTAATAACTTGGTAAATGTTAATAGAATATGTCTAAACATGTTTGGCTCGACAAATCCAAGTCTTGAGTCGGTTCACAACCGGAAGTCGCGGTATTTGACCTCCGCTTTGACTTTCAGTTCCGACCCGAATTAGCAAACTTTGAAACTGAAATTAGGTTGCATTGTGACCATGATATATTGTAATATAACCCTCTGGAGTTATATGACTTGGTTACTTAGTAATCCAAGTGTTTATCCAAGTTTCCATATAATATGCCGAATTTTGCTAAAAGGTCTCTAAGAGCTTAAAAACAAAGTTTAAACATACATGAGCATGAATATGGGTTATAAACTGATATACTAAATTATTGAATTGGTGTTGAGGCCAACTTTCTGATTTAAAATCCAAGAAATAGTTATTTCGCATAATTTACACATTTTACAACTGAACTACCCTTTAACACGTAAATGGCTTTAAACAGAACTTTGGCCTCAAAACCTTATACTTACTGATGTTGTATCATTATTAGGATTATTTGGGATATTAGTTCAGATTATAAGCTGAGTTTATTTATAAGTTCGTGTATTAAGCTTCTAAATGACGAAATTGCCCTTTCGGCACTTAACATGGGATTTAAAGCATTTAAGGAACCAAATCTTTTATACACTGAAATATCATGTTAAATATTATATGTTCAACAGACCAAAACAGATTTTAACATCAGTTTCACATAAACCCCAATTAAATCGTCATTTAGCACCTTAATCGTCGTTTCGGGGCATAGTATGGTTCAAGACCGTATCTATGACCCAAAACTTGATACCTACTGATTTTAAAACATATTTTTTATATAATTACAGTAGGTACATGATTTAAACTCAGATTCCCAAATAAGTTATCAAGGCTATGTGTGAAATGACCAAAATGCCCTTTCGGGACATAGTTTGGTCTTAAACTTAACATCCACACATAAGGTTGATATCCTACTGATATAACATCATAATTAAACTATTTTTACAGTAAGTTTATGACCATTACATCAGTTTTCTCATGAGATCATTTTATAAGCCATAAAATGATCAAATTGCCCTTTTTAGGCTTATTTTGATTTTAAAACCATAACGGACCAACATGTTGATAACTTACTGATGTTACAACATGTTTAAAGTATAATGGCATATGGAACTTGTATAGGACTCACCCGGTTACCCGGTTTCGCTTATATGTGTACGGTTCGGCCTACGTAACTAGTTTACGTAATCTAACCAAAACGGGTTTAACCTTATCATTTTATTTTCAAAATCCAGAATGTAACATGTTTACCTATATTAAACAAGTCCCCATACTTGTCGGGTTTAAATTACATTCTATTCTGGTCATCGCTTAATCTAGCGTTTAGTACCGTTATTATCTTTAAGCTCCCGGTTCGAGTCTACAAAGTAGATAGGACCCGTTAGTATTCTAATTGGTTATACACACCATCATTTCCAGAATAAAAGCCTCCGGTAGATTGTCAACTAAGCTTACTTTTGATTGTTCGGCTGAGTTAGTAATTTACTGAAAGATTAGCCTAGGTAAATACTTTTAACTTATTTTCCCTATACGGGCTTGGGATACGGTATAATAATACCGCTTGGTCGGGTATGGGATCATGTTATCGGATTGTGATTTACTGAATCTTCATAACTCCTTTTATTCTGTATTGTTTGATAACTTAAATATTGGGGGTTAACTCGACCATGTCTGGGATATCCTTGGCTCATTTAAGTTACTTATGGCCTCGACCTTAAGTGCGGGGTGTAGGCATACACCTGACAGATGCTAATGCTAATAAAATATTGAATCCCATTGGTGGATTATTTAAGTGGCGTGTCGGTTAATCAGGTTATTCGGTTTCTGCACCGGACCCCATATGTATTGACAAACATGTAAAACTGTAAACAAAGTCATTTTGAACTATCCCAAGTTATTTATAAAATGTGCCAAGTGCACTTAAAACCATTTTCGGAAATATTTTCAAAATGAGTCGGTTATTAGTATTTACCAGTGAAAACTGACGTATTTTCAAAAGATCAAGTTACAGGTGACAACACGAAATAGGCTGGGAGCTGCTTGATAGTAACGTAAGAGGATTTTGCGAGTCCTTAGGTACCCGAAGTCTGTCGAACAATTATTTTGTATATATTTATTTTGATCCGCATGTGGATCTTTCTTTACAAGCCTTGTAATTTACATTCGAACTTTGAAACTCGGTTTGTAATAGTAATTTAAATCCAAGACTTTCGTTGTGCTGTGTTATGATTGCTTATGATGTTATCAACTACGTCACGATATTCCCCATCCGAGCCCACCGGGTACACGTGGAAATAGGGTGTGACAGGTTGGTATCAGAGCCAACATTCGAGTGAATTAAACACTAGCCTTTTGTGTTTAATCTCGAAAATACACAATATCACATTCCTTAGGCTTCCAAGTCTCGCCTTTGACCTAAGAGTACTCATTTCATTATTCAGTTATTGTTATTGTTTTGCTTTGTTTTAACTTATTGTTGAAAGCTGGAATCATGCCACCAAAATTCAGACGTGGAGGTAAAGGCAAAGGTCCCATGAGGGGCGGACCTTCCATGACAGGACCATCTTTTAGACCTTCCCTAGCTGGAGCATCTAATATACACAATTTCAACCCTTATGAAGGAGCGGGTGATTCTTCTGCGTCTCCATTCGAACCATATAGACATTCCATCTCGCATGAATATTCGCCACCCCAATCCCACTCTCAACATTCCCATCATTCACACCATTCACATCACTCCACACCATTCCCATTCCCAATCACACTACGAGTTCTTAAACTTTAACCCCGTTGACCATGTTCAACCCTCACCAGAGACTCCTCCCGTCCACTCACCCACGCATATGGAGGAAGATTCAGCTCCTGAGGAACTCCCGACAGGATCATACGGACATCCGATCGAGTTGTCCAGCGGGTCAAATTCGGTAGCGGGATCACCTTACCGAGGTCCCGACGAGTACCAGCAATGGTGGGGAAATTATAAGTTCTATTATAATCCTTCCTACCACAACACCCCTCCCCTTCATGAACTATCACCACATCCTCAAATCGAGGATGAACCTATGCAACCGGTGGAACAACCTCAACCACCGCCTGAATCATCACAACCACGTCGGAGGCATGGCGCATACATATCAGTGTGTGCTGGTCAAAGGTCGGGTTTGCTGCCACCTTTACCACCATCTTACCCTATTATTCCTGGGGATCCACAAATGGGTGGACCCTCAAACACATCACCAGTGGTGGAACCCCCACCACAACCAGCTGTTGAGCCTCTGCCTCAACCACCACTACCACCGCAGGGTTTTGCAAACCCAATACCTTCTTATGCAGGGTCGTCTGGGTCTAACTCTTTCGACCCACCTGGCCTGTATAATTACATCCACCGTGGTCAAGAACATGATCCATATTATGATGCAGTCATTCATAATAACCTTTATCCTCCCCCTTTCCCTAATTACACACTTCCTTATTCATCTTATGCTGCTACTAGGTATCCACCTTATGGATATCCGTATCCAGTTGCGCCTCAGCCGCAACCACCTCCACATCAGCCTCAACCACAACCACAAGTACCACTCGAGGCTCTCAATGAGGCCTTAGATCGAGTCAAGTAAATGCAACAACAAGTGGAGAAATCAGAAAAGAGGACAACTAAATTTTTCAAGAAAATCTGCAAAGCTGTGAAAGGAAAGAAGGATGGGTAGTTTTTGTATTTATACTTACGTTTTAATTTCCAAAAGTCCTTATAAGGACATTGTATTTCTTTAAGCCCCTGCGTGGGTATGTTTTTATTTTAGTCCCTGTGAGGACAAAGCTTAGTATTTAAAAGACCTGTTTAAAGGCAAAATATGTAATCCCCATCTTTTTGATGAATTTCAAAATTTTGCTTTAATATGCATTCTTATTTGTTCCTTCGTTCATACGAGCGTCTCGATTTTAATTCGATTTTATCGCTCCGCTATAAACTCCAAAAGATCTTCTTGATGGTTTACACATGCCAAGTGATTAGGTCACATTAATTGGCAAAATAAATAGTTAAGGTGGAATAATCTTCTACCATGATAGTTAAGGAAGATCATCCCTTCTATCTAGAGGTAGTAACTATGTTCAAACCTCCAAGCCTTTATGGTAAATACGATCATGGCTAACTGTTGAACCATTTTAAGACATCATTCTATGTTAATATTCAAGTAATATTGACACTCCTGGCAGTGTGGCGTGAGGAACCACACTAGCCATAAAAATATTTGAACTTTGATTCAAATATTATAAGTCTAAACGATCGTTGTGATCGAGACAAATATCATCATTATGATGATAAACATTTAAACACCCATTGGAGGTGTATTACCAACGGGTTATCTTTAACGTGTCCAATAGTGACACTGATAGTTGTAGTCTAGGACTCCCTGTTCAATCTTCTTAGACTACGTGTCAAAGGCCCTTTTGTGCCATATCTTTCGTCCTTGTGACAAGCTCTCGAGCTATCCTAAAATTGTCAACGCGACAATGACTGCGACATTTTGATCCACTGTCTAAAAATTCTGGACTATGTCTGATCCTATGAATACCTATGTTGATCCTTTAGAGACCTAGGATATATATAAAGCATTCATTTGAAATGCTAAAGCCTAAATGGTTTAATTATATCATGGCTAACACATAAGAATACCTTTTTCACTGTATAGTACCGAAGCATTAATGGCCCACTCCGACGATGCAAGCAGTCACCACAAAAATGATGATCACAATAAGGCAAATATCATCATTAATGAAGATGACTTCTAGGCTCGCTTTGATGCAGCCATGGCTAAGGCTATGAAAAAAGCCTTAGAGAAATTGAATAGGTCGAATGCTACACACTCTATGTCTGTATCGAAACCACTCTCGATACCTCCTGCCTCTAATAAGAAGGAGTGTTCTGTGCACTCAAGCATGAGGGACGAGCCTAAGAAGCAAGAGATCCTGGACAAGACTAATACTTCCAAGGATGGCTGCTCGTACAAATACTTGATCACATGCAAGCCACGAGATTTCAATGGAGAAAGGGGGCTATCGAGACCCTGAGATGGCTCGATGAGATTGAAACAGTGGTGGATATTAGTGACTGCACTGATAAAGACACTGTAAAGTTTGTATCACAGTCTTTTAAGGTTAGCGCCCCGATTTGGTGGAAGGCCTTGATGCAATCATCGGGAAAGGTCCACCTCTATAACTTGGGATGGTCCCAATTTGTGGACCTAGTCAAGGACACGTACTGCCCACCACACAAGGTGGAAAAGATTGAAATGGACTTCCTTGCTCTAACGATGAAGAACCTCGATTGTCGGAAGTTTGTTACCGACTTCGACTCGTACTCCAGGCTGGTGCCATATCTAGTCATTCGAGAACCTAAGCGCATCGCGCGCTTTATCAATGCTTTGGCTCCAGAGATCAGGAGTTTGGTTAGGCTGTTCAGCCTAACACTTATAAATCTGCTGTCGAGCTAGCTCTTTCCCTCACTCAAGATTATGTGAGGAGAATGTCAGCCCGAAAGGAAGCTGAAGGAAAGAGGAAAAGGGAGGATGAAAACTCCCAACGGTTCAAGAAGAAAGGGAAATTTGGATCCTGTAGAAACCAAAACAGGTCTGAGGATAGACCTGAATGCAAAATTTGCAAGAAACGACACGGTGGACAGTGTCGGTTCGATCCACAAGCTAAACCTTGGGGTATTTGTAAAAAGATGGGACACAAGACCCTGGACTGTAGGGATATCAAAGATGCGACTTGCTTTAAATGTGGTGAGAAGGCCACATAAAAACAAACTGCTCCAAGAATGCGAAGGATGATAATGCAAAGTCTGGTGGAGCTAAGAAAAGCAATGCTCGGGCCTTTCAGATGAACGCCTGAGAGGCTGTCAATGATAAAAACGTCATAACAGGTACTTTCCTCATCAACGACACCTTTGCTAGAGTTCTATTTGATTCGGGGGCTGATAATTCGTTTGTTGACCATAAGTTTAGCAAACTATTAAACTTGCCCGTAAGAACTCTAGACATAACATGTGAGGTAGAACTTACCGACGGAACCATTGAAACCGATTCTTCCATTCTGGATGGATGTTTCATATCCATCAAGAATCATTTGATCCCTATCTCTCTTGCTAATGAAATTGGCGGGGTTTGATGTAGTCTTAGGCATGGATTGGTTATCCCATAACCAAGCCCGCATTGCCTGTGATAAGAAACTAATCGAGATTAAAACCCCATTTGGTGATATCCTCACCATCTTTGGAGATATACATTACGGATTGCGAGAAAAAGTTGATATGCTTAAGGCATTTCGATGTATGAAGAGAAGTTGTGTCATCTATATGGCACAAAAACGTTGATGAACCTAAGCCGAATATTGAAGATATACCCATTATTTCGGATTACCCGGATGTTTTTCCTGAGGAATTACCCAGTCTACCCCCTGATAGACAAGTCGAGTTTAGGATCGACATCCTACCTGGATCTGCACCTATTGCAAGAGCGCCCTATTGTTTAGCCCCAACAGAGATGAAGGAATTGAGAATTCAGCTTGATGAACTTTTGGAAAAAGGATTTTTTCAGCCTAGTTCATCACCGCGGGGAGCTTCGATCTTGTTTGTCAAAAAGAGGGATGGTTCAATGCGTATGTGCATTGATTATCATGAGCTCAATAAGATAACAATCAAGAATCGTTATCCTTTACCCAGGATCGACGATCTGTTTGATCAGCTACAAGGGGCAAGTTACTTCTCGAAGATAGATTTAAGATCTGGTTATTATCAAATGAAAGTTAGGAATGAGGATGTTCCAAAAACTGCTTTTAGAACGAGACATGGACATCATGAGTTTCTAGTGATACCTTTTGGGCTCACTAATGCACCAGCAGCATTCATGGATCTCATGAATATAGTCTGCAAGCCTTACTTAGATAAGTTCGTCATTGTCTTTATTGACGACATACTTATCTATTCTCGTAATCAAATCGATTATACGAGAAACATCTTAGGTGCATTCTAGAGTTGTTACAAAAGGAGAAGTTGTTGCAAAATTTTCTATGTGCGAATTTTGGCTGTCGAAGTCCAATTCCTTGGACATGTGGTTAGTGAGCGTGTTATCCAAGTTGATCCCGCTAAAATTGAAGCCATAATGAATTGGGAAGCACCAAAGACAGCTTCTGAAGTCCGCAGTTTTCTAGGAGGGGCCGCTTACTATAGAAGATTCATTGAAAATTTCTCTAGAATAGCCACTCCCTTAACAGCTTTGACCCGCAAGAATGTCAAGTTCGACTGGGGTCCAAAGCAACGAGAATCCTTCGAAACTCTGAAGCAAAGATTGAGCAATGCTCCGGTATTGACACTACCCGAGGATGTTGAGGAGTTTGTAGTATACTGCGATGCTTCGCACACAGGCATGGGTTGTGTGCTTATGCAAAAAGGCAAAGTGATTGTCTATGCATCGCGACAACTCAAAGTGCATGAAAAGAACTACACTACTCATGATTTGGAATTGGGTGCCGTTGTATTTGCACTTAAGTTATGGAGGCATTACATATACAGAACAAAGTGTATCATATACACAGATCACAAAAGCCTTCAACATTTTTTAATCAAAAGGAACAGAATATGTGCCAACGCCGATGGATGGAAACTTTGAATGACTATGATTGCGAGATTCGATATCACCCCGGTAAAGCGAATGTAGTCGCTGATGCGCTTAGTCGCAAAGAAAGGGTTAGACCATTGAGGGTTAACGCCAAAAGTATAGAAGTGAAGAACAACCTGAATGAAAAGTTGCTGGAAGCGCAAAGGCAAGCTATGTTAAATGAGAACATAACCAATGAGTAACTAGGTGGAACTATGGAACAGTTAACACCCGGTGATGATGGAATCCTTAAATTTAATCGAAGAATTTGGGTTCCAGTCTTTAGAGGACTTAGAGAACTAATTCTCCAGGAAGCACATAGTTCCAAGTACTCTGTTCACCCAGGAGGCGATAAGATGTACCAAGACTTGAAGTCTAACTATTGGTGGATGGGTTTGAAGAAATCCATAGCCACTTATGTATCAAAGTGTCTGACGTGTTCGCAAGTGAAAGCTGAACACCAAAAACCGTCAGGACTTCTACAACAACTAGAGATTCCCATGTGGAAATGGGAATTGGTAACCATGGATTTCATAACTAAGTTACCTAAGACTAAAAGTGGAAAGGACACGATTTGGGTTATCGTGGATAAGCTGACTAAGTCAGCACATTTCTTGCCAATAAAGGAAACTTCTAGTTCGGACAAATTGGCAAAGATGTATGTGGACAAGATCGTGTCCCTACATGGAGTGTCGGTGTCTATTGTATCCAATAGATATACAAGATATACCTCTCACTTTTGGAAAAGCTTCCAACAATCTCTTGGCACTCGATTGAACTTCAGTACCGCTTATCATCCGCAAACTAATGGACAAAGTGAGCGTACTATTCAAACTCTTGAGGACATGCTTCGAGCGTGTGTGATCGACTTAGGTGGTAGTTGGGATAACCACCTACCCTTAATTGATCCTATAATAATAGTTATCATACGAGCATTAAAGCCACACCTTTTGAGGCTTTATATGGGAGAAAATGTCGGACGCCTATTTGTTGGGCCGAAGTTAGGGAAGCCCAACTATCAGGACCAGAAATTGTTCTAGAAACAGTGGAAAAGGTTGGACAAATCCTTGACCGTTTAAAAGATGCACAAGATCGACATAAAAGTTATGCCGACAAGAGGCGCAAACCTTTGAAATTCCAAGTAGGGGACAAGATTATGCTAAAAGTATCACCCTGGAAAGGTGTGATGCGCTTTGGTAAAAAGGGTAAGCTGTGCCCAAGATATATAGGACCATACGAAATTATCGAATGCGTTGGTTCTGTGGCTTACAAACTTAAGCTACCCGAAAAGCTAAGTGGAATACATGACGTGTTCCATATTTCCAACTTAAAGAAGTGCTTAACCAATGAGTCACTAGCAATGCCGCACGATGATGTTCAAATCGATGAAAACTTAGGTTTCGTGGAGAAACCAATTGCGATCGAGGATCGGCAAGTTAAGAAGCTTCGTAGGAAGCACGTGCCTATTGTAAAGGTCAAATGGGATGCCCGTGAAGGCCCTAAGTATAGTTGGGAGGTCGAGTCCACTATACGACAAAAGTACTCCTATCTATTTGATTAAATCTCGAGGTCGAGATTTCTTTTAAGGGGGTGAGGATGTAACACCTCGTAGAAACCCGTCCTGTAAAATTCCGACACGTGTCCCGCTACTCCCCATCACCACATGTTGACCAAGAGGGGCTAAAGACGTCGTCAATATCTTAATATTAACCTCTGTATGGCAACTAAAGAAGTTGAGGGACCAAATGTGAAAGAATGCCAAAATTTGAGTTATGGCAGGTGGATACGGACCACGTGGATTTTCCCATACGGTCCGCATGAGTTAATTTTTTTTAACCGCCTTGAGGCCTTACGGACCGCAAGGCAAAAGCCTTACGGTCCGCAAGGGGTTGCCAACGAGCAGCCTCTTGGCAGCTTCTAGTCCTGCCACCATGAACGTCTTTTGCCACCAATCCTTTGCCCTTGACACGTCCCAAAACACATGGTAGCCTCTCACAACTCCTGCTAACACTTGGCTTCACCTCCTCACTTCACCAACATTATATAAAGGATCATGTTCTTGGTGAATCCTTGCTCATTTGCTTCAACTCCTTCACTTGCACTCCTCTGGTGGTTCCTGGACTTCAAGGAGCTCCCAAGTCAGTAACATTTCGTGCTAGCACCTCTAGTAAGTGTCCCTAACCTCCCTTGTTAAGAAGCTTCGTAGGAAGCACGTGCCTATTGTAATGATCAAATGGGACGCCCGCCGAGGCCCTAAGTATAATTGGGAGGTCGAGTCCACTATGCGACAAAAGTACCCCTATCTTTTTGATTAAATCTCGAGGTCGAGATTTCTTTTAAGGGGGTGAGGATGTAACACCTCGTACAAACCCCTCCTGTAAAATTCCGACACGTGTCTTGCTACTCCCCATCACCACATGTTGACCAAGAGGGGCCAAAGACGTCGTCAATATCTTAGTATTAACCTCTGTATGGCAACTAAAGAAGTCGAGGGACCAAATGTGAAAGAATGCCAAAATTTGAGTTATGGCAGGTGGATACGGACCGCATGGATTTTCCCATACGGTCCGCTTAAGTTAATTTTTTTAACCGCCTTGAGGCCTTACGGACCGCAAGGCAAAAGCCTTATGGTCCGCAAGGGGATGCCAGCGAGCAGCTTCTTGTCCTGCCACCATGAACGTGTTTTGCCACCAATCCTTTGCTCTTGACACGTCCCAAAACACATGGTAGCCTCTCACAACTCCTGCTAACACTTGGCTTCACTTCCTCACATCACCAACACTATATAAAGGATCTTCTTCTTGGTGAATCCTTGCTCATTTGCTTCAACTCCTTCACTTGCACTCCTCTGGTGGTTCCTGGACTTCAAGGAGCTCCCAAGTCAGTAACATTTCGGGCTAGCACCTCTGGTAAGTGTCTCTCACCTCCCTTGTTAAGAAGCTTCATAGGAAGCACGTGCCTATTGTAAAGGTCAGATGGGACGCCCGTCGAGGCCCTAAGTATACTTGGGAGGTCGAGTCCACTATGTGAAAAAAGTACCCCTATCTTTTTGATTAAATCTCGAGGTCAAGATTTCTTTTAAGGGGTGAGGATGTAACACCTTGTAGAAACCCGTATTGTAAAATTCCGACACATGTCCCGCTACTCCCCATCGCCACATGTCGACCAAGAGGGGCCAAAGACATCGTCAATATGTTAATATTAACCTCTGTATGGAAACTAAAGAAGTCGAGGGACCAAATGTGAAAGAAAGCCAAAATTTAAGTTATGTCAGGTGGATAAGGACCGCATGGATTTTCCCATACGGTCCGCATGAGTTAATTTTTTTTAACCGCCTTGAGGCCTTACGGTCCGTAAGGGGTTGCCAGCGAGCAGCCTCTTGGCAGCTTCTTGTCCCGCCACCATGAACGTGTTTTGCCACCAATCCTTTGCTCTTGACACGTCCCAAAACACATGGTAGCTTCTCACAACTCCTGCTAACACTTGGCTTCACCTCCTCACTTCACCAACACTATATAAAGGATCTTGTTCTTGGTGAATCCTTGCTCATTTGCTTCAACTCCTTCACTTGCACTCCTCTGGTGGTTCCTGGACTTCAAGGAGCTCCCAAGTCAATAACATTTCGTGCTAGCACCTCTAGTAAGTGTCCCTAACCTCCCTTGTTCAGTTTCATTAGGATTAAAGCCTAAGTCAAAGCGTTGACGTAAAAACGCTTTAACTTTAGGATAAAACCACAACGGCTCAGTCATTATATGCAACGAATGTGGTTACGTGACCGTAATTATGTAGGTATTAATCCCTCACAAGGGTGCCTCCTGCTTACCACGTTCACTTGTTTAATTGTCGGGTCAAAGGAAAAGTCAACAGAAAGTCAACGGGGCAGATCCTAAATAAATTCATAATTCGTAATGTGAAGATTATAAAATGTGTTTTAACACTATAATAACTTGGTAAATGTTAATGGAATATGTCTAAACATGTTTGGCTCGACAAATCCAATTCTTGAGTCGGTTCACAACCGGAAGTCGCGGTATTTGACCTCCGCTTTGACTTTCAGTTCCGACCCGAATTAGCAAACTTTGAAACTGAAATTAGGTTGCATTGTGACCATGATATATTGTAATATAACCCTCTGGAGTTATATGACTTGGTTACTTAGTAATCCAAGTGTTTATGCAAGTTTCCATATAATATGCTGAATTTTGCTAAAAGGCCCCTAAGAGCTTAAAAACAAAGTCTAAACATAGATGAGCATGAATATGGGTTATAAACTGATATACTAAATTATTGAATTGTGTGTTGAGGCCAATTTTCTGATTTAAAATCCAAGAAATAGTTATTTCGCATAACTTACACATTTTGCACCTAAACTACCCTTTAACACGTAAATTGCTTTAAACATAACTTTGGCCTCAAAACCTTATACTTACTGATGGTGTATCATTTTTAGGATTATTTGGGATATTAATTCAGATTATAAGCTGAGTTTATTTATAAGTTCGTGTATTAAGATTCTAAATGACGAAATTGCCCTTTCGGCACTTAACATGGGATTTAAAGCATTTAAGGAACCAAATCTTTTATACACTGATATATCATGTTAAATAATATATGTTCAACAGACCATAACAGATTTTAACATCAGTTTCACATAAACCCCAATTAAATCGTCATTTAGCGCCTTAATCGCTGTTTCGGGGCATAGTATGGTTCAAGACCGTGTCTATGACCCCCAAACTTGATACCTATTGATTTTAAAACATATTTTATATATAATTACAGTAGGTACATGATTTAAACTCAGATTCCCAAATAAGTTATCAAGGCTATGTGTGAAATGACCAAAATGCCCTTTCGGGACATAGTTGTGTCTTAAACTTAACATCCACACATAAGGTTGATATCCTACTGATATAACATCATAATTAAACTATTTTTACAGTAAGTTTATGACCATTACATCAGTTTGCTCATAAGATCATTTTATAAGCCGTAAAATGATCAACTTGTCCTTTTTAGGCTTATTTTGATTTTAAAACCATAACGGACCAACATGTGGATAACTTACTGATGTTACAACATGTTTACAGTATAATGGCATATGGAACTTGTATAGGAATCACCCGGTTACCCGGTTTCGCTTATATGTGTTCGGTTCGGCGTACGTAACTAGTTTACGTAATCTAACCACAACGGGTTTAACCTTATCATTTTATTTTCAAAATCCAAAATGTAACATGTTTACCCATATTAAACAAGTCCCCATACTTGTAGGGTTTAAACTACATTCTATTACGGTTATCGCTTAATCTAGCGTTTAGTACCGTTATTATCTTTAAGCTTCCCGGTTCGTGTCTACAAAGTAGATAGGACCCGTTAGCATTCTAATTGGTTATACACACTATCATTTCCAGACTAAAAGCCTCCTGGTAGATTGTCAACTAAGCTTACTTTTGATTGTTCGGCTGAGTTAGTAATTTATTGAAAGATTAGCCCAGGTAAATACTTTTAACTTATTTTCCTTATACGGGCTTGGGATACGGTATAACAATACCGCTTGGTCCGGGTATGGGATCATGTTATCGGATTGTGATTTACTAAATCTTCATAACCCGTTTTATTCTGTATTGTTTGGTAACTTAAACATTGGGGTTAACTCGACCGTGTGTGGGATATCCTTGGCTCATTTAAGTTACTAATGGCCACGACCTTAAGCGCGGGGTGTAGGCATACACCTGACAGATGCTAATGCTAATAAAATGTTGAATCCCATTGGTGGATTATTTACGTGGCGTGTCGGTTAATCAGGTTATTCGGTCTCTGCACCGGACCCCGTATGTATTGATAAACATGTAAAATTGTAAACAAGGTCATTTTGAACTATCCCAAGTTATTTATAAAATGTGCCAAGTGCACCTAAAACCATTTCCGGAAATATTTTCAAAATGAGTCGGTTATTAGTATTTACCAGTGAAAACTGACGTATTTTCAAAAGATCAAGTTACAGGTGACAACGCGAAATAGGCTGGGAGCTGCTTGATAGTAACGTAAGAGGATTTTACAAGTCCCTAGTTACCCGAAGTTTGTCGAACAAATACTTTGTACATATTTTTTTCTATCCGCCTATGGATCTTTCTTTACAAGCCTTGTAATTTACATTCGAACTTTGAACACTTGGTTTGTAATAGTAATTTAAATCCAAGACTTCCGTTGTGCTGTGCTATGATAGGTTATGATGTTATCAACTACGTCACGAAATTCCCCAACCAGGCCCACCAGGTACACGTGGAAATAGAGGTGTGACAGGTGATGTCGGTTCGTCTTGGATGGGAGGCGATGTTTTACCGATTATTCCACTGTCGTGCCTTCGGCGGGTGGAGGTCAAGTTTCCACGCATCTGAGAGAGCCAAAGGGCTGGCGGCGGTCGAGTAATCGACCTTGGCCATAGCACTCGGTGTCATGATGGTTGACACATCATTCCTTACCATTAAAAAAAAGTTGGAGTGCAATTCAAATTAACTGAATCTAAAATTATGCAGACTATGAATGGCTAATGACTTAACACTATAAACAAAAATAATAAACCAAAAAAAAAGTCAACTTCAGAAGATTGTTAGCCGCATTACAACTCGAACCCAAGATTTTTAATAAACACAACACGCATACATACCAGTAGACCACTTCATTCATTTGTTTAAAAAGTTCTCCTATAAAATATTAAAGGGTTTCTTCAGAATTTTTTTAATGACTTAACACTATAAATTACGAACTGAACTGGTATCTGGGAACCCCTTAAATGGCTTTAGATCTGTCCCTGGGTGCGAAACGATAGGACTCCTGGGCCAGACGATAGGGCTCGCTTCTTCATTAGAAGTGTTGGTGGGTGTGTAACACGTGTTGGTGGTACAAGTTTAATGATTTAGTTAGACTTGTCTTAAAAATTGATCCCACACCAAAAAAGTAATGCTATCAAATTGCTTTAAATTGTCAATTAATATGCAAGTTTTATTTATCCATCAATCACTTCCTTCAATATCAATTTGCTTTAAATTTTCAATTAATATGCAAGTTTAATGATTAAGTTAGATTTGTCTTAAAAATTGATCCCACACCAAAAAAATCATGCTATCAAATTGCTTTAAATTGTCAATTAATATTCAAGTTTTATTTATCCATCAATCACTTCCTTCAATATCAATTTGCTTTAAATTTTCAATTAATATGCAAGTTTTACTTGTCCATCAATCACTTCCTTCATTTTTTGCTGGAGGAAATTAAGGATGGTTATGGGTCTTAAATTTAAAAATGTGGTGACCCGGGGGAAAGTGGGGAGATATCCAACTCACCATTTGCTCCACAACTTTTGCTATTACTTATTATGGATGAAATAGACGTTTGCAGAAAGAATGTTATGTTATATGTTAACTAGTTGAAGTATAGTTTGGGTTGAGTAGGAAGGATAGGAAGAAATGAGTTTGGAATATGCAGCAAAATTGAAAAATAAAGGAGAAGATTATTTTAGTCAAACTCATCTTATTTTCTCTCTTTCTCTTTCCCTATATCTTCAAAACCCATCATTTTCAATTTTTTCTTCACTTTCTATCTCTATAATCACTACCTCATCGTGCGATTTTTGTCATCAATCAACGATTCAAACACTCAATCAACATGTTCTTCAACTTTTTTGAAGAAATTCCGTTTAATTCTATATAATTTCTCATTTTTTTCTCGTGATTTTGAAGCGAATCACTCTCTTCGATCATTTATAAGTGTTTCTAGCATTCAATTTTCGTCAATCATTGAAAAAATCCTAATTAATCGTCTTTGATCTATGTGAGAACATTTTTTTAATTGCGTTTTACGATCTGGGTTTTCGTATTGCGTTTATGATCTGGTTTCGAATTAAGTCATTGCGTTTTACAAAAAAATGAAAAAAACACATTTTTTGTATTAGTCCATTGCGTTTTAGAAACAACACAATTTTTTTTTGTATTTTTAGTCCATAGCGTTTTAGAAAAAAATTCATTTTTTTTGTGTTTTTAGTCCATTACGTTTTAAAAACACATATTTTTTTGTGTTTTTAGTCCGTTGTGTTTTAGAAAAAAAAAAACACATTTTTTTCTTTTTATCCATTGCGTTTTAGAAAAAACATATTTTTTTGTGTACTTAGTCTATTGCGTTTTAGAAAAAGGACTTTTCCTTGTGTGTTTCATTGTGTTTTAGGAAAAAACACATTTATTTGTTATTTTTATCCATTGCGTTTTAGAAAAAAAAACATTAATTTCTGTTTTTTGTCCATTGCGTTTTAAAAAAAAATATTCTTTGTGTTTTTTGTCCATTGCGTTTTAGAAAAAAGATTTTTTTTGTGTTTTTATAGCCTTTAATGGACTAAGATACCCCTAAACAAACACATGTGCTTCCTTATCTTGTTCAATTCCCCCATTGAACCTTAGCCATTTATTTTAAATATAATAGATAGGATTGTGCGATACAAACAATATAGAACCATTCTTTTTTTGACAGCGCCAATTTTATTTAAAAGGAAATGATGTTTCAAGCATGCTCATAGAACTATGGATCGTGAATTTTTGACACGATACGAAAACTCAGCACGAATCTAACACAACATTTGCAGGCTTGGCTTTAGTTTAAATGGGCTCTAGTCATTTTCATGTTGAACCGTCAAAGCCATTTAATTAAACGGCTTAGGTTCGTGTCAAACCCAGCAAGTTGACAATTGACACGTTTAATCCATTTATATAATATTTTAGTTTATTTAAATCGTGTTTTTATGTTTTCAGTTAAATTGGTTGGGTATTTTATGTCGTGAATATAAATTAAAATAGAAATTGACATAAGATTTATAATTAAAAATGTAACTAGTGGATTATCCGCGCTATGCAACATGAACTAAATATGGTATCCATTTGGTTCCTTATGGTACCTACATTTCTATGGCAACCGAAAGAGAAATCCAAAAAAATATAAAGTGATCATGCCTATAAACAAATCGATACATATTCTACATCGATCGATCGAAAACAATAAAAACGAATATTGATACCGGTTTTAATAACACAGATACTGCTACCGACATTCGCCTAGTAACAGGCCAGTTCGTTTTGTTGCCAGTACCGTATCGGCAATCTGTATAGTTTACGACACAAAATATACACTATTCTGAACACAATTTATATGATAAAATGTTTGGTTACAATGGTTTTTATACAAAAGTTGTCTGATATAACCCTAAATATTAAATGTATAACCTTAATAAAGTCGTTTTTTGTCACACCCTAACCGATGGCGGAAACATCGGGATGAGACGAACAAATTGCTCAAAACTTCATAATGCTATGTGACAATATAAATTAAATTCAAATCTCATTTCAAGACTAAAATGTTCATACAAAGATTCCAAATAAAAGCAACATTGTAACAAAATTTATCTAGGTGTGCATCTAAGTCCACCTAAATTGCATTTCTTCTCAACATCGTCTCATCAATCAACCTGCAACATGTATTAAAATATATCAACAAAAGTTGGCGAGCATACAAGTTTTGTTACATAGCATAATATAGAATAAAATTGTTTAAAGGCTCATATCCAACATGAATCATGATATGCAAGTTTACTAGCATGTTGAAATGGTGTACTATAAGTTCAAACCCAAGAGTCCAACGCATTAAAATAGCCTATCCCAATAGAGTAGCGGGAGGTTAACATGTTTAACTTAACAATACCCCACGATTCGTGGGCGGTGCGTTAATCCTATAGCGCTATAATTGTTAAGGTATGCTAGCAAAGTTAATGAAGCATATATCGACACAAATAGTCTACATAACATACAAGTCTAACAAGCACCAAGTAGTTTCATGTTAAGCATGGATAGAGATTAAAATAGTTTAAGTGTCGTGTGATTTTTTTATAATGTACATGTTGCACCCAAAGTGTAAAAAGGAAAAAGGGATCGAGTATGCTCACGGTTTTGCAAAGCTTCCTAAGAAGATTCCCGCGAGTTGTAGGAGTTTGATGGAAGGAACACTGAGGTTACCCTACATGGGGTAAACGAAGGTGTGAGTATTAGATTAATAATGGAGGACTTGGAATTTGGAATGTAAAGTATGACAAAGTATACATATAAGAAGGTAGTCACCTAGGTCTAGCACTCGTTTTTAACACTATAAGAACCCATAAGGGTTAGTATGATTTCATAGGTGTAACACCTATTAGAATCGTAACGAGGAACTAAACACTTCGGTGAATAAACTTAATAACTTCATGAATAGCTATTTGGTAAACATCAAGGGTTTGGTTTTAGGTATTTTATATAGATTATATTATAGATATAAGTCAAGTAGGAGGTAGGAGGATTGAACCATCCATTTAAGACCTCTATAGTTTCATGTACTTTAAGCATGACGTAGGAGGATCAAACCATCCATTTAAGACCTCTTTAAGTTTCACCACTACACATGTTACCATAGGCAACAAGGAGGGTCATGAATATGTACAAGAGATAAAATATAACATAACCAATCTAAGGAAAAAACCAAGTAGTGGTGGACTTTAAAATTGGATAGCCCAAGCTAACCTTAGTCACATAAACACCAAGCTTCAAGCTTGTTCACTACTTGTGGGTAAAAACTTAAACAAAATAGAATATTTGTGAGGATTAAACCTCTAATTTTAAATATCTCAGCCTTGTTTTTAAGCCCAACTAACCATTCAATTGATTATGAGCATTAGGACATAGGTTTGAGATGAGTTAGACTCAATTTGACATAGTTTAAACAAGTTTAGATGAAAATAGAAAAACAGTCCACTTTGGAGCCTTTTTCGGGACATTCCAGAGCTTGTTTTTTCATGAAAAACCCATGGAGATGTTTCTAAAGTTAATCCAAGCAAGTAGGAAAAAGAATGGATGAAAAAGATTAAAAAATGAGTGAGATATGCTCACTTTTGTAAGAGGTGGTAATTCTGCTCGAATTCTTGATATTCAGTTGAATAGAAGGAGATTTGAGAGTGTTTTGATGTTTTGCAAAATGTAAAAAGGCTTGGATTACGCTTGGGTTTTATAGGGAAGGGTTAGGGTAGGTTGTGGTTGAGTTATTTGATGCTTAAGACAAGTTTAAAAACCAAAAAAAAACACAAAAACCCGCTTAGTTTTGCTGCTAGATGGGTCTGGTCGCGGCCAGGTCCCTTTCAGCGAGTGTTTATATAAATTAAGTTCCTGGTTTAAGCAAATGAGAATGTTTAGCGGAGTGGTTGTGCACGTGTAAGATGAACTGGGTGACCCGGGTTCGAGTCCTGCGGTCATCGGTTTTGTTATTATTTATTTCTTTATTATAGGTATTATATTACTTATAATTATGTACATAAATGGTCCCTGCAAGTTCTAAAATCATTAAATTACCAATTAAACCCTCAACATTATTATTTTTATAACATTCCACCATTAAACTTCCTAATCTACTAAATTATTATATATATATAAAAAAATTTAACTTTTTAAATTGTAAAAATAAAAGTTTAATTTATTTAATTAATTAATTTAATAACGAACAAGTAATTATATTCATAACGAGTTAAATTAACATAGTTTAACGAGTATCAAGTTTCATTGCGTAATAACAAATCAAGAATCTTGGATAATACAATGCTCAAACATGATTAAAATAGTTCGTTCTCATTATGATTAATGGTCCCAAATTACAAAATTGAAACAGAAGTGGATTACAACAAGGCTTCTAAAAATAATAAAAAAACGAGGATGTTTTCCAGGTATGAAAAGTATGAAAAGCCGGGCGTTACAGTCTCCCTTCCTTTAGGAAATTTCGTCCCGAAATTTAGGAAGAAGTAACGAAAAGATGCGGATGCTTAGTCTTCATATCACCCTCGAGTTCCCAAGTAAATTCAGCGCCACGTTTTCCTTCCCATAGAACCTTTACGATAGGAATTCAACTGCGCCTCAGTTTCTTGACATCTCGGTCCATGATTTCGACGGGTTTCTCCACAAAATGCAAAGTGTCGTTGATTTGGAGATCTTCAAGAGGAACTTGAAGTCCTTCTTCAGCTAGGCATTTCTTGAGATTCGAGACATGAAACGTTGGATGAACTGTCACACCCAACCGATGGCGGAATTATCGGGCAGTGGCACTAGGCGAATCAGATTGATCAAGAGAATTCCATAACAGCCATTTCAAAGATAAACATCAACATTTAATATCCCATACTATCAAACTCATAAACCTTCAAAATAACCATTACATACCAACAAAATCTCTTAAACACAATTCAATTCGATCTCCCCCAGATTTTATTACAACGTTCTAAAACAAACTAAATAAAACAAACTAAACTACGCATGCAACATCCAAGGCATCCAAGCTATAAATCCTCAACCTGTTACATACGTTAAAATACAAGTCAATACAATTAAGTAAAGGTGAGCATACGAGTTTGAATATACTAGCATAGTCGATAAAGCGTTTGTGAAACAATCTAATTACATATCATGATACACCAAAACACTTAACATAACATAGGCTCATTTCTCATGCTAACTACCGTGAGAAGGCTTGCGCGTCCATCCTAATTAGACCCCGTCGGGTGTAAGCCACACTATAGTACCATACTAGCTAAGGAGGCAAGTTAACGAAAATAAGTCCTATTCACATGTTTCTAGTATCACGTGTCGAGCATATACAATCAGATTATTCGCATGTGATAAACAGTTTTGATTCGTGATGTGATTTTGTTTATAGGAATGTATGTAACACCCAAATGTGCGTTTAAAGCGAAAATGGGTCAAGTATACTCACTGTGGGTGTGTTTTAGTTAGCGTAGAGATACTGAGGAGAGTTGCGGAGAATGCCGGTTCAGCCTGTAGACGAACAGAAGTACATCAGTCTTCCGAAAAGCTTAAACGGTTAAGTCTTGGTTGGGCAGTAGCCAAGTTCGGGCGAACTTGTATGATCTTAGTGAGTTTATAGCCAAGTTCGGTCGAACTTGATGAGTTTGCTAAGAAACTTGTCAAGTTCGGGCGAACTTGTAGGAAAACCTTACTGACAAGGCAAGTTCGGTCGAACTTGTATGGTTTCCTAAGAAGCCAGGCAAGTCCGGGCGAACTTGCAAGAATTTTTGTGAAGAAACGGGTACAAGTTCGTCGAACTTGACCTGGTGAGCTGGTGATTCTCGAGCGAACTTGATGTTTTCGGGTCTAAAATCTTGCGTTTTCGCGTCGTTTGCTGAGGAAAATCGAGTGTTCATCCCTCCAACCCTGTGCTACTGAGCAAACTTAGGTCGGAGAGGTCTTTTAGAGCTGTTTTAGTCGTTTTACAAAAGCGTGGGCTAATCCGGGCAAACTCGGGGTTCGTTCGGATTAGTCCGGCTTGTGTAAACCAACATAAACGTCCTTGTGCTTCCAGATCTGGGATCTTGAATGATAGATGCTTCGTTTCATATCAGAAAATGAACAAAACATCCTCAAAAGTCCATAGTTTGTGTCAAAATCGATATTTATCAAAGGTTTTCTCAGATCTATCACCTACAAGCCGAGATCTTACAGATCTCGTGTTTGGGAAGTTTCTACTATCGCCAAACGAACTCGTATTGTGTAGATCTAAGCTTAAAACAGAAGTTTTTAAAGAAAAAGATGAAGATTTTCGTAAAAGAATGGGTTTTGATGAAAACGAAGGTAGATCCTGTGCAAAATCATTGTAAACCTTTGTTGGTTGTTGATAAACGTTGTTGTAGTGGAAATCGGGTCGTTTCTTACTTAGAACACGAGAGATTTGGGATGAGGGAGCTCTGAGCGAACTTGGTCAGCAAGTGCAAATGAGAGGAATGAGCTGGGTATTTATAGGAGAGGGAGCTGAGGGAGACAAGTTTGGCCGAACTTGCATGTTTCCATGCAAGTTTGCGCGAACTTGGGAGAATATTGAAGGTTATTAGGTTAAGTTCGGCCGAACTTGCATATACATATGCAAGTTCGCGCAAACTTGATGGCAACAAGGGATCCTTGGTTATCAGGCAAGTTCGGCCGAACTTGGTCTGCTGACCAAGTTTCGTTTGCCGATTTCGCTTTAAGTGTTCGTTTGGTTATTCGGTTCCCCTTAAATAGTTATATTAAGCGTTAAATTAAAGCTTTAAGCGTTATAGTTGATATAATAGTGCGATTTAGCGATTCGAGAGTGCGAGAGCGATGTTATAGCGAGTCTAAACATAACCACAAACACACATAACACATAAATAACTGCGATTTGCGATGCGATTAAATAAGCGATTAGATGCGATAATAACGTACAACACCATAATTAATCAACATAAACTTTATCATAAGTCAAATCTCAGAATTACAAAAGATAGGTAAACAGGAAAACAAAAAGAAAAGATAACAATCGAATTTTCGAGTTGTTACATGAACGTTGTTGAGTTCTTGAGGTAAATCGAGTCGATAAGCCACCTTACCAATCCTTTCAAGTATCTCGAAAGGACCAACATAGCGAGGGGCAAGTTTTCCCTTTTTACCAAAACGAACTACTCCTTTCCAAGGAGATACTTTGAGGAGTACATGGTCACCAACGTTAAACTCCAATGGTTTACGCCTCTTGTCAGCGTAGCTCTTTTGTCGACTTCGAGCCTTGAGCAGATTATCACGGATCTGAAGAATCTTATCCGTTGTTTCTTGTATGATCTCAGGGCCAGTAATTTGTTTGTCACCAATCTCATGCCAACTAAGAGGGGCATTTGCGACCATACAATGCCTCGAACAGAGCCATTTGAATACTGGAGTGTACGAGAATTCGATCAAGGTAAATGCACATCCCAACCACCACCAAAGTCGATGACACAAGAACGGAGCATGTCCTCTAGGGTTTGTATAGTACGTTCAGTATGTCCATCCGTTTGAGGGTGGAAGGCCGTACTGAGATTCAAATGAGTACCCATAGCGGACTGGAAAGTTTGCCAAAGACGGGAAGTGAAACGACCATCACGGTCAGAGATGATGTCAATGGGTATACCATGATGACATATGATTTCATCAGTGTAGATTCGAGAAAGTTTCTCAACTTTGAAGTCTTCACGAATAGGAAGGAAATGAGCTGACTTGGTCAAACGGTCGATGATTACCCAAATGCTATCATGACCAGAAGGTGTACGAAGAAGTTTGGTGATGAAGTCCATAGCAGTGCTATCCCATTTCCAAACGGGGATCTCAGGTTGCTCAAGTAAACCAGAAGGACGCTGATGCTCAGCTTTGACCTTAGAGCAAGTGAGGCATTTCGAAACATAGATGGCAATGTCCTTTTTCATAACAGGCCACCAATAGTATGTACGAAGATCATGGTATCTCTTATTAGCACCAGGTTCCTTTCAGCGGGTGTTTATATAAATTAAGTTCCTGGTTTAAGCAAATGAGAATGTTTGGCGGAGTGGTTGTGTGCGTGTAAGATGAACCGGTGACCCGGGTTCGAGTCCTGCGGTCACCGGTTTTGTTATTATTATTTTTTTATTAAAATTATTATATTACTTACATAATACATAAATGGTCCCTGCAAGTTCGAAAATCATTAAATTACCAATTAAACCCCCAACTTTATTATTTTTATAACATTCCACCATTAAACTTCCTAATCTACTAAATTATTATATATATAAAAAAAATTAACTTTTTAAATTGTAAAAAAAAGTTTAATTAATTTAAATAACGAACAAGTAATTATATTCGTAACGAGTTAAATTAATTTGGTTTAACGAGTATCAAGTTTCATTGCGTAATAACAAATCAAGAATCTTGGATAATACAATGCTCAAACATGATTAAAATAGTTCGTTCTCATTATGATCAATGGTCCCAAATTACAAAATGGAAACGGAAGTGGATTACAACAAGGCTTCTAAAAATAATAAAAAACGAGGGATGTTTTCCAAGCATGGAAAGTACGAAAAGCCGGACGTTACATGTTTTACATCGATATACCAGTACTGACATTATTAGGCTGTCACGATATCGGTACGGCATCAACACTCGATATAACCTGTAAAAAAATACTTCTACTTTTTACAGGACCCTAGTTTCAACAAAATTTATGCGAGAACATCGAGAAAAAAATAAATATAGCCACGTATTCGGTTTTTTTAGAAAAACTAACGAACACATTACAAGAGAAAAAAGTTGAATAACTTTAAATTGTATATGACATATCGTTTCAAACGCGAGCTAGCCTTGGCCTGATTCAACATTTAAGTATCGTATTTTTCTTTGTATCACGAAACACCTCTCTAGTTTTATTAGTAAGAGTATTCACATCCAACCCCCTATTTTAACCTTATATTTCATTAAAAGTCACTATTTTTTTTTCTCCTTTCAATTTTATATTACTTTTAATACTTTTATCATTACATTTTTTTTCTTTTACATTCACAATCACTTTCAAAATATATTAAAAATTTATAAAAGTGAACAGTATCTCCTCAAATTTACAAATGAACAGTAACTTTTTTTCTCTCCTCTACTTACAAACATTTTAAAAAAAATAAAAAAACCATCTCATATAATTTGAGTTGTTGAATGTGAATGCTTTGATACCTCATAAAAGTTTGGCTAGCATGAAACTAAAACTAATTTTAAAAATGGGAGTTAAATCATGATTTGATGTCAAATCAAGTCTTTTTATACAAAATGTGAAGATACGAAGATTGTATAGGAACCAGAAGTTTTTGCTGAAGATATGTTGTCAATCTATACCAACAATTGATTTCTACAACACCGAGCACCAACAATATTTATGTACCCTGCTAGCCTGTGGGGTGTGAGTTTGGTTGCCTTTCAACGTCAGCTTGGCGTGGAGGGGGGGGGGTGGGGGGGGGGGGGGGGTGAACTGGCTGGTCTAATATGGCTGGCTTTGATTAGCTACTAAATCCACATGGTTGGCTAAGCCACGTCACATCACGCCCCTTCACACCCCATTTTTTTAGGGTGGCCTGATGGAGCTCACCTTCGCCATGTGTCGTGCAAAGCCCCCCCCCCCCCCCCACACACACACACCCCCCGTAATCTTAGTTTCTAAATATATTGTTAAAAAGATTAGCTCACTTGATAAAGACTTTTACCTTTTAAGGGAAGGTCTTAAGTTTAATCTAAAACAAAGAGTAAATTAATATTTATTTAGGCTTTTACTAATCTAACACCGCTAAATCTTATTTTAACATCTCTTTTTACTCTATGTCTCTCTATATATAGAGAAAGAAAGATAGAGAGGAGAAGTGTGTAAATATTAATTTCCTTTTATTTATTGTATTTTAGGAGTATGTAAGGTTTTTTATTCAAAAAAAATTCTAAATAACTTATTGAAATATTTTATAGTTAAATTTGATATATAACAAATTTACATAAGTATTAATGCACAATTTTAAAATTTTCTTTTTACCAAATTATCTTTTTGAATATATATTTCTACGGATAAAATTTATAGATAAAATAATAAAACTATTTAATAAAATAATATATTATAACTTATTACTTAATATTTTAGTAAATATGAAATAAAAGTCCTGTTCATTAATTATTGTAATTAAAAAAATATATACATTAAATGTAATAGTTTAAAATTCAAAGAATAATACTGCATGACTTAAAATGATACTTAATGAAAGGAAGTGGTAAATGGACACCTAAACGGGAAGTGAAAACAAAATATAAAAAAGTACAAGGTTGAATATTTGAGTTTGACCAGGATTTAGAAAGGTGAGTGAGGATAGTGAAAGTTTTTAGAAAAAATTAAAATGTTAAAATGGTCTCTGAGTTTATCTCACTTTTGATAGTTTATTTTAAAATTGATTTTTTATTTAGGTCTCTAAGGTTTCATTTTTTTTGTCATTTATATTCAAATGGCAAACTCAATTAACATGTATTGTTAACTCACACGGACGATTTTGACATTTTCTCATTTATTCTTTTGCTTTATAATATTATAAATTATATTTTTTTACTTTAAATAAAAACATTTAAAAATAATTATAATAAAATATTCATACATATACACACATTTATATTTACACACTTATTTTTTTCAAAATTTTCTTTTGACCTTTAAATAAATAACAATAATAAATTAATAATGTTTGGTATGACGGGAGAGACGAGTGGTACTGATGTTTGGTACGACGGGTCGATGAGGGGAGATCATGTATGAGTGCCGAGATAGAGAGGGGTGGTTGTGATGGCGGCAGTGGTTGTGGTGGTAGTGGTGGAGGTAGAGGTGGAGAAGAGAGAGTATTAGAAGAAAAAGAGTGTGTATGGTTGGTATATACAATGACAGAGCTTGAATGAAAACTCAGTAGGAAAAATTGGTTTTTTAGGATTTTTAGTAAAAAAATTATTTTTGAAAAAAAACATTTTGTAAGTCCAAGTTCTCTAAGTTCTCAAAACTCGTATGAGTTTTCATTTTACATTGACCACATATATATATATATATATATATATATATATATATATATATATATATATATATATATATATATATAGTATAAGGTTAGATAAAAAAACCCTAAAAATTTGAGAAAACCCTAGAAAACCCAACCTCCCGCATTTTTTTGAAAAAAATAACACATGTAATATACATGTTTTTAAGAGTTTTGATTCAAAAAAAATCAAAAAAGCGCCGAGTGGATATTTAAAAAAAAATAAACAAGTTTCAGCAACTTTCATCACTAACATGTTTTAGATAAAAGTTGCTGAATTTTGTTTATTTTTTTAAAATATCCACTCGGCACTTTTTTTGTTTTTTTGGCTCAAACTCTTAAAAACATGTATATTACATGTGTTATTTTTTTCAAAAAAAATGTCGGGAGATTGGGTTTTCTAAGGGTTTCTCAAATTTTTAGGGTTCTCTATCTAACCCTCCCCTATATATATATTATATATATATATATATATATATAATAGGTCACAAATAATAAAGTGAAGATTACTAAAATATCATATTCAAACCCTAAAAATCCATAAAATTTTCAAACTTACCATCACAGAACTATGAATATAAAAGAAAACATGCGAATCAACATAAAACACAATAATGTTTGTCATTTTATAGTCAGTGCCTTATCATTCAAAACACAACACAAAACCTACATATATGATGTTTTCGCAATCTTCATTATGTTATTTATGGGTTTTTTGTGTGTTTTATGTTAACATTATGGTGTTTTATGGCTTTTACACTTTTTAGGAAATTTAGATTTTGTAGACAACTCTTAGCTTATGTATATGTGTGTGTGTGTGTGTGTGTGTATATATATAGGGAAAGAGTAAAATAAGAATTACCTTAAGTTGTGAGGACCATGAGAACTAGGCATTCCAAAAGGTTTAAAAAAATTATCAAAAATCTTTAAAAAAATCACTTGTTCCAGCAAAAAAAAAACTATCGCATACAAAAACTTACATCGAGAGTAAAATTTTTTACCGGGATGTAAAAAGATTTACATCGCCATAAATTAATTTTGCATGAGGCCTAACTACCGACTCGATAATTTTTTTTACAGATATGTTTATAACATTTTCATCTATGTTTGTGCAAAAAGTGGTGGTCCAACTCGTGCGAGAAATAAGAGTTCTCATTGTTCTAACAAATCGTGGTGGTTTTTAATTGAATAATATATATATATATATATATATATATATATATATATATATATATATATATATATATATAAAATACTCGATTAATATACATTTATATTTTTGTTGTAAAATTATATATCTCAAATATTAATATGCAAAAAAATGAAAAATTAAAAAAAATCGAGTTAAATGGGTCGTGTTCAGGTAGACCGGTGAATATTCGTGTCTTGTTCGAGTGTATGTTACTAACATGATTTTCAGGTTCAAGTCGTGTTCAAATTCGTGTGAATTTTCTGGTTTAAGTTAGGTTGGGTCCTTAAACACACGAACATGACCTGTTTAACACCCCTAGCTTGAAGTAACTAGAGTAAATAATCAGAATGAAAAATCGTGAAATTAAAACTACACAAAGGGTTTGATATTCACCTAAGCAAATTACCAATCGCGTATTCATGAAAAATCCTACGTGATTTTCATGGCAGGTTTTCAGACAGCATCGATACGGTTTATTATGGTACAGGTATGGTACCGACACTCGATATAACTTACAGTGCCAAATAATACTTTATTGCGAATACATCTCTGTGTTCAACAAATTTTATACCGCCACATCGAGACAACGATAAAAACGAATAAACTATCGGTACCAATGTTGTTTGGTTGGTATATGTTCGGTTTGTAACGATAAGATATAATTTTGCTATATTTTTCCTGTTCGAATAGATTTTTTATCGAATCATAGATAATTACTTAGTTAAGCCAAAAGACATTAAAAAATACACGCAAAAAGGAAATGATAAAAGAACTAAAATTCTAGATTAAAATAAAAAGTAAAATATAGTTCGGGTGTTATTTTTTATCAAATACTTCTCTTTGATTAGATATTGTATAAAGAAAATATAAGTTTACCCATACACATGTTTGTAATTTTTATTTAACATCGTCTTAAATTTCATAAAAGATAAGGAAATTTATAAATACAAAATGTGTGAAATGTAAAGGGTGAAGGTGTACATTAAAGAAAAACTTAGTGGCAAAACTACAAAGTCAAAAAGCTTGATGGCAAAATCAAAAAGTAAAAAAGAAAATTGGTGCTGATAATTTCATGAATTATATATATGATGATAATAATTTTCACCCGAATCTACATGTGTTAATATTTTAATGTAACAAATTAATTCGAAGTCCTTTTTTAAACATAAAATGGATCCCACACTAAAAAATATGCTATTAAATTGCTTTGAATTGTCAAATAATTTGCAAGTTTTTTTCAGTATCTGTCAAGTGTTTCATTAAATGCATCTGTTTGTATCTGTTTTGCATGGCGATGTATTTGGTGTTTAACAATGTAATCATCTCGATATACGTTGGGTGGGGTTGGGCTTGTTTGTTAGCTTCTTGCTAAGTTCAGGCTTGGTGCTGTTTAGAGATGAGCATAATCAGGTTTTATTATTACCCGAAATCGATTCCATCCCGGACCCGTTTATGCTTGGATGTCATTGGAACCGGGTATGGTGTGGAACTGGGTCCAGTTCCTACCCGGGTTCACACCCAAGAATATGGAACCATGTAGAACCGGTTACGGGTATTATGGAACCGGGTATGGTGTGGAACCGGGTATGGTGCGGAACCGGTTTCTGATAGTATTGGGAACCGGTTCCTGACAGTCAAACCTGTCATTTTACTGTTCAGAACCGGTTCCTGACAGTCAAACCTGCCATTTTACTATTGGGAACCGGTTCCTGACAGTCAAACATGCCATTTACTGTTCGGAACCGGTTCCTGATAAATGTTACCGTTGGAAACCGGTTCCTGATTAAAAAATCGGTTTTTTTTGTATATAAACCCATTCCTACTTACCATTTCTAAACTTAACACTCACCATCATCAACTTACAAAATCAATCAACTTCTAAGTTCTTGCAAATACCTATGGCATGCAACGATGAAGTTGTTACGGTCTTAGAGACGAAAAGAAACCCTGCTATATGGAAGAATTTTGATCTCTGTTTAATGTCCGACAGCCACGAGATGGCTAGATGCAAAGATTGTGGAAAATTTATGAAGGCCGCCGCCAACTCAACCCTTAAGAAACACACTGAGCGGCATTGCCCATTGACGAAGGCAAAGAAAAATGAGACGGGAGAAGGTTCCGGCACCGGTTCTTCAAATGTTTGATGTAACCCGTTTGGTTTGGTGTTTTTAATAAAGTTTGTGTAATGTTTCTTTCTATTGTGTTTGTTATGTTTGATTTTTATTATTAGTTACATTGATAAATAAAAATAGTAACAATAATCGGTTAAAATTAAAAAAAAATAATCGGTTACAATATATAAAATATAACGTTTTAAAGTGCGACGACTTACATGTTTATAGCGAGGTTGTAGCGTCTCTCGAATAAGATTAGTAAGATCGGGGTCGTCGAAGTGTCCAAACGGAACGCTTTTTGTATCACCAACTTCGCCATCCGATCGCGAGCTAATTTTTGCTCATAACGAAAAATGGTACCATCTTTGGATAGTGGAACTTGACCGGATGTCATTTCCTTTAAAGCTTTGCAATACTTATTAATATGCTTCGTTAACGTTGAGTTTGATTCCTTGGCTAATAACGATCCACAATGTTTACATTGAGCTTTTTGCGAGTCGTCACTCATCTCGACCAACTCCCAATTGCTCCAAACTTCCTTATTGCGATTATGAGACAATGTTCCAACCACATATGGAACCGATTGATCTTGAGGAACATTGTTAACGGATTGGGAATTTGCGTTTTTGGAACTCTTTGAGGCCATTTGTTGATTAGTATGTGAAAAAGAACAAGAAAGAAATGTAACAAGAAGAATAGATATGAGAAATTGTGTGCTAAACAATAGATTTCTAAACAATATATATAGAATCGGTTCCAACGGTCAGGAACCGGTTCCAACGGTAACATTATAAGGTATAACCGTTCCAACGGTAACATTATAACGCCTATAACCGGTTCCAACGGTAACATTATAACGCTATAACCGGTTCCTTCTAGAACTGCATTTCCGGGTACTGGTGGAACCGGGTACTAGTGAAACCGGGTACGGGTAGGAACCGGGTACGACCCGATTCAAATGGTAAAATTGTGGAACCGGGTTGGAACCAACGGGTATTTTGAACCCGGAACCGGTTCTACTTAATGTCGGGTAGGAACTGGAACCGAGTCCAGTTCGGTTCTACCGGTTCGGATCGGAACCGGTTTTTATGCCCATCTCTAGTGCTGTTGATTGAATAAAAGTTCTCATTCGGCTTTTGAAAAAAAATTGTATGCTGACTTCACTTATAATCTTTTTAACAAAAAAAATTTATACTTAAATCTCACGTAACTTTGCAATTGCAACTGTAATACCATACCATACCATACGGAGTGGAGAGTTGTTTTGGTGTGGAAGCCCCTCCACACCGGGCACACCAGCCATAGGGTGGTGTGGGGGGTGGCGTGGTGGTTGGGCTGTATTTTTCCACCGGCGTGGAGGGTATTGGCTTGGTGACATGGCGGCTCTTGATTGGTGGGTGTTATTTGGGTTGGTTTTGATTGTTTGATTAATTTTTTTCTTTGTTTTATAAAAACCCCACTTTCACCCCCCCTCCCGTCCTATTTTGTTATTACCACGCTCCCTTGCTGACGTGGCTGTCCGTGACGCTTAATGTCCCTTCTTCATGCCTTCCCACTCTGTATATTCTAAGAATTTGAATCCATGTCAATTTTGTGTTAGCTTCCATAATAATTTAACTTTCTTGAAAAGAAAACAATCCTTCGTGTAGGTGGTGTGGAAAATTGCTTCTGATATGAAACTATATTAGTTAATTTCTATATACCAACTATGTTTGATTATTTGGTTATGTCATCATCATACTCAGTAAATCCTACCAATAGCAAAGTTAAAGGTAGGGTCTGAGAAGGGTAGATGTAGACAACCTTACCTCTACCCTGTAGGAATAGAGAAGCTGCTTCTAGTGAGACCTCCGGCTCTATTGTAGTTTTGTATCAAGCATTGGAGTACATAACACTCAAACAGTCGGGACAAAGACCGATTGGCGCATGTACCCCCGTGTCTGTTAGCTATCAATGCCACCACATGATGCATGATTAACCATCCGCCTCTTTTAACGTTATTTTCACGAAATTAGTAAAATAATGTTAAAGTAACATTTCACTTTTACCCACCTAAGCGCCAACACATATATATATTATACGTGCACACCGGGGCTATAAAAATATGCCTAACCATGACTTTACATCTCTCCTACAAAACCCAGAAAAAATAGGGGCTAACAATGAGTTCAATGAAGGCCAGGAACGACAAGCTTTGACGCTGCCTTTCTTTCTTTAGATTAATAACAAGGCTAGACTCAAGTTGTTCGAATGGTCTCTTTAGTGTTTGTAGTTTTGATGTTATTCTCATATTATAATTAATGGAATCACAATTATTTCTTTTTAATTAAATGCCTGTTTGGTTCGTGTGGTTTGCAATTTTTACGAAGTTTGTACCGAAATACAAGGGTAACTTCATATGAGATCTTAGTGGTTTGAAAAATGTTACACGGGTGGGACAATATTTACATTTTCGTAACATGGATGGCCGTTAGTAGCTAACATCGTTAAGTTTTCCGGTTAAGACCATGTAAAATGTCTATTTTGCCCCTATTAATAAATACTAATAAATATATTCTTAATATACATATTATATTATATTATATTTCATATATTTTTTTAAACGGCAAATTTGGATTACTGACGGACCACTGAAGTATCATTGTGCCACCAGCGTAATAATCCCAATTGATGACGGAAACATTTGAGCGTTACGTAACAAGATTGTTCAATAGCACATGGAACTAAATAAAGTTTGAATATAGTATTTAACCAAATTACATTATTTCAAACAACAAATAAACTAATTTATTCAATAAGCAAAAACAATACAGTAGATTTGTTTTAGAATTTAAGCTAAGGTAATAGGCTTGAGTATCTTAAGTGACAACAAGTCTTGAAGTTATCAAAATTTTCCTTAAAACATCCGTAAAATCAAGTTTCAACTAGAAATAATTGATAAGCATATATAAGTATGTAAAATATGGTAATAAAAATTATTTTAAAGCATCACATTTCGTTAGCTCAGTTTTGAATAACTTTTTTGTGGAAACAAAAGACCGGATTGGGTTTAAATAATATCATTCAAAACCTAAATAAATATAAGCATGTCGTAAACATCTAATACTATATTTAACATGCAGATCATGACATATATTTATTTTTATATGTTACTATGCATGACTTTTAAACTGAACTATCAATACAATATATATATATATATATATATATATATATATATATATATATATATATGGTAAGGTTCATGCGAGAACCACCTTTATTGTGAGAACCGCGAAAACCACCTTTATTACAAAATAAAATCTAAAAAAATAAAAAAACACTCAAATTTTTTTTTATTTTTAAAATATTTTTTTAATAAAAATCGTTATATTTTACAAAAAAAAAACTTTTTTTTTCGAGTAACAGTTATCCATGCACATGTGCATAGGTATCATAACTTCGACAAATTCAGTAATACGTTATCACTAGTAGACAATTGCACTTTAATTTACAATATCATCCATAATACACTAAATTTTACATTAAATACACATGTGCATTATTATGTATAACAATTATATACCATGTTTTGGTACAAAAAGTTTATGATTTTAAATGATGAAGTATGTCATATATATGTTTTTTTGTTAGTTATATCTAGTGGTTGATGGGTTCATTATAGTTGTCACTTTATGATGTAATATGTTGATTGGATGGTATAAACGGTGTTGATATACATGTAATAAAGTGAAAATATTGGTATTGGTATTGTATTATAAATGGTAGAAGTTAATGGTATTGTATTATGGATGGTATGAGGTAATGGAAGTGTTTTATGGATGGTATGATAGATGAAAGAGAAAGTGTATTCAAAGTAGTGTACCAAACACCTTATTTCATGTTGATACATATAGATGCACATGTGCATTTCTTATATTGGTAGCGTAAAAAGTAGTGTACTACACATGGTAGTGTAAATGAAAGTACAATTGTCTAATGTTTGTAATGTATTACGAAATTTGTCAAAGAAATGATGAAAATGCACATGTGCATGGTAGTGTATTATGGATGGTATGATAGATGAAAGAGAAAATGTATTCAAATTAGTGTATCAAAACAACTTATTTCATATTGAAATATATAGATACACATGTGCATTGCTAATATTGGTAACGTAAAAAGTAGTGTGTTACACATGGTAGTGTAAATGAAAGTAGAATTGTCTAATGTTTGTAATGTATTATGGATTTTTTTTTAGAAATGACGAAAATGCACATGTGCATAGATAGTTGGTACTCAATTTTTTTTATTGTTAAGTAAATATAGCGACTTTTTCAAAAAAAAATATTAAAAAAAAAAAAAAAAAATTGGTATTTTTTTTGGATTTTTTAGGTATTATTGTTTGTGTTCACACTTGTTCTCGCGGTTCTCGCAATAAAGGGTGTTTCCTAACGGATCCTTGTCCTATATATATATATATATATATATATATATATATATATATATATATATATATGTATGTGTATGTATATATGAATACAAGGAGGATCATTTGAGAAGGAAATTTAGTTGAGAACAAAAAGAATAAAGAGTACAATTATAAAACATTAAATATTTTTTCTCTTATCCTATTTAGACCATCATCAATCAAGGAGCTAAATGCATGCCTACAAGTGCATCAAAAACGCTTATTTTCTTTCCAACCCTACAAACATACTTACTAATACTTAAATTTCCACATCATCACCGTATTTTACATTTATTTTATATTAAAACTCTATTTTATAATTGATACATTTCTTTTAATTTAGTTTTAATAAAATATACTTAACATATTAAATATAACTTTAATAATTAAAATATTAAAATATATTTCAAATAAGTAAGTAAAACTTTATCATTAAAATTTTGAAACTACAAAATTAGACATAGCATAAATATACATATTAATCATTAAAATATATTTCAAATAAGTAAGTAGAACTTTAATCACCACCACTTTTACATTTATTTTTAATAATTAAGTTATTTTTATAAATATACATTTTTTATTTTTACATTATTTATATCGAATTATAAAAAAACATTTTAAACTTCTAGACACGAAATATATGTATCTTAAACTTTTGCATTATTATTATCCTATAATATATATAAGTTTTTTTAATAGTTTTATTATTTTAATACTATAATGATAGTTATTTTCTTTAATTTTTAGTTGGAAAAGTTTGGTGTCAACCGGTATTGGTATCGAAAATACCGATGCGGTCCGGTTCGTTATTGGTACATGAAGGTAAAAAAATGACAACAGCCTGCTACAGAAAACACCAAAAGTCGATACCGGATTGAGTTTGAAAATCTTTTAGTTCCGGAAATTCGATACTGCTACACGGTACCATTTTGTCATCCCTGATCATGGGTACCGTATGAACAACAACGGTACCGTAAAACTTTTTTTTGTTGATTTTCTTCAACATTTAATGATTTCTTTGTTCTTAGTTTCAGGGGTAGGGATGAGCTCGGTGCCAACTGATATTGAATCGTTACTGGTACCGAAAATACCGGTTAGGGTATCGGTATATGAAGGTAAAAACAGGTAGCGAACCGGTACCAGGAACGCCAAAATTCGATACCGAACCGGTACTTAGGATCTTTTTGTTCGAGAAATTCGGTACCGGTACAGTACTATTTGCTCATCTTTGAACACAGGTTTCATTCGAACAACATCATTAGCATAAAACTTTTTTCGTTGATTTTTTTTCGGTTATTTTTTAGTGTTTTTTTCTACATTTTCTTTATATTTTTTTCAGCGGTTCCGTGGGCAACACGCTTGCATTGATTTCAAAACACATGTAAACACAGACTAAATAACAAAACAAGTTTGCCGCTGTCACACCCCAACCGATGGCAGAATCATCGGGGCGCGGCACTAGGCGAACCAGATTGCTCAAGAGAAATCGTAACAACTATTAAGCGATATTATCTAAACGTTTAACATCCCATACTATTAAACAACAAGATCCAAATAATTATTAATACTAAGCAAATCTCTTAAACATAACATCTGATTCGAACTTCCCTATATTTTATTACATGATTTTCTAAAGCAAAACCTAAATCTAAGCGTCCAAAGCATATCCTCAACCTGCCACATATGTTAAAATAAAACTTCAATACAATTAAGTAAAGGTAAGCATACAGGTTTGCGTACATAATAGATATAAAAGCGTTTAGCATACACCGCATGACATACGTAAGAGTTGTGTCGCAACCCCCGACCCCACCCCGGGTGCGGGGGCCGCGAGACACAGAGCTGGTGGTACGGGTGTTTATTAATTTGGCAGCAGAATTATGACATCAGGATCGTAGTTAGAAAATAAATATCAGAGTTTCAAAACACCAACGTTTTATATTAAACAAATGGGGTAAAACCCATGTTTCCATTACAATTCATATTTTTTGGGACAGACCCTAATTTATGGAAAACAGAAACTCCTTTTTATTTAGGTAACTTTATAGCCACTTTTCTAAGCCTTCAGTGCTCTCCAGCTGGCTTCTGTTAGCTTCACATTAAGTTACCTGAAACGTGTATTAAAAACATTTTATCAGCAAGAAATACTAACGAATACATCTCAGTTTTATCAAAACAAGTGATTATACTTTATAGTTATTGAGGAGCATCCGCATTTACAATGTTTATATCTACATAATTACTCAATCAGTACTGTCAATCCTGACTTGTGGGTCATATTACTTTAAGCCCTGTCACCCAACAGTAACGGTTCCTGTCACATTCCCGTGACTTTGGACTAGCAATGTATACAAAACCCCAACATACCGGTAGTAATTGTAGAATACATATACTCAATCACTGTTAAGCATAATTTGAACATTTGAGGTTTTGGTAACACATTTTGACTCACAAAAAGATTTACAAAAAGAGAATGTACTCGCCTTGAACACTTAAGTATTCATACGGAGTTCCTGGTGATGGTTCTGGATTACTTCCTGGGATTTAAACATACAATGCACATGTGTTAGTAAATTAACCCAAGTCACTTTAACCATACAATACTCGGCAGAACTCCAACGAACGTAGTCGGGCAGATCCTAGACATGCGTTGGCGATTCTAAATCGATTGGGTAGGGTGTCCATACAACACTCGACAGAACTCCAACGAACGTAGTCGGGCAGAGCCTAGACATGCATTGGCGATTCTGGATCGATTGGGTAGGATAGTGAATTAGTGATCGGGGGTTAAGTTACTTACAGCGGGCAGCGCTTCGCAGGTTTAGGGGTTTAGGGGGTGTTTATCATAAAAGTGACGATACGAGAGAGTACGATCAGAGAATTTCGATTGAATGTGAGCACTGGACTTCGTCCCAGACTGCTCTATTTATACCCGAATTTGACCTCCCCCGCGCGGGGATCTGAGTTCCCTCTCACATGGCGCCTGAGGTGCCTAGCTAGGCTAGGTTAGCCTGGTCACAAGTGTAGGGTTGCCAGATGGCGCGAAACGGTGACACGTCACCTTGACACCTCTCGCGCGTCGCGACAGAGACAGGTGTCTCTGGCGCGTGGCGCCTGGACTGTTCGTGTGGACCTGTCTCGTTTTGCGTGCCGCGTCTCGATTTGGGTGTCCGGTTTTACGTTTCGGCTAATTTTGGGGTGTTTTAGAGAGTTGTTACATCCTCCCCACCTTGTTTTAAATCTCGTCCTCGAGATTCACTTGAATAGGTGTGGATACTTTCTTTGCATTTCTGACTCAAGCTCCCATGTATATTCTGGTCCTCTCCTTGAATCCCATTTTACTTTTACCAGAACTAATCTCTTGCGTTTGAGGTTCTTGATCTTTCTATCTTCAATCTGAATGGGTTCCTCAACGAACTTTAGTTTCTCATTTACCTCTACATCTTGAAGAGGTATCACCAATGATTCGTCTGCTAGACATTTCTTGAGATTGCATATATGAAATACATCATGTATTCCTGCCATTTCCTCTGGCAATTGTAGCTGATAGGCTACTGGCCCTATTCGTTTGACAATCTTAAAAGGTCCAACATACCTTGGGCTTAGTTTTCCTTTCTTGCCGAATCTTACAACTCCTTTCCAGGGTGAGACTTTTAACAGCACTTTATCTCCGACTTGAAATTCCAAGGGTTTACGTCTGTTATCTGCATAACTCTTTTGGCGATCTTGAGCTGCTTTCAGTCTTTCCTTGACTTGAATGATCTTGTCAGTTGTTTCTTGCACAATTTCAGGACCTGATAGTTGATTTTCTCCAGCATACTGGAGTTTGACATTTCTGCTCGTAGAGGGCTTCAAATGGTGCAGCATTGATGCCGGTATGATAGATGTTGTTGTAGGAAAATTCTATCAAAGGCAAATGTTCATCCCAATTTCCTCCGAAATCAATTACACAAGCTCTAAGCATGTCTTCCATTGTTTGAATTGTTCTTTCACTTTGACCGTCTGTTTGAGGATGATATGCCGTACTCAGATTTAGTCTTGTTCCCATTGCTTTTTGGAAACTTGTCCAAAAATGAGAGGTAAAACGGCTGTCCCTGTCAGATATAATGGATAAAGGAGTTCCATGTAATGAAACTATTTCATTTACATATAATTTAGCTAACTGTTCCATACTGAACGTTTCCTTCATCGGTAAGAAATGAGCAGATTTGGTTAACCTGTCTACAATCACCCAGATTGTATCATTACCTTTTTGTATCCTGGGTAGTTTGGTAACAAAGTCCATGGCTATCATTTCCCATTTCCAAATAGGTATTTCCAATTGTTGCAACAGGCCTGAAGGTTTCTGATGTTTAGCTTTAACCTGTGAACATGTTAGGCATTTCGCAACGTAGCTTGCTACATCCTTTTTCATTCCTATACACCAGAAATTCTTTCTCAAGTCTTTATACATCTTATCACTTCCAGGATGCATTGTATACTTAGTCTTATGGGTTTCCTCTAGTATTCGCTTTCGTAGATCTCCTTGGATAGGGATCCAAATTCTGTTTTTATGGAATCTCCAACTTCCATCTGTTCCTTTCTCTAATTCTTTAATCATTCCTTTTAATCCTTCAGCATCGTCATTGATTGCTGTTTCCTGTGTTTGTTTAATTTGCTCATTTAAATCTATCTGCAGGTTTAGTCTAAGAGAGCGTATCCTTTTTGGCTTCTCATGATACTTTCGACTTAAAGCATCAGCTACTACGTTAGCTTTTCCTGCATGATACTGGATATCACAATCATAATCACTAAGGATTTCCATCCATCGCGTCTGTCTCATGTTTAATTCCCTTTGTCCAAAGACATATCTTAAACTCTTATGATATGTGAATACTACAAACTTACTACCATAAAAATAGTGTCTCCAAATCTTAAGGGCAAAAATTATTGCTCCTAACTCTAGATCATGGGTTGTATAATTCTCTTCATGCTTCTTATGTTGTCTAGAGGCATAAGCAATAACCTTTTGACGTTGCATCAGCACACATCCATAACCTAACTTAGACACATCATAATAAACTACGAATTCTTCAGTTCCTTCTGGCAAAGCGAGTATTGGTGCGTTGGTTAACTTTTGCTTCAAAATCATGAATGCTTCTTCCTATTTTGGTCCCCATTCAAACTTAACCGATTTGCAGGTTAGCTTGGTTAACGGGATGGCTATTCTAGAAAAATCTTGAATAAAACGTCTATAATATCCTGCCAATCCAAGAAAACCTCTTACTTCCGTGGGTGATTCTGGAACCTTCCATTTGGTAATCGGTTTGATCTTTGTGGGATCCACATGAATTCCTTCGTGATTCACCAGATGGGCCAAGGAATTGTACTTCTTGTAACCAAAATTCGTATTTTGAGAATTTTGAGTAAAGCTTTTCCTTCCTTAGCAATGATAGGAGTATATGCAAATGCTCTACGTTCCTTACTTTTAGAGTAAATTAGAATATCGTCTATAAAGACAATTACGAATTTATGCAGGTATGGTTTACATATCCTGTTCATCATGTCCATAAATGCAGCTGGGGCATTGGTTAAACGAAATGGCATGACAGTAAATTCATAATGGTCGTACCTGGTTCGAAAAGCTGTTTTAGGAATGTCCTCTTCCTGTACTTTCAACTGATGATATCCTGAGCGTAAGTTGATCTTAGAAAAGAATCGGGCTCTTTGGAGTTGGTTGAACAAATCGTCAATTCTTGGTAATGGGTACCGATTAATTGTAACCTTATTCAATTCTCGGTAGTCAATGCACATACGCATTGATCCGTCTTTCTTCTTAACAAACAACACCGGCGCTCCCCATGGCGATGAGCTGGGTTGTATGAAACCTTTCTCTAGTAATTCGTCCAGTTGTTTCTTCAATTCTTGCATCTCCGTCGGTGCTAGGCGATAGGGTGCTTTGGCAATCGGAGCCGTTCCTTGTATTAGGTGAATTCTAAATTCAACCTCTCGATCTGGCGATAATCCAGGCAACTCTTCCGGGAAGACATCTGAGAAATTAGATATTACAGGAATATCTTTTAATTCTTTTCCTTTAGTGTTAATGATTACGGAAATCATATACACTATTTCTCCTTTCCGTGCATAGCTTGCAGTTTTCATCACAGAGACGAACTTTGTTGATTTTGTCGACTTATCTCCTTTAATTGTGATCCTTTTACCAGATGGCACATTTACTTCTACATATTATTCGTGCCTGATTGGCTACCAACCAATCCATTCCTAATACTACATCAAATCTGGCAAGATCCATTGGAAAAAGGTTAGCTGAAAAATTATGATTTAAAATTCCTATCTTTGCTCCTCGCAGGATTTTGCTTATTTGGATAGAAGATCCATTTGCCGTCTCCACCAGACAGTTTTGGTGAAGTTTAGTTAATGGTTGATTAAGAAAATTGCAAAAGGAAATATTAATGAAACTTTGGTTTGCACCAGATTCAAACAATACTTTTGCATAAACATCATTAACTAAAAACGTACCGGCAATCACATCCGGAATCATCTTTGCTTCTTCAGCGGTCAGCACGAACGCTCTGGCAGTCTTCTTGGGTCCTTCGACTATCTTTGCTTTATTGTTTGCTGCTAGAGCTAGTTTCGGGCAGTTAGTTCTAATATGACCGGCTTCCCCGCAATGGTAGCATAGCCCATTACTAACTTTATTTCTGCAGTCTTTTTCCTTATGCCCTGGAAATTTGCAAAAATTGCAGTATGTAGAGCATTTTCCTGAATGTCTCCTTTTGCAGTACTTACACGGGGTGAAGAAGAACTTGCTCCTTTCCCACGGTTGGAATTTCCATAACGTAGCACCTGTATGATCTTTTGAGCTAGGTTCCTTTTCTGGTTTTCTTCTTGTGTACGTACCAGTTCATCTGTCAAAGTATTTGCCAATTCCACCGCCTCTTCTATGGTTTGTGGTCTAGCTGCCTTGACTACATGTCTAATTTCACTGATTAATCCCCAGATGTAACGGGAGATTAATATTGGTTCTGGTGAGGCCAGGGTTGGTACAATCCTTGCATATTCAAAGAATGTGGTAGTATATTCTCTGCAATTTACCCCAGTCATTCTATGATTTAGGAATTTTGTTAGCAATCTGCTCCTTTTCATTAGGAGGGCAGAATTTCCTTTCAACTATTTCCTTAAAGTTGTTCCATTCCATACTGTAAACTCTGTCATTTCCTTTGGACTGAAGAATGGTATTCCACTACTCTAAAGCTGCATCTTTAAAAAGATTAGAAGCATACATGACTTTATCTCCATTTGCACATTTACTTATCTTGAGGACGGCTTCTGTCTTTTCTATTCAGCGCAAGGCTGAAATAGCTCCTTCATTACCTGAGAATTCTAACGGTTTGCATGATAAGAATTCTTTATAAGAACAACCATATGAGATGGTTCTTCTTCTTTTTGGAATTGGAGCTTGGATTAACAGTTCGGGATTTCCATTCACGCTGTGATTTGATTCAGGGGGTACAAGATTATTCCCGTTTATGGAATAATTATTTCCTGCCTTTTTAATGGTGTCGATAATATGGGGCATATCATCTAGTACAAGCATAACCGGAATTCAAATATTGCTAGTTTATGCATCGATATATTTATATAAGTGATATTACTTTTTTTTAACGTTACAAAATACACACACATATATATATTATGTATTAAGCTATTGCTTTCTTAAAATTGCATTTCTCACTCATCATACTTCCAGACGAGCTTCTCTCCGATGTGGTGAATTCGGTTTCCTTCCTCCACCAATTCATCTTCAAGCTGGCGGAGTTCTTCCACATGTTCCCTGGGTAGTATTGGGGCTGGCACTGGTTCTGGGTAAGGTGGAACTAGTTCTTCATATGGGATTGGGTTTTCTAGCAGGTTCTGAATAGCCCAGTTATTAGCCCACCATGGATCTAAAGGGTTTGGGGCTGGAATTCTAGGTATCTCATTGGGATCAAAGGTTGGTATTGGAAATTGATTTTCCTGGTTCTGCTTTAGATTTATGGGTTGGTTAGGAAATAAGGGAAGCAACGGGGGTTCTGGATTTGCTACTTGATTGAAATTAGGTTCTCCTTCTGCATTTCCAAACATGTGAAAATTTGCTAGCTGCCTATCCAATTCTTCCTCCCACAAGGGTCTAACTTCGGGGTTTCGGGTGTTTCTCTCAGTTCTAGCTGCTATGGCTCGATGTTGTACTTGTCTCAGTCTTTTCCTTTTCTCTACTTTGGCTCTACTAAACCAATTTCTCTTTTTAGGGGGAAATGGTTCTATAGATTTGACTTTGAAAACAAGAACATCTTCGGAATCAGCAGTGTAGTCTGTGGTTGGCTGGGATGTTCCTTCATCCATCAGAGAATGAGGTAGGTGACATTAAGCGTCAGAAGTACCCTGATCACTCATTCTATAAACTAAAGAAGTTAGTAAAAGAATACCAAATAATATATACATATAAAGTCGCGGATATGTATATTAAACAAATGGGGTAAAACCCATGTTTCCATTACAATACATATTTTTAGGGACAGGCCCTAATTTATGGAAAACAAAAACTCCTTTTTATTTAGGTAACTTTTATAGCCACTTTTCTAAGCCTTCAGTGCTCTCCAGCTGGCTTCTGTTAGCTTCACATTAAGTTACTTGAAACGCGTTTTAAAAACATTTTATCAGTAAGAAATACTGGCGAATCCATCTCAGTTTTATCAAAACAAGTGATTATACTTTACAGTTATTGAGGAGCATCCACATTTACAATGTTTATATCTACATAATTACTCAATCAGTACTGTAAATCCTGACTTGTGGGTCATATTACTTTGGGCCCTGTCACCCAACAGTAACGGTTCCAGTCACATTCCCGTGACTTTGGACTAGCAATGTATACAAAACCCCAACATACCAGCAGTAATTGTAGAATACATATACTCAATCACTATTAAGCATAATTTGAACATTTGAGGTTTTGGTAACATATTTTGACTCACAAAAAGATTTACAAAAAGAGAATGTACTTTCCGTGAACACTTAAGTATTCCTACGGAGTTCCTGGTGATGGTTCTGGATTACTTCCTGGGATTTAAAACATACAATGCACATGTGTTAGTAAGTTAACCCAAGTCACTTTAACCATACAACACTCGACAGAACTCCAACGAACGTAGTCGGGCAGAGCCTAGACATGCGTTGGCGATTCTAGATCGATTGGGTAGGGTGTCCATACAACACTCGACAGAACTCCAACGAACATAGTCGGGCATAGCCTAGACATGCGTTGGCGATTCTAGATCGATTGGGTAGGATAGTGAATTAGTGATAAGGGGTTAAGTTACTTACAACGGGTAGCGCTTCGTAGGTTTAGGGGTTTAGGGGGTGTTTATCAGAAAAGTGAGGATATGAGAGAGTACCATCAGAGAATTTCGATCGAACGTGAGCACTGGACTTCGTCCCAGATTGCTCTATTTATACCCGAATTTGACCTCCCCCGCGCGGGGATGTGGGTTCCATCTCTCATGGCGCCTGAGGTGCCTAGCTAGGCTAGGTTAGCCTGGTCACAAGTGTAGGGTTGCCAGATGGCGCGAAACGGTGACAAGTCACCTTGACACCTCCCGCGCGTCGCGACAGAGACAGGTGTCTCTGGCGCGTGGCGCCTGGACTGTCAAGGTGGACCTGTCTCGTTTTGCATGCCTCGTCTCGATTTGGGTGTCCGGTTTTACTTTTCGGCTAATTTCGAGGTGTTTTGGAGAGTTGTTACAAGTTGTGAACTATGTAACTACTAGATTCAAGTAAACCAATAAACCGCGATTGATCGAGGCATGCGAACAAGCATTCACATTCTAAAAGAGAAATTTAATGCGAAATAAAAATGCGAGCCTTAACAACCCCGGGCCTCCGGGTGGCGTGTCAACCTCTAGTATACTATCATGTTAAGGGTGGCGTACAAGCAATCAAGCAATACATAGAATTCAGCATATTTCACGTATAGTCATCTAATTCAGCGGGTTGCGAATAAGCATTTGAGAGTTGTGAATATACGAACATATGTGACACCCGAAAGTGTGTTTAAGCATAAAAGGGTTCAAGTATACTCACTGTTGGTGCGTTTTGGGAGACAAGACGGGATCTGACAGGAGTTGTGAAGATTGCCAGATCAGCCTGTAAGCGAACAGAAGTGCATCAGTCTTCCGAAATGCTAAAACGGTTAACGGGTGAGAGAACAGTAGACAAGTTCGGGCGAACTTGTATAACTGAGCTTACTGAGTGAACAAGTTCGGGCGAACTTGTCTGGTTTCCTAGGAAACAGACAAGTTCGAGCGAACTTGTCCCTTTTGTTGAGGGAGGATACAAGTTCGGGCGAACTTGTGACATCTTGGGGAGTTTTGATCAAGTCCGGGCGAACTTGTCATCAATCTGGTGACAAGTTCGAGCGAACTTGATGCCTTCCGAGCGAACTTGACTGTTTTGGCATCCAAATCGTGCGTTTTCACATCGTTTGCTGAGGAAATCGAGTGTCCATCCCTCCAACCTTAAGCCACTGAGTAAAACTTAGGTTGGAGAGGTCTTTTGGAGCGAGTTTAGCCATTTTACAGAAACTCGGGCTAATTCGGACGACTTCAAGGTTTGTACGGGTTAGTTCAGCTTGTGTAAAGTGACGATTTCGTCCTTTTGCTTCCGGATCTGAGATCTTGCTTGACAACGCCTCGTTTCACTTCAAAGTGAGCAAAACATACGTCATTAGTCCGAATATAGTGTGAAAATCGATGTTTTAAAAGGTTTTACTCAGATCTAAGCAAAGATCTGAGTGAAAAACAGAAGTTTTGCATAAAAAGATGAAGATTTTTGTAAACAGAAGAGATTTGATGAAAACGAAGGCAAAGCCTTGTGCAAAATCGTTGTAAAACGTTGATGAATGTTGTTGTAGTTGAAAACGGGTTGAATCTTCTTAGAAAACAAAGGGTTTAGGTTTTAGGGAGCTCCAGGCGAACTTGCAGCAAGTTTAAATGAAGAATGGAGCTGAGTATTTATAGGTGGAGGTGAAAATGGTGGCTGAAACATCTGTTCGGGCGAACTTGTACCAAGTTCGGGCGAACTTGTTACAAGTTCGAGCAAACTTGTATATTTTCCTTAGGATTAGCACCAAGTCCGGGTGGACTTGTTGTAAAATGGATAATTTGATGGTTTAGACAAGTTCGGGCGAACTTGTGTTATACATGTTCGGCCGAACGTGTTCTAATGGCCAAGTTTTGTTCGATTATCTCGCGTTAAGAGTTCGTTTGGCGATTCAGTTCGTATTAGATAGTTATATTAAGCGTTGTAATTGATATAATAGCGCGATTTAGCGATTCATGCGTGCGAGAGCGTTGGGATAGGGATTATAACTATAACATAAACAAACATAACACACATAAAACATAATTCCACATAATTAACTTCGTTTTGCTATGCGATGAAATAAGCGATGCGATGGCACACGTGTTTATTAAACAATAACACACTCGGCTCGTATAGTAGCATAATTACTTGTGATTGTGATGAATTAGCGATTAAGTAAGCGATTAAATGTGATATAGATGTAAATAAACATAATTAATTAACATAACTTTCATATAAACCGAATCCTCGGAGTACAATAATGGAAACAAACGAAATAAACTGAAATGAAATAACAATGGAAACTTGGAGTTGTTACAGTCTCCCCTACTTTAGGAAATTTCGTCCCGAAATTTAAGTAGTGGCCGTAATAAAGAGATGCAGATACTTGGCCTTCATGTCACTTTCCAATTCCCAAGTGAACTCGGCACCGCGTTTGCCTTCCCATCGTACCTTCACGATAGGGATGCGAGAGCGCCGTAGTTTCTTGGTTTCTCGATCCATGATCTCAACAGGCTTTTCCACGAAATGGAGAGTCTCGTTCATTTGCAGATCTTCGAGGGATACATGGAGATTTTCTTCGGCTAGGCATTTCTTGAGGTTTGACACGTGGAAAGTCAGATGTACGTTGTTAAGTTCCGCCAGTAGTTCGAGTCGATAGGCCACCTTGCCAATTCTTTCCAGAATCTTAAAGGAACCTACGTATCGTGGCGCTAGCTTTCCTTTCTTTCCAAAGCGGATCACTCCCTTCCAAGGTGCAACCTTTAGGAGAACGTGATCTCCCACTTCGAACTGTAGAGGCTTGCGGCGTTTATCGGCATAACTCTTTTGACGACTCCGATCTTTCAAGAGATTGTCTCTGATCGGGAGGATCTTGTCTGTAGTTTCTTGAATCAGATAAGGACCAGTGACTTGTGCTTTTCCGATATCGTGCCATGCAATAGGCGATCGACATTTTCTTCCACACAGTGCCTCAAAAGGAGCCATTTGTATGCTGGTATGATAACTATTATTGTACGGGAATTCAAGTAAAGGTAAATGCATATCCCAATTACCACCGAAATCTATGATGCATGCACGAAGCATGTCTTCAAGGGTGCGGATCGTGCGCTCAGTCTGACCGTCGGTTTGAGGGTGAAAGGCGGTACTGAGATTGAGAGTAGTACCGAGAGCGGATTGAAAAGTCTCCCAGAGACGTGAGGTAAAGCGACCATCACGGTCAGAGATGATGTCACAAGGCGTCCCGTGTCGACAAATGACTTCGTCGGTATAGATTCGGGCTAATCGTTCTACCTTAAAGTCTTCTCGTATAGCAATAAAGTGAGCGGATTTGGTAAGACGATCAACAATAACCCAAATGCTATCGTGACCAGAGGAGGTGCGGGGAAGCTATGTAATAAAGTCCATGGCTATACTATCCCACTTCCACATCGGGATTTCGGGTTGTTCGAGCAAACCAGAGGGCCTTTGATGTTCAGTTTTAACTTTCGAACAAGTTAAGCACTTTGAGACGTACACGGCGATATCCTTTTTCATGCCCGGCCAGCAGTACTTAGGACGAAGGTCCTGGTACATCTTGTCGGCTCCAGGGTGAATGGAATATCGAGATTTATGAGCTTCGGTCATTAGCAATTCACGAAGATTATCACGGCTGGGAATCCAAATGCGACCGAGATAGTATTAGATACCGTTAGGTTTAACAACAAGCTGAGTTTCGGTACCACATTTCATTTCATCTTGCAGGTTATTCTCGTTAAAACAAGCAAATTGGGCGAAGCGAATCAAAATTGCGAGATCATTCAAAGCTTGAGAGTCACGAACACTATACATATAGCTTCGTCAACTGAGAGCATCGGTTACGACGTTTGCTTTGTCGGGATGGTAGCGTATCTCGCAATCGTAATCGTTGAGAAGTTCAACCCATATGCGTTGGCGCATATTCAGTTCCTTTTGATTAAAGATATGTTGTAAGCTCTGATGGACGGTGAAGACCGTACACTTAGTACCGTAAAGGTAGTGTCGCCATATCTTCAATGCAAAAACAACTGCACCGAGTTCGAGATCGTGGGTTGTGTAGTTTTTCTCGTGGATCTTGAGTTGTCGAGATGCATACGCGATAACCTTGACTCGTTGCATGATTACACAACCAAGACCAAGATTAGAGGCATCACAATAAACAACGAAATCGTCGTTTCCGTCGGGAAGAGCGAGTATGGGAGCGTTGCATACATACGCTTGAGAGTTTGGAAAGCTTTCTCTAGTTTGGAATCCCAAATGAAAGGTTTGTCTTTATGAGTTAAAGCAGTAAGCGGAACGGCGATTTTTGAAAAATCGGCGATGAATTGACGGTAGTAACCCACCAATCCAAGAAAGGAACGGATTTCAGATGCATTCTTCGGCGTAATCCAACTCTTGACAGCTTCGATCTTTGTAGGGTGTGAATTCCTTGACTATTAACGACATGGCCGAGAAATTGGACTTCTTCGAGCCAGAATTCACATTTAGAGAACTTAGCATAAAGGCGATTGCCTTGGAGTAGTTCGAGGACTAAACGGAGATGGCGCGCGTGTTCTTTCTTCGACTTCGAATAGATAAGGATGTCATCGATAAACACAATGACGAAACGATCTAAGAAAGCTTTACACACACGGTTCATCAAATCCATGAAGACCGCGGGTGCATTGGTAACACCAAAAGGCATGACCACGAATTCGAAATGGCCATAGCGAGTACGAAAGGCGGTTTTCAAAATATCTTCTTCCAATACGCGTAACTGATAATAACCGAAACGTAAATCGATCTTAGAAAAACAAGTAGCACCTTGAAGCTAATCAAACAAGTCGTCGATTCGGGGAAGAGGGTAGCGGTTCTTTTTCGTAAGCTTGTTAAGTTCACGATAATCGATGCAAATTCGGAATGTCCCATCTTTCTTTTTCACGAAAAGAACGGGTGTGCCCCACGGTGAAGTGCTCGGGCGTATGAAACCTTTATCAAGAAGCTCTTGAAGTTGGCTAGATAGCTCGCGCATTTCCGATGGTGCGAGACGATAGGGAGCTTTAGCAATGGGAGTAGCACTGGGAATCAAATCGATACGGAATTCGACATCACGAGTAGGGGGTAAACCCGGTAAATCGTCGGGAAAGACCTTAGGAAATTCACAAACAACGAGGACGTCTTTAAAAGTTTTCTTTTCTTTCACCGGGTTCACGATATGGGCTAAAAAAGCAACACATTGCTTTCGCAAACATTTGTGTGCTCGAGTACATGACAAAAGCATCAACTTCTTTGAGGGAGTTTCACCATAGACATGGAGTTGATCACCGTTTGGGAGATCAAAACAAACGACTTCAGCATGGTTTTCACGAAGAAAATCCATGCCTACTATGATATCGAAGCTATCTAACTGCATAGGTATGAGATTGATCGAGAAGATGTGGTTGTTGAGATCAAGAGAACAACCATGTAGGACGGAGTTAACGGTAACGGTTCTTCTGATGGCGACTTCCACATCAAAAGTCCTTGGGAGTTTAGCGCGTTTACATTTTAAAACCTTTTCGAATTCTAACGATACAAAACAATTATCGGCACCAGTATCAAATAAACATGAAGCATAAATACCATTGACAAGGAACGTACCATTGACAACATTGTTGTCGTTCTGAGCCTGGCGATAATTGAGGTTAAAGGCTTATCCATGCGCAGCCTGTTGTTGCTGCTGAGGCTGTGGTGGTGGCTGTTGCTGAGGCTACTGCTGCTGCGGCTCTTGCTTGATGGCACGGTTCGGGCAGGCGTTGCTTAAGTGATTCATGTCACCGCACCTGTAACAAGCGCGGGCCTGAATTGCTGGTGCTGGCGGTGCTTGGTTAACGGAAGCAGCATTCATAGGAGCTGGCGGAGCTGCGAGAGTGGGAGAAGCTTGCTGACGAGGACCAGTACGGCAATGCGCCGTGAAATGACTATAAATGTTGTAGTTAGAGAAAAAGCGACAGTTTCCCCAACTGCGTGATAATATGTGCACTTAGAGCATAGTGGGTGAGGTCCTGTGTACGCACGCTTGGCAGCTGGTGAGGCTGAGAACTTGGAGCAGGGACCATTGCACAGTTCTTGTTGTTTCCCTTGTGCTTACGATTCTGGTTACTTGCTTTGGGGACTTGAGGTGGAGCAGTATCGATGCTTGGCTCAGTGGTAGCTTGACTGAGATTCTTGGTCGAGTTTTTGAAATAACCAGCTTGAACCCGTTTATCGTTGATCTCAGTTGTGATCTGGTAAGTTTCCTCGATGGTAGTGGGTCGAGGTGCTTGAAAAAAGTTGGCTACACAATCTGGTAAAACGCGGAGATACTTCTAATTTCCTTTTCGGTAGTATCCACCTGACCTGGGTAGATAAGGCTGAGCTGCTTGAAGCGAGCGGTGAGACCAGCATTGTCACCACCATTCTGCTTGATACCCCAAAACTCATTTTCCAACTTCTGGATTTCGTGAGGTGGACAGAACTCTTTGATCATTAGCTCCTTGAGTTCTTCCCACGCGAGAGAGTAAGCTTCGTCGTTACCGCGCCTGTTGCGCTCGGCGGTACACCGGTCAAGTGCCCTTGACTGAAAGACTCCAGTGGCGTTAACAGTGCGGAGATTTTCAGGGCACCCGCTTTGTCTGAAGTTGACTTCAATCGAATCGAACCAATGGAACAACTTGGTTGGTCCGTCTTCTCCGGTGAAGGCTGCAGGACCTCAAGCTTTAAACTGTTTGAAGCTGAAGCGGGATTTTGGAGCATCATTCTTGGAATCAACTGAGGAGTTGCTGCTGACCGCATATATCTCGCTGACGATTTGCGAGATCACCTTAGCCATTTCCTTGGCTACAAGAGAGGCGATGCGTTTGTCAGCGTTGTTGCGCTGAGCGGTGCGGCGAGTGTTAGATCCCATTGATGCCATCTACATAAAAGATTTGATTGGATGAGATTCGATTATAATAGGTTATGTTTAAAACTTTATTATTATTATTATCAGTCAAGTAATGCACAAAATCACATAAACACGTAGGCAAGTAAACACATTTCCACATAAGCACGTAAGCACATAGTCATCTAATTCAGGTAAGCATATACTTTGCACATATTCACCTTCTTATAAGTACAGCGTAGCGCGTTCGAGATGCGATATATAAGAGAAATAAGCGAGATAAGCGAGTAACACTGCGCATGAGGCACACATGCCCTCATAGGCGTAAGCGAGTTGAGCGATTAGTTTGGTTGGTGAATTACGAGAAATCGTGTTTTTGATTACGAGAGTTGTGCGGGTTGTGCATACTTTATAAAGTGAAGAACGATAAAGCGAGAAATCGATAATACAAGAAATCAATAAAGCGAGAAATCCGATAAGCGAAAATCCATAAATTTAAACACATAAATAATAAATAATCTCGATGATGCGTAAAATCGACGATTATAGGCTTAAATCAATTGGGAGTGTCCTGGGTTTTGAGACAGCGACTACCCAAAGTGATTCGAAAATTCTCTGAGTTCGGACACACGATTTGGCCTAATAGACAAATGCTCTTGCCGTACGACGGTTAACGGCATTTATCCTTCTAGTTACGTCGTGTTCCGAGTCATCGAAATATTCAATACTTTGGTGAGATTGAAAATCGAGGAGCGGATCTAGTTATTAAGATGTGGGTTTCACCCCTAACTTAACAACTTCATTCTTAGTTGTGGTTATGCTCACCGATCAAATCGGGAGTTCCACTAGATAGAAAGGGAGATTTCCGTCGAGGTTTGGATATCACTCCTAACTCAACGATCTTATCGAGAGTTCTCGACTTGAGAATGCGCAGAGTGAATGATCTTATCGAGAGTTCTCGGTTTTCACACCTAATCTCGACTTGATCACTCGTTTTGTGTTGTACGAGCGTTTCCAAGCGAGTATATTGTGTTAGCCTTAGGAAAGGCATACTTAAGCATTTATGGCAAGTAGTTTAAGCATTTAAGTCAAAGATTGGTCAAATTGGGTACTTAGACTGTAGACTAGGTCGAACATGGCAATTCTACCTAATTCCCTATAGTTATGGCTCTGATACCAATCATTCACACCCCAATCAATGGCGGAATCATCGGGGCGCGGCACTAGGCGAACCAGATTGCTCAAGAGACATCATAACAACTATTAAGCGATATTATCTAAACGTTTAGCATCGCATACTATTAAACAATAAGATCCAAATAATTATTACAATATTAAGCAAATCTTTTAAACATAACATCCGATTCGAACTTCCCTATATTTTATTACATGATTTTCTAAAGCAAAACCTAAATCTAAGCGTCCAAAGCAATATCCTCAACCTGCCACATATGTTAAAATAAAACGTCAATACAATTAAGTAAAGGTGAGCATACAGGTTTGCGTACATAATAGATATAAAAGCGTTTAGCATACATCGCATGACATACGTAAGAGTTGTGAACTATGTAACTACTAGATTCAAGTAAACCAACAAACCGCGATTGATCGAGGAATGCGAACAAGGGTTCACATCCTAAAAGAGAAAATAAATGCGAAATAAAAATGTGAGCCTTAACAACCTCGGGCCTCCGGGTGGCGGGTCAACCTCTAGTATACTATCATGTTAAGGGTGGCGTACAAGCAATCCAGCAATACATACAATTCAGCCGATTTCACGTATAGTCATGTAATTCAGCGGGTTGCGAATAAGCGTTTGAGAGTTGTGCGATGTGTTTTGATATACGAACATATGTGACACCCAAAAGTGCGTTTAAGCGTAAAATGGTTCAAGTATACTCATTGTTGGTGTGTTTTGGGAGACGAGACGGGATCTGAGAGGAGTTGCGGAGATTGCCGGATCAGCCTGTAAGCGAACAGAAGTGCATCAGTCTTTTGAAATGCTGAAACGGTTAAAGGGTGAGAGAACAGTAGACAAGTTCGGGCGAACTTGTACTTGAAAGTACAAGTTCAGGCGAACTTGTATAACTGAGCTTACTGAGTGAACAAGTTCGGGCGAACTTGTCCCTTTTGTTGAAGGAGGATACAAGTTCGGGCGAACTTGTCTGATTTCCTTGGAAATCAGTACAAGTTCGGGCGAACTTGTGACATCTTGGGGAGTTTTGATCAAGTCCGGGCGAACTTGGTCACCAATCTGGTGAAAAGTTCGAGCGTACTTGATGCCTTCCGAGAGAACTTGACTGTTTTGCCTCCAAATCGTGTGTTTTCGCATCGTTTGCTGAGGAAATCGAGTGTCCATCCCTCCAACCTTAAGCCACTGAGTAAAACTTAGGCTGAAGAGGTCTTTTGGAGCGAGTTTAACCATTTTACAGAAACTCGGGCTAATCTGGGCGAACTTGAAGGTTCGTACGGGTTAGTCCAGCTTGTGTAAACTGACAATTTCGTCCTTGTGCTTCCGGATCTGAGATGTTGCTTGACAACGCCTCGTTCCACTTCAAAGTGAACAAAACATACGTCATTAGTCCGAATATAGTGTGAAAATCTATGTTTTAGAAGGTTTTACTCAGATCTAAGCATAGATCTGAGTGAAAAACATAAGTTTTGCATAAAAAGATGAAGATTTTTGTAAACAGAAGAGATTTGATGAAAACGAAGGCAAAGCCTTGTGCAAAATCATTATAAAACGTTGTTGAACGTTGTTGTAGTTGAAAACGGGTTGAATCTTACTTAGAAAACAAAGGGTTTCGGTTTTGGGGAGCCCCGGGCGAACTTGCAGCAAGTTCAAATGAAGAATGGAGCTGAGTATTTATAGGTGGAGGTGAAAATGGTGGCTGAAACATCAAGTTCGGGCGAACTTGTACCAAGTTCGGGCGAACTTGCTACAAGTTCGGGCGAACTTGCTACAAGTTCGAGCGAACTTGTATGTTTTCCTTAGGATTAGAACCAAGTCCACGCGAACTTGTTGTAAAATGGATAATTTGATGGTTTAGACAAGTTCGGGCGAACTTGTGTTATACAAGTTCGGCCGAACTTGACCTAATGGCCAAGTTTTCTTCGATTTCTCGCGTTTAGAGTTCGTTTGGCGATTCGGTTCATATTAGATAGTTATATTAAGCGTTGTAATAGATATAATAGAGCGATTTAGTGATTCGTGCGGGCGAGAGCGTTGCGATAGCGATTATAACCATAACATAAACAAACATAACACATATAAAAACATAATTCCACATAATTAACTGCGTTTTGCGATGCGATAAGATAAGCGATGTGATGGCACAAGTGTTTATTAAACAATAACACACTCGGCTCGTATAGTAGCATAATTACTTGTGATTGCGATGAATTAGCGATTAAATAAGCGATTAAATACGATATAGATGTAAATAAACATAATTAATTAACATAACTTTCTTATAAATCGAATCCTCGGAGTACAATAACGGAAACAAACGGAATAAACTGAAATGAAATAACAACGGAAATTTGGAGTTGTTACAGTCGCAACGCGTCGACGGTTTTTATAACTAGTTTTTATTAAGATAACATCAAGAAACTTATGTTTTTAAATAAAATATTACATTTTTTTATTTTGCCAAATTAGTATATTTGAAATAAAAAAATGCTATACAAGTCACTAAAGATTATAGTGTACATCTTATTTATGGATATCAAATAAATTAAAACAAGAATAGAATAAAATAAAAACAAACCACCATCCCATCAAATGCACCATTCTTCCCAAAGAACACTCCACGGAAATGCAAACACCTCCAATGCACTCCTCCTCAAATGCTAAATCCAGATAAGCCAAATGCAAGTTAAATGCTTTGCATTGGCCATGGTCTTATTATTGTCTTTGACTAATTAATTAGTAAAAAAACTATCATCCTCCCAAATAAATTCTAATTTTTTGCTTACATACATCAAAATGTATCCTATACATATCGAAATTTATCTTACACGTATCGAAATTTATCCTACATTTATCTTACACAACTCAATCTATCGTACACACCTCATAATTTATCCTACACTCTAAATAAATTTTTTTAATATATATTTTGAAAATAAGTTATAGATTTAATGTAGTTAGCTATTAAAGAGAAATACTACAAATTAATGATCTATGTAAATTTACCAATATACCACAAATTAATGATCTACAAATTAAAGATAAATACTACAAATTAATGATCTATGTAAGTTTACCAATGTACTCTTATAATAACATTAAATACAAATATGAAATAAAGCAAAATGAAGCATTCTTATCCGATAAAAGTTCTTTGTTTTAATTTTTTACAAAAAAGATATTCTCATTTGAACCATCCACTATATATATACATACATATACAGGGAAACGGTAAAATGAGAATCAACTTGAGTTGTGAGAAACATGAGAATTAGGCCTTCCAACATGTTTTTTCGAAAAAAAAACTCTCAAAAATCTTTAAAAATTCTTGTTCAGCAAAAAATTTAAAAATAAAAAAATTGTCGCACACACACACACACACATATATATATATATATAGGGAGATGATCATGAGAAAACTAGATATAAATGAGAAAACTAGAAAACTAACTAAAAAAGCCAAAAAAAAGCATAAAAAACATACAATTTTTTATTTTTATTTTTTTTATAATTTTTATAAAAAATCGCTGCATTTTATGTATAAAAAAAACTTGTACTGCACATGTACACTATATGTGTACTACACATGTGCATTATATGTTTTTTTTTATTTTTTTAAAAAGCTTTTTTATATAATATATATAGCGAATTTCAATAAACTCAAAAAAAAAAATTGATATGTGTTTTTTGGCTTTTTTAGTTAGTTTTTTTATTTTCTCATTTAAACTAGTTTTCTCATGATCCATCCCCTATATATATATATATATATATATATATTATATAAAGAAAATGTATTGAGAGTAAACCCCTTTAAATTTAAAATAACATGTGAAAAAAATGGTGTAACACCAGTTGTTTATAAGAAATGTAAATATATGTTATTGTACTTGTTAACCTTTTTGTAACACGTTAAGAATACTTTATTACACATGTGTTTTACCTTTTTGTAACACGTTAGAAAACTTTATCCAACAAAATTTGTTTCAAATGTTTAATAATTGCGTACCATTTTTTTCATTTCTTTTTGTAATAACTGTAAATAACATATATTACATTGATAAAAAAACCGTAAATTACACTTTCATCCTTTATGTTTGTATCGAATTGCAATGGATGCCCTTTAACTTTAATAATTCCAGTCACAATCATTTATTTGAAAAACATATTACATCTTAGTCCTTTAACCATAAACATGTTAAAATTTTTAGTCTAGTATACTCATTTGCCTTGCAAATAAGGGTAGATTGATAATTTTACTTATTTATTCAAAATGTATATAATAAATAAAACAAAAAGAATTTTTCATAATAGAATATATATACATGACCTTTTCTCTCTCTCCCTCTCAACTATCTCCATCTCTCTCTAACTTCAACCAAACCCTACCATCACCATCACCAGGGCCTGCTTGGGCCAAGTGCGGGATGGGCCATCGCACAGGGCCGTAAACGTAAGAGGGCCCTTAAGGTAAAAAAATTTATATATAACAAATCTATAGCGAACTCATAAATATAACTAGAGGTAAACCTATTTACAATAAATAGTCACAGTCTAGTGGAAAGACCTCTATTTTTCATACAAATGCTATTCGGTTCGAGTCCTCTCTATGGAATTTTTTATCAGTTTTATTCACGGCTGTTTGCTGCTGTTTTTTAGGGTTTGAGAAGAAGGGACGGGAGTTTTAGGTTGTCATTAAAAAAAGAAAGGATGGGTTATGTTGGCTTACATTTAAACTACACCTTGTCTTTCAAGGTGTTGGGCTTTTTAATGTTGAGCCACTTTATTACAGCAACAATAATAAACTCAAGTTCTTCTATGAATTAAAAAATATATATAATAATAAAATTTTGGTGTTGCTGTTGGCGTGAAGTGTTTTCAAGGAGTTGTTTATTTAGGTTTAGTCTGTGTATACAAAACAAGTTTTATATCTGGGTTTAGTTTGAGTTTTAAATATTTTTAGATGGGTCGTGATTTGTGGCAACAAATTTTAGTCAAAACTAGTGGGGCTGGTTGGTTACTTCTATTATTCAAAGCTCAAATGAACATTGATACAATTTTGGCCGATACAGTGATTAATTGAAGCACATCTCGGTTCACCTCTAATATGTGATTGACTTATTGATGTTACATTATAGGACCGGTAGGGCCTGCCATTTTTATCTCGCGCAGGGCCCAAAAAATTTTCAACGTTTTCGGAGACGGCCCTGACCATCACCACCTGTGACCCCCACCACCGGCCAACAAAAACCTCACCGTCGACCATGTTTAATAAAAAAAAACTCCACCGTAGATAGGATCATGAACAACCATCTCTAATCAAAAACCAAATGGAGCTCTTAGTAATTTTGCCTCAATTGGTGTAGACCATAAAAGCAATTATCCAAATCATATGAACATAAACCAACAGAACCATGATTTCTCTATTTAAAAAATGCCATAAACCAAACTTCATTGGCACAAACAAATTTAAAAAATTAAAAAAAAAAATTTCAAAACATGTAATCCCAATAAATAACTCTGTTTATGAACATTCAGTTCACATGTGACCCACTACAAAGTTGAAATAGAAGTTTATTATCCATCCAAGGAACATAGACCATCGTTCTTACTCAGACAAAAAGGGATGCAAATGAGATGCCAATAGCGTTGACTATAGTATCACTTCAGAAGCATACACGGTGACATATCTCATCATCAAAGAGAAAAGAACATTGAATGAATTTCAAAGGAGAATAGTTAGATCTCTTCCGACTTAACATGTATGAAGTGGTTCCCGTGTACGAGTGTTATCACTTAAGGTTGTGTATCATTAGAAGGATCCAATAGTGGAAAGAAGTCGAACTCCCAACAATGCTTAACAAGTGAACGACCACAGTAAACCTTTGCGCAATGAGAAGCCTTGCGTGGAGCATGTCCATCCAGTGACTCGGGGGACAATATTGCACTGATTGCCAAGTTAAGCTTCATGAAGTCATTGTCATACAACGTGGTTTCTAGCAGTGGCGAAGCTTGCCCTCGAATCCTGCCCCTAGTTTCTAGTGTCAGAACAGGAGTTTTTCCATCTCTCTATGAGGCTCTAATCTTCTACACCACATTTTGTTTGTCTTTCTGAATATGAAAGCTGCTGGGGTCATGCTTCCTTATCGTTTGAAAAATGTTGTGTGGCTCCATGTTTCGAGCTGCCAGCTACTCCATCAGCCTGTATTCGCTAGGAGAAAATCTTCGCACAAATGCATGGCTAGACAGATGCTCAGCAAGTTCGTGGTTATGTTCCAGGTTTCCCACTACTATCTCCTAAATGTCATGTGCGTGCCAGCCCGCATCACTGTCAATGAGAACGGGCAACCAATTTTTTGCTTCTGGCTTTTCTAACCATGGTTGTAACACGGTGCTCACCACCACGGTTGCATTTAAGTCATACCCTCCCGATCCAATCGCCAACTTTTTCGATCAACAGGTCACAATAACGTAATAATTACCGCTTGCTCTTTTTTGTATCCATTCCTTCGGTTCTTTTAGAAAAATGAAAAGCTAAAACACCGATACATTTAACTTACAATTTATATATATTAATCTTTTTTAATTATTCTTTATTATGTATACTAATTTTGATATATAACATGTAACTAAGAAACATATGTATATCACTGTCTCACGTAACGAAATTAATGTGATACCTGGTTAATTTGATATGGATTTCCCGGTTAGGGGGTTGCTCATCATCATACGGTGGTGTGTTCAGAGGCTCACCACTGTATCCTCCGTCGTCCGGATAGTCTTGTTGCACATTCAAAGAATGTGATGCATTGTTACTTTCATAAGGATTGCTCGGGTTAGGGGGTTGCTCATCATAATACGGTGGTGTGAATAGAGGCTCCCACCGTGTCCTCCATATCCATCTTGATAGGCTTATTGCATGTAAAAAAATTCACACCCGTATCCGTAACCCGAATATCCTTGTTGTGCCGGATAATATGGTTAGGGAGAGGCGAAGGCTCGTTCAAGTCTAGCAGTGGTCTATTTTGCTAGACACAACCTTTTCCTCCTCGTTAGAATCAGGAACGCAATAATTCTTCTAATACAATGGTATGATAAATATTTAAAAATCTCAAAACAACAACATGGAAGTTAAGTTAATAAATGTTATTGGATTGGTTTCAGGCATCCCCCATGACTCGTTGGATTCAAATAGTGAAGTCATAGGTTTGAAGAGCTTAAAGAAATAACTGTCGTCCCAAAAGGATAACATTTTTCCAACCGTGTTGAATCAAATAGTGAAGCCATAGGTTTGAAGAGTTTAAGAATTTCCATTCGTTTAAAGAAGCAATAAAGCTATTGCAGGACAACCGTCTGCATGATCACCATTTGTAAACTTGAATTTTAAAAAATATGCCTCAGCTGGTACAACCTTGTACGTGGCGTATACCTTTAATCACGTGCCAAGACAACATCGTATCAAAGTCAAATCAGACAGATATACGCCACATACAGCCATGTACGTGGCGCATATAAGCATCGTATAGGCACCTCGTATAGGAAATATACACATCGTGTATGTGACTAATTGGACATTATACGAGGTTTGACCACTTGGTCAGAGACATAAACCCTATACGCATCGTACAGGTTTGTACGATGCATATATATGGGTAGGTATGAGTGTACAAATAGGCAAATGGACGTGCAAATATGTACACTCTATTTTTATCCGGTTGACGCCATAGTCGTATTGTTGCTATCACATTTGTAGCTAATGTCTAGTAGCACCATTGTTGTCCCTTTTGGCACCACTAAATATTCATTGCCGCCATCACAAAATTTTCGTAATATGGTTAGGGAGAGGCGAAGGCTCGTTCAAGTCTAGCAGTGGTCTATTTTGAAACATGCACGCCAGACACAACCTTCTCCTCCTCGTTAGAATCAGGAACGCAATAATTCTTCTAATACAATGGTATGATAAATATTTAAAAATCTCAAAACAACAAATGGAAGTTAAGTTAATAAATGTTATTGGATTGGTTTCAGGCATCCCCCATGACTCGTTGGATTCAAATAGTGAAGTCATAGGTTTGAAGAGCTTAAAGAAATAACTGTCGTCCCAAAAGGATAACATTTTTCCAACCGTGTTGAATCAAATAGTGAAGCCATAGGTTTGAAGAGTTTAAGAATTTCCATTCTTTAAAGAAGCAATAAAGCTATTGCAGGACAACCGTCTGCATGATCACCATTTGTAAACTTGAATTTTAAAAAATATGCCTCAGCTGGTACAACCTTGTACGTGGCGTATACCTTTAATCACGTGCCAAGACAACATCGTATCAAAGTCAAATCAGACAGATATACGCCACATACAGCCATGTACGTGGCGCATATAAGCATCGTATAGGCACCTCGTATAGGAAATATACACATCGTGTATGTGACTAATTGGACATTATACGAGGTTTGACCACTTGGTCAGAGACATAAACCCTATACGCATCGTACAGGTTTGTACGATGCATATATATGGGTAGGTATGAGTGTGCAAATAGGCAAATGGACGTGCAAATATGTACACTCTATTTTTATCCGGTTGACGCCATAGTCGTATTGTTGCTATCACATTTGTAGCTAATGTCTACGTAGCACCATTGTTGTCCCTTTTGGCACCACTAAATATTCATTGCCGCCATCACAAAATTTTCGTAATATGGTTAGGGAGAGGCGAAGGCTCGTTCAAGTCTAGCAGTGGTCTATTTTGATCAACATGCACGCCAGACACAACCTTCTCCTCCTCGTTAGAATCAGGAACGCAATAATTCTTCTAATACAATGGTATGATAAATATTTAAAAATCTCAAAACAACAACATGGAAGTTAAGTTAATAAATGTTATTGATTGGTTTCAGGCATCCCCCATGACTCGTTGGATTCAAATAGTGAAGTCATAGGTTTGAAGAGCTTAAAGAAATAACTGTCGTCCCAAAAGGATAACATTTTTCCAACCGTGTTGAATCAAATAGTGAAGCCATAGGTTTGAAGAGTTTAAGAATTTCCATTCCTTTAAAGAAGCAATAAAGCTATTGCAGGACAACCGTCTGCATGATCACCATTTGTAAACTTGAATTTTAAAAAATATGCCTCAGCTGGTACAACCTTGTACGTGGCGTATACCTTTAATCACGTGCCAGACAACATCGTATCAAAGTCAAATCAGACAGATATACGCCACATACAGCCATGTACGTGGCGCATATAAGCATCGTATAGGCACCTCGTATAGGAAAATATACACATCGTGTATGTGACTAATTGGACATTGTACGAGGTTTGACCACTTGGTCAGAGACATAAACCCTATACGCATCGTACAGGTTTGTACGATGCATATATATGGGTAGGTATGAGTGTGCAAATAGGCAAATGGACGTGCAAATATGTACACTCTATTTTTATCCGGTTGACGCCATAGTCGTATTGTTGCTATCACATTTGTAGCAATGTCTACGTAGCACCATTGTTGTCCCTTTTGGCACCACTAAATATTCATTGCTGCCATTCACAAAATTTTCGTAATATGGTTAGGGAGAGGCGAAGGCTCGTTCAAGTCTAGCAGTGGTCTATTTTGATCAACATGCACGCCAGACACAACCTTCTCCTCCTCGTTAGAATCAGGAACGCAATAATTCTTCTAATACAATGGTATGATAAATATTTAAAAATCTCAAAACAACAACATGGAAGTTAAGTTAATAAATGTTATTGGATTGGTTTCAGGCATCCCCCATGACTCGTTGGATTCAAATAGTGAAGTCATAGGTTTGAAGAGCTTAAAGAAATAACTGTCGTCCCAAAAGGATAACATTTTTCCAACCGTGTTGAATCAAATAGTGAAGCCATAGGTTTGAAGAGTTTAAGAATTTCCATTCGTTTAAAGAAGCAATAAAGCTTTGCAGGACAACCGTCTGCATGATCACCATTTGTAAACTTGAATTTTAAAAAATATGCCTCAGCTGGTACAACCTTGTACGTGGCGTATACCTTTAATCACGTGCCCAGACAACATCGTATCAAAGTCAAATCAGACAGATATACGCCACATACAGCCATGTACGTGGCGCATATAAGCATCGTATAGGCACCTCGTATAGGAAATATACACATCGTGTATGTGACGAATTGGACATTGTACGAGGTTTGACCACTTGGTCAGAGACATAAACCCTATACGCATCGTACAGGTTTGTACGATGCATATATATGGGTAGGTATGAGTGTGCAAAGTAGGCAAATGGACGTGCAAATATGTACACTCTATTTTTATCCGGTTGACGCCATAGTCGTATTGTTGCTATCACATTTGTAGCTAATGTCTACGTAGCACCATTGTTGTCCCTTTTGGCACCACTAAATATTCATTGCCGCCATCACAAAATTTTCGTAATATGGTTAGGGAGAGGCGAAGGCTCGTTCAAGTCGTAGCAGTGGTCTATTTTGATCAACATGCACGCCAGACACAACCTTCTCCTCCTCGTTAGAATCAGGAACGCAATAATTCTTCTAATACAATGGTATGATAAATATTTAAAAATCTCAAAACAACAACATGGAAGTTAAGTTAATAAATGTTATTGGATTGGTTTCAGGCATCCCCATGACTCGTTGGATTCAAATAGTGAAGTCATAGGTTTGAAGAGCTTAAAGAAATAACTGTCATCCCAAAAGGATAACATTTTTCCAACTGTGTTGAATCAAATAGTGAAGCCATAGGTTTGAAGAGTTTAAGAATTTCCATTCCTTTAAAGAAGCAATAAAGCTATTGCAGGACAACCGTCTGCATGATCACCATTTGTAAACTTGAATTTTAAAAAATATGCCGCAGCTGGTACAACCTTGTACGTGGCGTATACCTTTAATCACGTGCCCAGACAACATCGTATCAAAGTCAAATCAGACAGATATACGCCACATACAGCCATGTACGTGGCGCATATAAGCATCGTATAGGCACCTCGTATAGGAATATACACATCGTGTATGTGACTAATTGGACATTGTACGAGGTTTGACCACTTGGTCAGAGACATAAACCCTATACGCATCGTACAGGTTTGTACGATGCCATATATATGGGTAGGTATGAGTGTGCAAGTAGGCAAATGGACGTGCAAATATGTACACTCTATTTTTATCCGGTTGACGCCATAGTCGTATTGTTGCTTCACATTTGTAGCTAATGTCTACGTAGCACCATTGTTGTCCCTTTTGGCACCACTAAATATTCATTGCCGCCATCACAAAATTTTCGTAAATATTGTTTAGGGAAGGCGTAAGGCTCGTTTCAAGTTAGCAGTGGTCTATTTTGATCAACATTCAGCCAGACACAACCCTTTTCCCCTTCGTTAGAATCAGGAACCAATATTTTTTATACCTATTTGGGGTGATAGATTTTTTAAAAATCTATTAACAAAAAACTGGAAGTTTAAGTTAATAAAGTTTTTGATTGGTTTCAGGCATCCCCATGACTCGTTGGATTCAAATAGTGAAGTCATAGGTTTGAAGAGCTAAAAGAAATAACTGTCGTCCCAAAAGGATAACATTTTTCCAACTGTGTTGAATCAAATAGTGAAGCCATAGGTTTGAAGAGTTTTAAGAATTTCCATTCCTTTAAAGAAGCAATAAAGCTATTGCAGGACAACCGTCTGCATGATCACCATTTGTAAACTTGAATTTTAAAAAATATGCCTCAGCTGGTACAACCTTGTACGTGGCGTATACCTTTAATCACGTGCCCAGACAACATCGTATCAAAGTCAAATCAGACAGATATACGCCACATACAGCCATGTACGTGGCGCATATAAGCATCGTATAGGCACCTCGTATAGGAAATATACACATCGTATATGTGACTAATTGGACATTGTACGAGGTTTGACCACTTGGTCAGAGACATAAACCCTATACGCATCGTACAGGTTTGTATGATGCATATATATGGGTAGGTATGAGTGTGCAAATAGGCAAATGGACGTGCAAATATGTACACTCTATTTTTATCCGGTTGACGCCATAGTCGTATTGTTGCTTTCACATTTGTAGCTAATGTCTACGTAGCACCATTGTTGTCCCTTTTGGCACCACTAAATATTCATTGCCGCCATCACAAAATTTTCGTAATTATTTATTACTTTTTTATGGTGTGTACAAGTGCTTAAGTATGTCGGTTATCTACTGCTTTATTGATTCATTTATGTAACGTTGTTTCAAAGATTTATAATGCATTCAATAGTGTCATCTTTTCAACACCAAATTAGTTGAAATCATCAATTTCATAACTATTGTAGGGTTTGTACCTTTGTGGACTGCAGCTAGCTTAGGTGTTTAAATTAGTTCTATGTCTAATCAATGAGTGGTGAAATCTGGCATCCCTTTCAAAAGTTAATGCACGTAAGAACATTTCCTGTGATAAATCAATATTATCCTCCATTTAAAACCCACAATGAGGGGCACGTTTGTGTTTGTAATGTTGGGGTGTGTTTTCTGTTTTGTTTCCCTGGGTCTCTTAATTGCTTGCTGGGAGACTTTGTAATGTCTTGTTGTTTACCGTTAATAATATGCCTCGCAGCCGTTCAAACAAAAAATTAACCCACAAACTTTCATAAACGTGCTTCGGGCCGGCTCTTTTTTTTGGGAGGAGTGGCAGGAACTCGAAACTTGAGGCCTTTATGGTTACGAGCCATTTTTGTTCGTCAATAAAATATTTTTGTCTTATTGGTTTTCATCCTGGTAATATTTTTTTACATATGAAATGATGGAATTATAGTTTAAAAAGGTGTATATAAAGCCACCTAAAAATAAACAAATAACAGTTATAAACTAAACAGTTATAGTATTATCTAGGATACAAATTAGTACATGGTGTTGTGTGTGTTGCCTAAAGCATAAGGGTTCAACGTACTCTACATGTGTTGCCTAAAGAACAACATACATATGTTTTATCATCAACTTAAGATAAGGAAACTAGAATTAGAGCCTAATAATTGTCTTCATGGCACCTCCATCTCCAGTCAAACCAATTTGCTTCAGCCATTGCACCAAAATGCTCACTCGCCTGAAGATAAAATATTGAGATCATAAAATATCACACAAGCTTCAAACATAAAAGATCATGTGTTTTTTTGCTATCTTTTGCTGCTATGTAGAGCATGTGATGCGGAGGGTGAGGTGGGGTGCTAAGCCCAGCAACGTGGGCAGGCGCTTGACGCAGAACACCGCCCCATAGAGGCGTGAAAGGGTTGTTGCCCAGCTGAGTTGATTGAGAAGAACTTCACGGCGTGAGGGAAACAAGCTTCCATTTCACCCAGTTACATTAACACACCTCACGGGCACTTCCAATTCTGGCTCGTTTTTATTTATATATTAAATACGTCTTAATTCAACAAACCATAAGAGTATGTGTTGTGGGGGGCGTTAAGCCCCACCTCGTCGCCAAGGTGGGCGTTACACTCCACCATGGAAGGGGCGCAGTGGCGAAGCTTGATGTTTTCAACGGGGGGTCGAAAACGTATATACCCAAAAATTTCTATAGAACCAGGGGATCGAAAACGTTTATACCCAAAAATTTCTATACGAAAACTACATATATAACACTACTGATCGAAAAGTTCGGGGAGTCAAACCCCCCGGGTCCCCTCTTACGATGTGCCCTTGAAGGGGCGCGCAGGCATGGTTGTGTTTCCATTTCTTTTTTCTTTTTTTTTTAAATATTAATTACACAACTCAATCACTTAAAATCACATCAACTCACCTATCACATTTCATATTTAAGGCTAGCTCAACTAATTTGAGGGCCCAGGCAAGAAAAGAAACCGAGGCCCTTTTTCAATTTATCGTTTTAAATCCTTTTTCTCTATTTGGGATTAGGTTTGAAAATAGCAAACTAACATGGTGGCATAAGACTTTAGGACTATTGGTCCTGAGTTCGATTCCCACAAGAGGATTTTTCCATATTTTTTAGGTTTCCTCTTGAATTGGTGTATAGGCATTATGCCTAGTGGAAATGGATATGATCGGGTGGTTCTGCAGGTGACACGATGATACTCCAGTGGTCCGTCAGTGATCCAAATTTGCCGTTATAAAAAAAGTAGAAATTAAGACTACACATGAATGGGTAGTAATTAAAGAGGACTAGAATTAAGCAACACCCGCGTTGCGGTGAGGGCTTAAAACCATGCCAAATAGCAATGCCGCACCATCGCCAAGTGTCAACGACCACCAACATGAAGTTGCGGCATGTTAATAGGAAGAAATTAGACTGAAACGTAAAGCATATAAAACCAACTAAGTTGATCTAGGATCCGTGCGTTGCGATGAACTTGTCAAATGGGAAAAATAGACGTAACAACGTTGAACCGCACGCATGTTGCGCTGTTTAATCACAAAATTTTGTACGAAACACAAAAGAAAATTTGCTAAAGATGAAAAGTATAGAAAAACAAAGTTGAAAGTAAAAAAGTTGTGAGGTTAAATTGAAAAGAATGAAAAGTTTTGGGTTATAAGTAAAAATATTTTTTTGAGGATTAAAATAGCAAGAAATGGAAAAGTTTGGGTTAAAAATGAAATTTCCACTTTTTTTTTTTAAAACCACCCACAACATATGATACAACACCTAATTGTCACAGCCCGCCAAATTCAGAATGCAACATGTCGGGATGCCGGATTTTTCTACCAGCTTCAAGGACTTCTCATGGCAGATTTTTCATCTGGATTCAAGGCTCCAAAAATATCTCCAAAATACTAGAGATTTCTTAGGAAAATATCCAAGATATTTTCCTTAATCATTGATATAAATATCTTAGATATTTTGAATATTTTATACTAAGATATTTCTAGATTATGAATAATCTAGATACTTAGCAACATGTATAAATAGGTGATGCTAGTCCATTTGCACATCACCTTCCAAGTTGTATCAAAGTTCCCTTGTAAGAGTTCTCTCAAGTAATTCAAGTGTTCTCTTTGTTCACACTCTTTGTTCCTTTGTTCAAGTCATTTGAATCGAGTTGCAATTTGGTGTCAACGCTGATCTTAGCACGGTGACTAAGAGTCGCACGTGGGTTGAAGGACTAACTCCGTGACAAGTGGTATCAGAGCACGTCGATTCGCTGGGATAATGGCTGATTCGGGAAACAAAGGAGTAGGCATCAACATTGCTGTTGATGAGACTCGTGGACGGGATGAGATACCCTAAGGAGGAAGGAAGCATCGTGGTGCATCTAAGGATAAGACCTTAGAGAAGCGGGTGACTGAACTAGAGACCGCGATGACTGGACTCGAAGCTCAAGTTGATGGAGTGCTTCAACGGTTTGGACGAGATGGAAACATGCTTCAATGACCTTCGAGACGGGTTGAAGGCTGCAATGGAGCTGTTCCAAGCTGAGTTCTAGTTGAAGGTAAACGAAGCCATCAAGGAGGCTACAGAGAAGGCGGTTTTCAAGCTTCGTAAGGACATGGATGACTTATCCATGGCTATGCATCGCAACCTTCTTGGCTTAGAGACCAAAGTAAACGAGTATGGCAGAGCCATGATTACAGCCGGTGGAAGCGTTGTTAACTTTACACCAAGGATCGAAGTACCAAAACCAACACCCTTCATTGGCAAGCGGGAAGCAAAGGCTGTTGACGGATTCTTGTGGGAGATGGAGCGCTACTTCGAAGGTATAAAACATGGTGGACGACGTTACAAAGATCAAGACGGTCTCCTTGTACTTTAAAGAAACTGCGGGCCTGTGGTGGCGACGCAAGCACGCGGAGATTGAAAAAGGTACTTGTATCCTCAACACTTGGGCTGATTTCAATAGAGAAATCAAGAAGCAATTTTATCCGGAAAATGCAGAAAATGAAGCTAAGAGTCGGTTGCGAAAGTTGAAACAAACCGGCACTATCAAGGACTATATCAAAGAATTTACTACACTAGTCCTTGAAATTCCGGATATGTCGGATAAAGACTCTCTCTTCTACTTTCTCGAAGGCCTACAAACTTGGGCCAAAACTGAATTAAAGAGACGCGGTGTCCAAGATCTCTCTTCGGCCATCGCTATAGTCGAGAGCTTAACCGACTATAGTCGAAGGGAATCAAGGAGCAAAGACCGCAAGAGTAGCCACGAGAAAGGTGGGGGAGAAAAATCAGCCCAAACTAAAGAAAGTAATACACGTAAGTCTCCACCACAATGAAAGGCCCGGGACAAGAAGCCCATGAGCAAAGATAATAAGTGCTTCATATGTGACGGATCACATTTTGCTTGAGATTGCCCCAAAAGAGCCAGCCTACATGCCATGATTGCGCAAGCCGAAGGTTGTCATGAGGAAGAAGATGCTTGCATGGGATCGATGCAAGTACTAACCGCAATCAAGGCCAAGATGGAAGCAAGTCCGTCACCAAGTAAAGGGCTACAATTTGTTCAAGCTACTATTCAAGGGAACCAGGTCCATGCCCTTGTCGATACCGGCGCTTCTCACAATTTCATGTCCATTGATGAGGCAAGGCGACTTGGTATAAACTTTGTTAAAGGAACCGGGGCCATAAAGACGGTCAATACTAGCGCCAAACCGATACATGGGAGGCCAAAAATGTCCAGGTTCGCATTGGTGAATGGACCGGACCAATCGATTTCTCAGTGGTGGAAATGGACGATTTCAAGATCGTATTCGGGCTGGAATTCTTCTACAAGGTACGCGCTCTACTTGTGCCGATTGCTAACTCCTTGTGTATCCTTGATGAAGGGAAAGTCTGTATGGTGAGCACGGAGCGCGGGTCGAAGAACGGATCAAATATGTCACACCCCGACCCGCAGCGGAAAAGGTGATCGGGGCATAATTGGGTTATCATCAAAGCTCATGACATTTATTATATGTTTCATATTCATTAATACAATTTAATGGAAATAAATGATACACCATATTCTAACTATCTGTCTAAGCTTCTTGGTTCTCTTCTAAGGCATATCCTATGTTTTCCTTGCTTCAACCTGTTTACCTGTATCATGTGTAAAAAGGTTTTGGATCAACATAATGTTGGCGAGTGAATCCTATGGAAAAACATTTGAACAAGTTTATCCAATTGATTATAAATAATGTGCATACCACATATGAATAAATGTAGATGTAAAATTAATCACACAACACATAATATTGAAAATTAAACTTACATACACCAAATGATTGTTTTGAGGCACGCGTTGTTCGACTCGTCTCCCACGAGGAACTGATGGGCCTAATGAATGAGTTTTGAGGCACGCGTTGTTCTTACGAACTGATGGGCCTTAATGAATGAGTTTTGAGGCACGCGTTGTTCTCGTCTCCCACGAGGAACTGATGGGCCTAATATATGAGTTTTGAGGCACGCGTTGTTCTTACGAACTGATGGGCCTTAATGAATGAGTTTTGAGGCACGCGTTGTTCTCGTCTCCCACGAGGAACTGATGGGCCTAATATATGAGTTTTGAGGCACGCGTTGTTCTTACGAACTGATGGGCCTTAATGAATGAGTTTTGAGGCACGCGTTGTTCTCGTCTCCCACGAGGAACTGATGGGCCTAATGTATGAGTTTTAAGGCACGCGTTGTTCTCGTCTCCCACGAGGAACTGATGGGCCTGAATAATTTGCATACAACTTTGACAATATGTAATACTTCACAACCAAACAATAGTTACATTCTAGTTTAATTCATATAATGGTATAGCACGAATTTGCATAAGAAAATTTGTTTAAGCGACACATGATACACCCCAAAACATGAATAAAAAGGGGAGTTTGTAAGAATTCACTCACATTGGGTGCGTTCGGTTGATGAGGTTGAATGCACGCGAAATGGTGTTAACCACGAGTGAAATTAATCCTAGATAAATCGCATAATGGTTCGGTAAGTAAACGGGTTTTATTAATCTATTTTAGTAGGATTGTTGGGTGTATTTTTGTGAGTTTGAGGCTATTTTCTAACCTTAAAAATGTTATTTTTAAGTATTTATAATTGATTTTTAATTAAAATAATTAAATAAAAATAATAAAAAAATATTTTATTTTATTGCTACAGTACACATTGACCGTTGACTTTGACTATCATTGACCGGTTTAATGGCATGTTGTTGTGCGCCGGGTGAGGCTCGAACCCGAGACCTCCCGTACGCGTGCACGCAGCTCTACCAGCTGAGCTACGTGTCTAACCCGTTATATATCCGATTTTAATTATATATATATATTAATTAGAATTAACAGAAATCCTTTATTATTAAAAATGAATTAAGTCTCGAAAACCGGTGCGCTCCACAGGTCTCGAACCCGGGACCTGTGGGTTAGCGGACACACACTCCACCGCTGGACTGTGTGTCACACTTGGTTATAACTCGATTATCAATATACTTAACATATACTCAAGGAGACTCCGGTTCAGTTTGCTTAAAAAAGGATTTTTTTATCAAGGCGGCGTGTGTGAAACCGGAATCGAACTCGTGACCTTAACGTTAAAAGTGCACACAGTCCACCGCTGGACTGTGTGTCTAACCCGGTAAATAACTTGATTTTAATTATACTTAACCATTACTGAAACTTCGTCTTCTTCACCGGTTTTAACCGGAAGTGACGACGGACTGGTTCGAAAAGTTGATTCATGTTCCTTTAGTGTTTTATGATCAATTACAGACGAGATAAAAGTAAAAAGGGAAGAAAATAGACGTGAGATGTACCGACTGGTTTTACTCTGTTTTCCGGCAGAACTCCGGCGACAGAACTCTTTTTCCGGCGACAAGTATTTTGCAGCAGAAAGTCTTCCGAAGGCTTGAAAAGGGTGTGGGTGATTTCGGAGAAAGTTTAGGGGGTTCAGTAAGCTCAGAGATTACGGATACGGTTTTCCGGCGAAGTATCAAGAATTTCCGGCGAGTGATTTTTCGCCGAGAAAAGGTGCGATTTGAGTGTGAAAGACTTCTGGCGAGTTGAGGGTGTATTTATAGGGTGGTATTGAGATGAATGGGGTCTGAATTCGGTCTCAATTCGAAGTCAGCCGTTCTCCGGCGGTTACAGCTGATGTCGCGGGTTCAGACGTCGGTTATAACCGTCGTAATAGTTAAGTTTTCGGTTACTTTGAGTGATAACGTAAATAAACGGCGAAGTCGTCGGGATTTCCGACGACTGTTATTTTGGGCGCAAATACTGAATTTGATTTCCGAAACTTAATATTTGAATTAATTGATTCCTTTATTTATCAGAAAATCAAAGTGGCGGAGTGGTTTGTCGGCTGAGAGATAAGTCTTTGGTTTGACCCGGTACAGACCCGAGTTCGAAACCCGGCCAAAGTAAAACATTTTTATTTTGATATTTTTGACAGATTTTCAAAAACTAAATACATATCCCCGCATAATATTTGATTACGGATCGTTTAAAATTATTTTGGGCATTTAATTCGCAACTAAAATTTTAACTGACTGTTCGGTTGATAAACGGAGCGGGTTTGGTAAATCCGTTTTTTGACGGATGTTACAGTATCCCCTGCTTTTAGAAATTTCGTCCCGAAATTTAAACAGGGATATAATTGACTAAAAGAATGATGGTGTTTAGTTTTGCCAGTTACATACTTAGAAGAAATAAGGGTTTAAGTTTTTTTTGTTTGAGGCGGTAACGTTCCTTGTAAAGGTTAAGTAACCTAATACAGGAATCGCTTTTTGTTGCCTACTGTATAAATATTGCTAAGCAGGAATGATTCGCTAAAATGATATCACGCATAAAAGTTTGAATATGTTTAGGGTTATATCCTAAGGCAGAAATTCTACAATCTACACAAATAAACACAACAACTAACAATTGTATCCACATTCTGATAGCATATATGTTTGAATGGTGATGGTTCCTCTCTCGTTTGTTATGATGGAGAGGTTAGTCTATATAGAAATGGATCACAATCCAATTTCTTTAAATAGTGAGATGATATAAATGTAACACAATTTCAACCAAGGCAATAGTAAATCCTACATGGAACTTCTCATAACCGCCTGATAACGCCTCTGATCCTTTGACAAGAATACTTATATATAGGAAGTACCAGCGGCGTATCCACCATATTCTTGTCAAATTTTCATTGGTTTTATCAGTGAATTATGATTAGTCCTATAATTCTACAATCAATACAACAAACATAAATTACTGAAATGAAATATATCTGGGCGATCAAGGCTCAATCAAACGGAGCCGATCGTATTGTATGTACTGAAATTGAAATGTCTGTTCGCTCAAGGCTCAATCAAACGGAGCCGAACGTATTGAATGTACTGAAATTGAAATTGTGTGCTCAAGGCTCAATCCAACGGAGCCGAGCGTATTGCATGTACTGAATATGAATATCTTAACCACACAAACAGCCTATGCATGGAACCTCTCATAACTGCCTGATAATGCCTCCGATCATTTGACAAGAATACTTATATATAGGAAGTACCAGCGGCGTATCCACCGTATTCTTGTCAAATTCTCATTGACTTCATCCGCCAGTTATGATTAGTTCTATGCGACTCTACAACAAACACCACAACCACAAGATACTGATAATGAAAATGTATGTGCATTCAAGGCTCAATCAAACGGAGCCGAACGTATTGCATTAACTGGAAATGTAAATTGATCTGTGTGCTCAAGGCTCAATCAAACGGAGCCGAGCGTATTGCATGTATTGAATGTAAATTGAACTGTGTGCTCAAGGCTCAATCAACGAGCGAGCGTATTGTATGTATTGAAATGTAAAATGAAAAATGTATTGCATGTGAGACACAACTCAACTCCTGAGATATGTCGTGAATTATGATGATATGAATATTAAATCAATGAGTATAAAACCAACTGAACTAGTAATTTGCATTAAAATTCTTGGATAAAATTCCAATTGAGATACGTGAAAGTTGAGATAACATAAAGAAAAACATAAAAACTAAGTGATTAGAGTTGAATCTTGATTCTTGGTGAGAGAAGGCTAGTTAAGTGGTTGGTTTGGACCGTTAACATCTTCAACAGGATTGGCGTTGATGTTATAAACTCTTCCTCTTGCTGGTGGTGGAGCTGGGTTTGCTTGGTTTGCTTGGTTAACTGGGTTTGCTTGAGCTTGGGCGTTTATGATATTAACTAAACGAGGGCACGTGTTTCTAAAATGGGTAGGGTCGCCACAATTGAAACAAGCTCGGACATATGGGTACATGGGGTATTGAGGTTGTTGATATGTTTGGGCCATGGGTGGAGTAGGGGTTGAGGTTTGGTTTTGAGCGGTGCGGCAAACTTTGCTCAAATGACCGTAGCGTCCACAATTCGCACATAGTCGACAGGGTGAAGTAGTTGGATGGTGATAGAAACAGGTGTTGCATTGAGGGTGAGGTCCAATGTAAGGTTTCTTATTTGGGTAAGTTGAGTTGGGTGCTACTTGAGCGTTTGGGATAGTTTGAGGAGGTACAACTTGTGAAGCTGGTTGTTTGCGTTGGGTGACGGCGAAGACTTGCCCATCACGCTTTCTCTTAGATGTAGGTGGTGTAGAGGATTCGGTTCGGGTGGGGTTTGAGGTTTCCGTTGATGCTTTATCCTTCTTCTTCTCCTCTTTGAAATCTTTGTTCCGAATTCGGTTCTCGGTGAGCGCGGTTGCTAGCTCCATTGCTGCTTCCAAAGTTGCAGGCGAGGTGCTTATTACAGGGTCTTGAATCTTTGATGGAAGACCACGAATGTAGTGCTCGATCAAACGGTAGAGGGGAGTGAACAAGTTGGGAACCATTTGATTTAACTCAAGGAATCTCTTGTTGTATGTGGTGTGGTCGCCTTCCTTTTGTTTCAAAGCATGGAATTCATCCTCCAATTTCTTGATTTCACTTCTTGGGCAAAATCGTCTTGTCATGATTCCCTTCAATTCTTCCCAAGTCAAGGTCATAGTTTCTTCAACACCTCGTTTGGTCTTTTCTGTATTCCACCATGTGAGTGCTGTTCCAAGTAAACGACCGGTAGCATAACGCACTTTGCGATCATCGGGGCAATCGCAGTTTAGAAAAGTGTTCTCCATTTCTTCGAACCAATGGAGAAGAGCGGTGACACCTTCAGTACCTTCGTATTTTGGAGGATCGCAGGATTTGAAATGTTTGTAGGTGCATTTAGTGACTGGAAGGTTGACAGTGTTTTGATCCTCTTGTTGGGTTGGGTTAACGGAATTAGCGGTAAGGGCTTGTTGAACTTGAACTACGATGTTGGGTATTACGGTCGCCATTTGCTGAGCGATTTGGGTAGCCATGCGTTCACGGGCTTTTTCTGCTCTCATCTTCCTACGGGCGAGGCTAGAAGACATCTACAAGGAATACATGTCAAGAGTATGAGTTGGATGCCTTTGGGATCGTGGGTCGTGTTTGGGATTGAACGTTCATAAAATAAATATAGAAAATAAATCTACTACATCCATAGGATGTCTTGAGCTTTGCTCGCTGTTAGGCCCGTCATGCCGCCATACTTTACCTGTGTAATCATGTGGGCCCCCATGAATACCGGTTTTTCATATGGTTCGCACGGTTTCTGCCTGGTTGCGTACACAAAACCCGGAGAAAATCGAGAAATATGTATACAACGTGTGATATTCGGAATGTGTCCAGGCATGGACACGGTGACATCTCAAAGTGAGGTTAGTTCGAACGACGTTTGGTGTGGCATGCTTTGGCCTAATAGGTCCGTCGTACTCTCATCGTTAGTCCCCAGGTAGGCAAACTGGTCCGTTATTTTGGATTTATACGAATGCCAACCTAGACAGGACGTTCCGACTACCGGTACTTGTACCCTTCCAGTTACTACATGCCCGTCGCAGAACTTACTTTGATGAGAATTGAAAATTGCACAAAATCTTTGGATATTGAGAGTATGAAAATAAATTGAATACATGAACATCGATATATGTATAATGAATATGTATATATGTATAATGAATATGTATATGAGCATGTATGTTTGACTGAAATGTAAACAAATATGAAACAAATAAATATCACAAGTTTGTATGTAACCACCTAATCAAGTTAAAATTTAGGCAGACTATAGTATAGGCTCTAAGGGTCTAATAACCTATCCTATATCCCTATAGTCATGGCTCTGATACCAATCTGTCACACCCCGACCCGCAGCGGAAAAGGTGATCGGGGCATAATTGGGTTATCATCAAAGCTCATGACATTTATTATATGTTTCATATTCATTAATACAATTTAATGGAAATAAATGATACACCATATTCTAACTATCTGTCTAAGCTTCTTGGTTCTCTTCTAAGGCATATCCTATGTTTTCCTTGCTTCAACCTGTTTACCTGTATCATGTGTAAAAAGGTTTTGGATCAACATAATGTTGGCGAGTGAATCCTATGGAAAAACATTTGAACAAGTTTATCCAATTGATTATAAATAATGTGCATACCACATATGAATAAATGTAGATGTAAAATTAATCACACAACACATAATATTGAAAATTAAACTTACATACACCAAATGATTGTTTTGAGGCACGCGTTGTTCGACTCGTCTCCCACGAGGAACTGATGGGCCTAATGAATGAGTTTTGAGGCACGCGTTGTTCTTACGAACTGATGGGCCTTAATGAATGAGTTTTGAGGCACGCGTTGTTCTCGTCTCCCACGAGGAACTGATAGGCCTAATATATGAGTTTTGAGGCACGCGTTGTTCTTACGAACTGATGGGCCTTAATGAATGAGTTTTGAGGCACGCGTTGTTCTCGTCTCCACGAGGAACTGATGGGCCTAATATATGAGTTTTGAGGCACGCGTTGTTCTTACGAACTGATGGGCCTTAATGAATGAGTTTTGAGGCACGCGTTGTTCTCGTCTCCCACGAGGAACTGATGGGCCTAATGTATGAGTTTTAAGGCACGCGTTGTTCTCGTCTCCCACGAGGAACTGATGGGCCTGAATAATTTGCATACAACTTTGACAATATGTAATACTTCACAACCAAACAATAGTTACATTCTAGTTTAATTCATATAATGGTATAGCACGAATTTGCATAAGAAAATTTGTTTAAGCGACACATGATACACCCCAAAACATGAATAAAAAGGGGAGTTTGTAAGAATTCACTCACATTGGGTGCGTTCGGTTGATGAGGTTGAATGTACGCGAAATGGTGTTAACCACGAGTGAAATTAATCCTAGATAAATCGCATAATGGTTCGGTAAGTAAACGGGTTTTATTAATCTATTTTAGTAGGATTGTTGGGTGTATTTTTGTGAGTTTGAGGCTATTTTCTAACCTTAAAAATGTTATTTTTAAGTATTTATAATTGATTTTTAATTAAAATAATTAAATAAAAATAATAAAAAAATATTTTATTTTATTGCTACAGTACACATTGACCGTTGACTTTGACTATCATTGACCGGTTTAATGGCATGTTGTTGTGCGCCGGGTGAGGCTCGAACCCGAGACCTCCCGTACGCGTGCACGCAGCTCTACCAACTGAGCTACGTGTCTAACCCGTTATATATCCGATTTTAATTATATATATATATTAATTAGAATTAACAGAAATCCTTTATTATTAAAAATGAATTAAGTCTCGAAAACCGGTGCGCTCCACAGGTCTCGAACCCGGGACCTGTGGGTTAGCGGACACACACTCCACCGCTGGACTGTGTGTCACACTTGGTTATAACTCGATTATCAATATACTTAACATATACTCAAGGAGACTCCGGTTCAGTTTGCTTAAAAAAGGATTTTTTTATCAAGGCGGCGTGTGTGAAACCGGAATCGAACTCGTGACCTTAACGTTAAAAGTGCACACAGTCCACCGCTGGACTGTGTGTCTAACCCGGTAAATAACTTGATTTTAATTATACTTAACCATTACTGAAACTTCGTCTTCTTCACCGGTTTTAACCGGAAGTGACGACGGACTGGTTCGAAAAGTTGATTCATGTTCCTTTAGTGTTTTATGATCAATTACAGACGAGATAAAAGTAAAAAGGGAAGAAAATAGACGTGAGATGTACCGACTGGTTTTACTCTGTTTTCCGGCAGAACTCCGGCGACAGAACTCTTTTTCCGGCGACAAGTATTTTGCAGCAGAAAGTCTTCCGAAGGCTTGAAAAGGGTGTGGGTGATTTCGGAGAAAGTTTAGGGGGTTCAGTAAGCTCAGAGATTACGGATACGGTTTTCCGGCGAAGTATCAAGAATTTCCGGCGAGTGATTTTTCGCCGAGAAAAGGTGCGATTTGAGTGTGAAAGACTTCTGGCGAGTTGAGGGTGTATTTATAGGGTGGTATTGAGATGAATGGGGTCTGAATTCGGTCTCAATTCGAAGTCAGCCGTTCTCCGGCGGTTACAGCTGATGTCGCGGGTTCAGACGTCGGTTATAACCGTCGTAATAGTTAAGTTTTCGGTTACTTTGAGTGATAACGTAAATAAACGGCGAAGTCGTCGGGATTTCCGACGACTGTTATTTTGGGCGCAAATACTGAATTTGATTTCCGAAACTTAATATTTGAATTAATTGATTCCTTTATTTATCAGAAAATCAAAGTGGCGGAGTGGTTTGTCGGCTGAGAGATAAGTCTTTGGTTTGACCCGGTACAGACCCGAGTTCGAAACCCGGCCAAAGTAAAACATTTTTATTTTGATATTTTTGACAGATTTTCAAAAACTAAATACATATCCCCGCATAATATTTGATTACGGATCGTTTAAAATTATTTTGGGCATTTAATTCGCAACTAAAATTTTAACTGACTGTTCGGTTGATAAACGGAGCGGGTTTGGTAAATCCGTTTTTTGACGGATGTTACAAAATACCCTTTCAGCCATACAGTTCAAAAAGGGATACAATAAGAAGGAACCATGCTACTTGGCGGTGGCAAAGATCGATGAAGAAAGGCCCAAAGGTGTCGTGCCGATGGAGATCAAAAAGGTACTAGAAGAATTCAAGGACGTTATGCCAGCCTAACTACCCAAGAAGCTTCCACCCTGAAGAAAGGTTGATCACGATATTGAGCTGGAACCAGGTTCTAAACCACCAGCAAAGGCCCCATATCGCATGCCACCACCAGAACTGGAAGAGTTACGCAAACAACTTAAGGAGTTGTTGGATGCTGGCTATATTCGCCCCTCAAAGGCCCCATACGGTGCACCGGTGCTATTCCAGAAAAAGAAGGACGGGTCCCTACGAATGTGTATTGATTACCGGGCACTTAACAAGATCACAGTAAAGAATAAGTACCCCATTCCGCTTATTGCTGATTTGTTTGATCAACTTGGCAATGCTATGTACTTTTCAAAATTGGACTTGCGTTCGGGCTACTATCAAGTAATAATTACCGAAGGAGACGAGGCAAAGACTACATGCATCACAAGGTATGGCTCGTACGAATTCTTGGTGATACCCGTCGGTCTTACTAATGCACCAGCAACATTTTGTACTCTCATGAACAAACTCTTCCACCCCTTCCTTGATAAGTTCGTGGTGGTATACTTAGACGACATCTTCGTCTATAGCCGCACATTAAAGGAACATGTGGAGCATTGGTGAATGGACCGGACTTATCGACTTCTCAGTGGTGGAAATGGACGATTTCAAGATCGTATTCGGGCTGGAATTCTTCTACAAGGTACGCGCTCTACTTGTGCCGATTGCTAACTCCTTGTGTATCCTTGATGAAGGGAAAGTCTGTATGGTGAGCACGGAGCGCGGGTCGAAGAACGGATCAAAGACCCTTTCAGGCATACAGTTCAAAAAGGGATACAATAAGAAGGAACCATGCTACTTGGCGGTAGCAAAGATCGATGAAGAAAGGCCCAAAGGTGTCGTGCCGATGGAGATCAAGAAGGTACTAGAAGAATTCAAGGACGTTATGCCAGCTGAACTACCCAAGAAGCTTCCACCCCGAGGAAAGGTTGATCACGATATTGAGCTGGAACCAGGTTCTAAACCACCAGCAAAGGCCCCGTATCGCATGCCACCACCGGAACTGGAAGAGTTACGCAAACAACTTAAGGAGTTGTTGGATGCTGGCTATATTCGCCCCTCAAAGGCCCCATACGGTGCACCGGTGCTATTCCAGAAAAAGAAGGACGGGTCTCTACGAATGTGTATTGATTACCAGGCACTTAACAAGATCACGGTAAAGAATAAGTACCCCATTCCGCTTATTGCTGATTTGTTTGATCAACTTGGCAATGCTATGTACTTTTCAAAATTGGACTTGCGTTCGGGCTACTATCAAGTAAGAATTACCGAAGGGGACGAGGCAAAGACTACATGCATCACAAGGTATGGCTCGTACGAATTCTTGGTGATACCCTTCGGTCTTACTAACGCGCCAGCAACATTTACTCTCATGAACAAACTCTTCCACCCCTTCCTTGATAAGTTCGTGGTGGTATACTTAGACGACATCTTCGTCTATAGCCGCACATTAAAGGAACATGTGGAGCATTTGCAGCAAGTTTTTCAGGTCCTACGTGAGAAAGAGCTCTATGTGAAGTTGGAGAAATGCTCGTTCGCCCAAGAAGAGGTAGAGTTCTTGGGACATAGAATCAAGGAGGGACGGCTTATGATGGACGATGCAAAAGTTAAAGCAATCCAAGCATGGGGGCCACCAACCAAGGTACCAGAGTTACGTTCATTCCTTGGCTTGGTAAATTACTATCGCCGCTTCATCAAGAGCTATTCTGCAAAGGCTGCACCCTTGACTGATCTACTAAAGAAAACGAAAGCTTGGGATTGGGACCAACGTTGTCAAGCAACTTTTGAGGAGTTAAAGGAGGCAGTCATGACGGAGCCGGTACTAGCCCTCCCTGATGTCTCAAAGCCTTTCGAGTTACACACGGACGCATCGGACTTCGCAATTGGTGGAGTACTTATGCAGGAGAGGCACCCGATCGCGTTCGAAAGTCGGAAACTTAATGACACCGAGAAGAAATACACGGTGCAGGAAAAGGAGATGACGGCAATCGTGCATTGCTTGCGCACTTGGAGATATTATCTTCTTGGGTCAAGGTTTGTTATAAAAATCGATAACGTTGCCACTAGCTACTTTCAAACTCAAAAGAAACTAAGTCCCAAACAAGCTAGGTGGCAAGACTTCCTTGCTGAATTTGATTATGTCTTGGAGTACAAGCCCTGGAAAGCAAACGTGGTGGCTGATGCTCTAAGTCGCAAAGTCGAGATTGCTGCTATTACACGCCCAACATTTGATATCCAAGACCAAGTCAAGGAAGGCCTCAAATAAGATCCATTTACCAAACATCTTGTCGCCTTAGCACGAGATGGAAAGACGACATGATTTTGGTTAAAGGGGGGTCCTTTATTCACCAAAGGAGATCGGCTCTACGTACCAAGGTGGAGCAACCTTAGGCGTTCCGTGATGAAGGAAGGCCATGATTCCAAATGGGCTGGTCATCTGGGCATCAAAAGAACGTTGGCACTAATCGGAGGTACATTTTATTGGCCACGTATGACAGATGATGTTGAAGCATACGTGCATACTTGCTTAGTTTGTCAACAGGATAAGATCGAACAACGCCAACCATGAGGTTTGTTAGAGCCCTTACCAATCCCAAATGGCCCTTGGGAAAGCATTTTCATGGATTTCATCACTTGCCTACCAAAGTCGGAAGGATCAGGGAGCATCATTGTGGTTGTTGTTAGGTTCTCCAAGTATGGAACCTTTATTCCCGCACCAGCCGATGTTACCGCCGTGGAGACGGCAAGACTTATCTTCAAGCACGTGGTGAAGTATTGGGGCATACCACAAACCATTGTCAGCGATCGAGATCCTCGCTTCACAGGGCGTTTTTGGTCTGAGTTATTCAAAATTATGGGGACAGAACTTAACTTTTCAACCAGCTTTCACCCCCAGACTGATGGACAAACAGAGTGGGTCAATGCATTGCTCGAACTATACCTCCGACACTATGTAAGCGCTAACCAAAGAGATTGGGCTAAACTCTTAGATGTTGCACAATTTTCTTATAATATGCAACGAAGTGAGGCAACCGGGAGGAGCCCATTTGAAATCGTAACGGGACGTCAACCATTAACTCCCAATGCCTTAGCCGCATCTTACGACAGTAGTAGCCCAGCTGCTTTCAAGAGTCTAAAGGAGTGGCACGAACAAGCAGACTTGGCTCGTACTTCCCTTGACAAAGCGGCTAAGAAAATGAAGAAATGGGCGGACAATAAGAGGCGACAAGTGGAATTTCAAGTCGGAGATCAAGTCATGGTCAAACTCTTTGCACAGCAATTCAAGTCACTAAGGGGCGTACACAAGGGACTCGTGAGAAAATATGAAGGGCCTTTTCCAGTAATTGCTCGAGTTGGCAAAGTGTCTTACCGACTACAATTACCGCCCAAGTTAAAGATTCATCCGGTCTTCCATGTAAGTAATCTCAAGCCTTATCATGCAGACGAGGAAGACTTAGATCGTGGAGTATCTAAGCGGGCACCAACGGCCGTTGTAACATCATTCGATCGTGAGGTTGTCGAGATTATATCCGACCGCACCATCCGACAACGGGGAGTGCCTAGCTACAAAGAATACTTGATCAAGTGGAAGAACTTACCGGATAGTGAAGCAAGTTGGGAGACAGAAGATTCATTATGGCAGTTCCGGGACGAGATCAAGAGGTACCATGAAGGCTCAACGAGGACGTCGATGGATTAGGTGGGGAGAATGTCACAGCCCGCCAAATTCAGAACGCAACATGTCGGGATTCCGGATTTTTCTACCAGCTTCAAGGACTTCTCATGGCAGATTTTTCATCTGGATTCAAGGCTCCAAAAATATCTTCAAAATACTAGAGATTTCTTAGGAAAATATCCAAGATATTTTCCTTAATCATTGATGTAAATATCTTAGATATTTTGAATATTTTATACTAAGATATTTCTAGATTAGGAATAATCTAGATACTTAGCAACATGTATAAATAGGTGATGCTAGTCCATTTGCACATCACCTTCCAAGTTGTATCAAAGTTCCCTTGTAAGAGTTCTCTCAAGTAATTCAAGTGTTCTCTTTGTTCACACTCTTTGTTCCTTTGTTCAGGTCATTTGAATCGAGTTGTAATTTGGTGTCAAGGCTACTCTTAGCATGGTGACTAAGAGTCGCACGTGGGTTGAAGGACTAGCTCCGTGACATAATGCATACTAAAGTTGCTAATTATTATGAGTATGGAAATTACCTTTTAGATAAAGAAGACCAAAAATTTCAATCCTCTTCTTTTTTTTAAACTATGTACGAAATCCAAAAAAATAAATAAACAATGTTTATAGAAATCAATGCACAAGATGAAAATTGATTCAGAGTCTCAATAGTCAATCATATCGTGAGTCGATTTTGATTGTGAGTTGTGAGAACGCCAGTACAAACGACTTAAATTGATTAGCACCCGTAGTTGAATGTAGAAAAAACAAATCACAATAAGAAATAAATAAGATTATTGATTGTGTTGCTGCTTTGTTGTCGTCCCTAGAATTGCCTATAGCTGATATTTAGGAACGGACGAAATTACAAAATTGATTAATCGATAACTTCTTATTAGGCTATTCGGTATGGTGACCAGAGGATGACCCGCCACGTAAGCATCACGTAGATCGGGTGTGAGGATGGCGCAAAGAGGATGGAGGGGGGGAATGGGTGATGAGCCTAAAATATATATGTATATGTTGTGTGTGTGAGGGGGATTTGTCTTGTAGTGGGGCGGCACCATCGTCTGCAGCATGCCGTTGCGGGGGGGGGGGGGGGGGTGTTGGGGGCGGCGCCAAGCCAAGCCGATCCTATGCCGACCCCCACACCGCCCAACCTTACCTTACTTACCAATTACCATACTCCAAAACCACTTACGCATCTGGCCTCTTAGAATTACTAACAAGTAGTGATATTCCCCGCTCATCGCAATGGAAACTTGGTCGGTATCACTTCGATTTGTTACACTGCCAACACTCACAAAGTAACCGAAATGGAAAACTTTACATCGATCGAGAACAATAAGAACCATTTTCGATACCGGTACTGATGTTTAGAGTATATCGATTCGGTTTGTTTGCTTTCTGGGTATAGGTGTTGTTTAGTTGATATTGGTTCGGTTCGATTGTGTTCTATGTTTATTTTTTTCTACCTTGAGATATAAATTTTTCAACCTTGCAGTATTCCGTATATATTTTTATGGTTTTCGGTTTTGAAAAATTTTCATTTATACAACTCTTTTTGTGATGCTAACTGAATATTGGTAACATTACCGTGACAATTTGAATTGACGGATATGTTCGACCAACATCGGTGTTGGTTTTGGTGTTCGTTTTTATCGTTTTCGGTCGATGTAAAACACGTGTTAATTTCTATACTGAGTGCGTACTAATAATGTAACAAACCGAACTGATACCGATCTAATGCCCACAGTGAAGTTTCACCACAACGCACATGCAATTAACTCGAATGAAAAAATATACATACATGCGGATTTAGAATTGAATATTTTAAAAAGTTAACGAACACAAGTTTTTACTTAAAAAAATCAAATTGAGTAATAAGTAGAATACCACCAAAAATATAAAAAAAAATAAAGCAAATACTTAAATATAATAAATAAATATAGATGCAAATTTAAAATATTTTAAAAAGTTAACGAAGATAAGTCTTACTCAAAATCAAATTGAGCAATAAATAAATTATCACAAAAAATAAAGAAAGGAAAGCAAATACTTAAATATTTTGAGTTAATATTGGATTGAATTAATATCATCATCATACTCGATATATACCTATAATAGCAAAGTTAAGGTAGGATCTGAGAAGGGTAAGATGTAGACAACCTTACCTATATCCCATAGAAATAGAGAAGCTGCTTACAGTGAGACCCCCGGCTCGATAGTAGTTTCGCATCAAGCCTTGGACATAAGGCACATAACACTCAGCAATTGAGACAAACGCCGATTAGTGTATGTACCCCTTGTCTTTCGGCTATCAACGCCACCACATGACGCATGATTAACCATCCCCCTCTTTTAATGTTACTTTCACAAAATTAGTAAAATAACGTTAAAATTAGTACACTTACACTTTTATCCCCCGAGCTCCCACACATTGAATTAAAATGTAAATACAATATAATGGGGCAATAAAATATATATTTTTTTCAATCGTAGGCCCCCAAAATTCAGGTGACCGTAGGCTGGTGCCTATATTTTAACTAAAAAGGTCGGTCTTGTTCATCTTTCACATCTTCATAATATGTTATTATGAGGGTGTAAAAGGTTACGTAACGCGTTATTGTTATTTTTTTTTCATATTTTACATTCACCACAAGATATTGTAGTGAAAGGTAAGAGAGAACCAACCCAACACATGCGTAGAGTCTATGTTTCAACTTATTTTTAACCTTTCACCCCACACATACAGTATTATGCATGAAATAGACATCTTAAGTGAGCTCGAGTTTTAAATATTCCTAATATGTTAATTAGGAAAAACTTTAAATACATAGTCTTCTAAAAGTAAGAAGTTGTAGGAATGGTTTCAAACAAACTGTGATTGAGCCTATTCGAGCGGCATTTGAACTATCCTGTCAAACTCTACGATCTTAGATTTTAGGTTTTCCCTTTTCGATTTTTACGTGTACGTTTTAGAATTTTTGTTTGGATCATTGTGTCTTTTTATTTAGCATTATTTTTTTATTTGCATTGTTGTGTCTTTTTGACGATTCATTGTGTTTTTTTCCTCGGTATTTTGTTGTATTTCTCGGTATTGCATTATATTTTGCGATCTGTTGTGTTATATTTTTTATTCATTTTGTCTTCGTACACTTTATAGATTTAGAAGACTTTGTAGTTGTGATTCATTTTGTCTTTGTACGCTTTATAGATTTAGAAGACTTTGTAGAATAACTTTATTTATATTAACTAATGTATATGGATTGCAATGGACATGTGATGAAAAGAATGATATCGAACCATATAACTTAACTCTATAACTATATAACATTTACATTCAAGTCAAATAAGTGTTTTGATTTCCAAGGTGATTGAACATAAATTCTAACAATGTAACACCCAGTTTTTGCAGTGGTATAACTTTAATGGAATAGTTAAATTTGCAATAAAAATAGATCCCACACTCAAAACTTATCTTATTAAATTGCTTTAAATTGTCAATTAATATGCAAGTTTTTTTATCAATCAATCACATCCTTTAGTTTTTGCTAATTAAAGATGATTTTGGGTATCAAATTCATAAACGTGGTGACCCGGGGAAAGAAAGCTGTGGTACTGCATGTGTAGGGACGGCTCAACAAATTTGCATCAAATAGCATTTAAGTAAGCTAAGGAGTTAACCAAACAAAAATATACAGCAAACCAAAGATACATTTTAAATCCCCAAAGTTGACAGTTTAAAATCCACCCAGCTATCCCACGTAAGAAGTCGACTTTTACACCTGCTGCGCATCCATAAAAAGCCAAGAAGCCGGATCTCCTCGATAAGATTTGCAACGGTTGTTTGCTTCCGATTAAATATCACGTCATTCCGGCATCTCCAAATACCCAAACGGCCGGGTGCTTGAAAAACCAGATATAGGGCCTTTTTCCACTTCTTCAAGCCTCGGTTTGGTTATGTACGTGAACCAAATATTTAAGATCCAAAACATAAATCCTATGTGATTATTACATAAAACTTTTAATAATGTAACACCCGAATCTAAAGGTGATAAAATTTTAATGTACGTAAAAAATTAATTTGGAGTCCTTTTTTCAAACATAAAAAGGATCCCACACTAAAAATGATGCTATTAAATTGCTATGAATTGACAAATAATTTGCAATCCATTTGTAACTGTCAAAGTGTTTCAGTAAATGTTCTCATTAATTGTATGCTGGCTTCACTAAAAAAAATCTAACAACCATTTTGGCTAGATATAGTTTAGGGTGGTAGGAGTTAAGGGGTTGAAACTCCAAATTTAGCTGTTCAAAAAAAAAATTATCAGGTAACCTTACACTGGTAAAGATTTGAATTCACTCTAATTTTTTTTTCATCTCTTAATAATTAATTTTTCTTGAAAAGAAAAATCCTTCAGGGGGTATTTGTACATTGAAGAATTGAAACTACAATAATTAACTTCTACTTAACTATGTATGTTTGATTATTCAGTTATGTCATTTTAATGAAACCATACAATTCACCTTAAAAATAGTGGCGAAGCTTGACCAAAAGGCCCTTGGGCGAAAAGTTTTGGGACCAGTTTTTTTTTTCTATCGCTATTTTTCGGGTTATATGTTCGGGTACGATATTCGATTCGAGTTGGGTCAAACAATAATAACTCCAAATAAAACTAGATAACCTTCATTCGTTCAAATGACGTGTTCTTGCACGCAAAAAAATGTTAAATATTGTTTAACAAAAATAAAGACCAAATATTTTTAATGATGCAAGATAAATGTTAGGTACCTGAACGAAGAATTACAACTCAGCCCAACGACCTTTAAGATAAATGATAAGTAACTTTAAGATAAAAAAGAACCCCCAACTTTGATTTATATATAAAGTAGTAATAAATTTTACTTAAAGTTTATATATAAAAATATGCATAACCATGTCTTTTCAATTAACCTTCTACAAAACCCTTAAAAAAAGCGAGTTCATGGATGTCAATGAATGACACGGTCTTTAATGGTAGTAAGAGGTCCAATGTAGCTAGAATCGTGGAGAAGAAAAGCTCGGCATTTCTTATGATTGGAAACAGGTAGAGACTCAAGTGGTCAGAATGGTCTCTTTGGTGTAGATTTGATGTTATTCAGAAATTGTAATCTTTTGTGACCATTTTGATGTGTCTATTGTGTTAACTGCTTGCTGGCACAATTCAGATTTTTAATATAACCGTCGTTAAAAAAAGGCAAATTGGAAATAAATAATCTCACCTAACTCAATTTAACCGATAATAATCCAAGTCAGTTATTGGCCGATAAATCCGAACTGGTCATTTTTTTGGTAAAATAGTCCGCCGTTAAAATAGCTTAACAAAGTTAAGTTTTATCCGAATTACAAACCGATGTTGTAGGGCTTTTGATCAGAACTACGATACGAGTCGATTGATGTAAAACTTACCTTGAAATTGTGTTCGAAGTGGCTTGATTTTTGTTAATTGGAAGTTTATACACCCGAATTGAAGCACCGTTTTCATGGGTTAGGGCAGTATTTCGAGGTAAGTTTTACATCATTCGACTTGTATCGTCGTTCTGATCAAAAACCCTAAAACTATAATTCAGAAAAACTCCGTTAAACTAATTTAACAGCGGACTTTTACAAAAAAAAATTGACCAGTTCAGATTTTATCGGCCAATAACTGACTTAGAATTATTATCGACCAAATTAAGTTAGGTGGGATTATTTATTTCCAATTTATAAAAAAAAAAACAGGTTCGTAGGTAACTTAAAAGCTCAGATGTGCGAGAGTTAATATCAGAACTTCATACATCTAGTCAACACTAAACTATAGTTCGGATAATCATAAATAAAAAATGAAAATATTGGCATTTATATGCCTTAAACAAAAGTTCTGATTATTCGGACACCAATAGCACATATTTTGATTGTTTGGATATATATCCATGTTGTAAGTTTTAATTATTTAGAAGTTCTCTCTTGGGGATTCAATAACAAAATTAATATTACTTGAAAGTTCAATGACTGAAATTAAGATCTCAAAAATCATTTGCAAAGAACAAACTTTCAACAAGTTAATAAACTAATCATATTTCCCATCACCCATCTCCCACATTAGAGTAAAACTAGATGGGTGTTCGTACGATACAGTAGGAAACACAGACACTTTAAGGGTGTGTACTGTTCAGTTATTATTCTCAACCGAATAAGTTAGCCCGTTAGTTAGCCATGTTAAGTCCATATGAAATAATAAAACTACCTTAACTTAAAAAAAATAGAACAACAAAATAGTTAAAAGATATAATTAATATTTATGAATTTAAATGGGCTTCTTCTCCACTCTAAACCACCCACCATCATCTTCAGCTTTCACAACACCAACCACCGGCATCCACCACCCACCATAACATCACCACCATCTACCCCTAATTTCTTTATTCACAAACTATAGAAAACACCGAAAATAACATCAAATCAGAAGTCTAAAAAAGTATCAACAATAAGGCCATAAAATCAACAATAAGTATGTATGTCATCGACCACATGAATGAACATCCGAACGATTATTACCAAAAAAAAAAAAAAAACCACAGCTATCCAGAAATTATAAAGCTTCTATATTGCTTTTACACAGTGATATAGACAAGAAAACTACAATAATCACTAAGCAACCAAAAACTCATTACTGAAAGAATCCATCAGATCCAGATCCAGAACCAGAGCCAAAGCCATCTGACGGTTTACAATTGAACCATCTAACAACCATTAGCTTCTTCCATTACGGACACTGTGGACCATAAAATCTCGGCGAGAAACACAAAGATTTGTTATCAGCAATGATGAGAGCACCGACGACGTCCTGTTGCTAACCGGAGCCAGCGGTGTTAGCAGATCTAGTCGGAGAAACAACAACAGAAGACGAAGGAGAAGCTCGCGATAACAAGATCCGGTGATCGGATGATCCGTAGCGTGTTCTGGCGTTAATTTTTCTGTCGTGAAGTTAAGCGAGGGTGCTTGGTTTTATGTATCGAGTAATCAGGGTAGATGGTCGTGATGTTATGGTGGGTGGTTGGTGGCGGTGAAAGATGGAGATAGGTGAGTGGGGAAGATGAAGTGGATGGTGGCCCCACTTAAATTCATAAATATCAATTATATTTTTTTTAACTATTATTCTATTTTTTTATTTTTAAGGGTAGTTTTGTCATTTCGCATGGACTTTACTGGGCTAACTAACCTGCATCTAGTCAGGGGATGTTAGATCGCTCTATGTTTAGTATAGGAACCTAAATTGGTATCTAACGTTCGTATAGGCGGAAACTATATGACGTGTTAATTGAATATGCAAAGATTACTCGTTTAATGTTTGTTTATTGATCATAAATGTCAAATACATGTCAAATCCAGATCGGGCAGAGCTTCGTCGTACAAGTGACAAAGTTGCAGAAGTTACAAATGAAAATCACTAGTTACCTATTTATAGATGTTCAAGTTCGCTTGGGGGAACACAAGTTCGGGCGAACTTGTCTTGAACAAGTTCGGCCGAACTTGTTCCAACATAACTATTCCGGTCGAACTTGATCAAATACTTACATAAATACGACTATTTCTAACGTATTCTAGCCCAAACTAAACAGACTTGATCCAAGACTAAGACATAGACATTATGTACTAACAGACTCCCCCCTTGGATATCGTCTTCGTCTTGATCAGTCTTCAAAGCTCTATCTCTGTCTCACGCGTCCAAAGAAGTTCTTGATTGGTTTCTTTCTTCGTCGGCGTTTGATCTGTAGGTGGCACTTTAATCATAAATTGAAAACGTCTGAGTCTCGCCTCCCTACCCATATCATGAATACGTTCAATACGCTTCTCCTCTTTCAAAAACTCTTTGCGCTCTAGTTCCCTCCAACTGGATTCTCACATTCTTCCAGAATTAACACCGTGCGCGTAACAAACATTCACAACCCTTTGATACTGCATCGCTTGTTCTTTCTCACGCTCTTCATAGCATATCTTACTGAAGAATAAACATTTAATATCCTCCTTCGAGCAATTCACTAGCCACATCGGGTCTAGTATTCGAATCATTCTCCATAACCCTCTCAATCCTTCTCTCCAAACATTTCAACCCTTTCTTTAGTGATATCCAAATGATCTTCAAATCTCAACACTATCACTGCTTCACACGTAGTCGGATCAACTTGCCACCACTTAAACAAAGTATAGAAATCTTGTTCAATCGGCATCAGGGGCATGTTTCTCATTGCTCTTGGACCCTTCATAATCAATGTAATATCCTTTATACCAGTCTTCTTATCTGTTTTGATTCGGCGCTTCGGAATGAATGGTTTCCAGTACTTAAAACCCTGCGTCGCTTCAAACTTGATCATCTTCCAAAGTAATTGATCAATAAACTTCATATGATAAGTAACATTTCTCGTCTGCACCAACTTTCTATATCCCAGTATGGAAGTCTTTTCAAATTTCCAAGTGTAGGAAATATTGTACCCCAACCTCTCTTTTGATAGCATAAACGTTCAATTCTTTAAACCACTCCCAACTAAGTATATCTCCCAATGAAACATCGGCATCTCTGGTAAAGAATGCTAATGGACGTTGAAACTTATGTTCTCTTGGCATTTCTTTGAACCAGGACTTCTTTGTTGTGCAATCTCTTCTTTCGTCATTGGTTTAGGGATTTTACCTTCACGTACAGACTCTGCAATCTTGTCTTTCAGCAAATCTTCGTTAAGCTGCTCGTACATCTCTTCAAAAGTCGGAAAACTATCTGTATTCAACCCAGTATACTTTTCATCTTCATCTTTCTCATCATCTGACGACCAATCTTCAATGATCACTCTATTGTAATCGTCAGCATCTGATCTACGTTTGTAACAGTATTCATTCGGCTCAAACGTATGTTCACTACATCTTCTTCAAAATTGAAATCAAACGTTTCAGCATCAACATCAAGCAGCTTTGCCAAATCTTCCTTTGAATAGTTATGCATAAACTCGCCTTCCTCGACATTATGTTCAAGCATTAGAATCATCGGTTTCGTATATATAGCAGCAACAGGCATAGCATAATAGCATCTGTCATATCAACATCCTTTTGCCCCCTGTCTGCTCCCCCTGATTTTGTTCTTCCATCATGTTTGTTTCATCATTCAGCAACGAGAAAAAATCAAAATCATCTGATACTTTAGCATCAACAACCTTCAGACCAACTCCACTCTGATCATCATCATTACCATCATCGTTGTCAGTGTCGTCTTTCGTATCATCTGCAGGTGCATCATCATCTTTATCTTCAGCTTCGTCGTCGTTTTTTTTTCAGTCTCTGTTTCTGGTGCAATAATAGACTCAGAAGCTTTCGCAGACTCCATCACAGGCTTTGTAATCTCGGGCATACTCTCTATAACATGTTTACCCTTCCCCTGTTCAGCCAATTCTTTCTCTGCTTTTTCCTTAGCTTCTTGCATATCAATTCGAGCATATTCAGCAGCAAAGTCTATTCCCAAGCTGTTAGATAATACTTTATGTAGCCTTAAGAATCTTCGATCATTCAAATCTCTTTCAGATCATAGTTTTGCTATCTCTTTTTGTAGCCTTTCGTTCGCATCCTGCAGACTTTCAATTAACGCCTTCAAATAACCTCGATCACCCTCCAGAAATTTCACTTTGTCTTTCAAAATCTCTTTCTCCACTTCACCTTGTTTCACCAGCTTTTCTAACTCTGCTTTCTCAACTTCATTCTTAGCAACTTTATCTTCCAAAACTTTAACACGTTTTTCCAGCTCATCAATATCAGATTTTGGGAAGAAATTGTTCAAATCTTGAATATCAACTGGCTCATTAGGAATGTTTCCAAATAACTTCAACTTCGGAGTAGTCTTTGGTGTAGACTTAGCAGTACTCCTCGGTGTATGAACATCTTTTGGAATCGAGCTATCTGGTTGAGAAGATGTTGGTGGATCTTGAGACGTAAATATAGGAATTTCGAGCAATTCAGACTCAGGAGGTTCTTGTGTGACTGCTGTCTGTACTAAAGTCTCTTGAACAGCAGATGTTTGAATATTCTCAGCCGCAAGAGGTTCTTGTGTAGCTCCTGTTGATTTACAGCTGAAGGTTCTTGTGGGACTTCTGTGCTTTTCTGCATTCCAATATAGCAGCGGCTTTTAGGCTTTTGAACTTTCTTGCCTTTTGTCTTTGGAGATCCAGTTGTCTTCGTCGTTGTATCTTTGGCAGAAGACTTAACTCTTTTTGCTATGTTTTTCGGTCTCTCCTCGTCTGAACCCTTATCAGAACCCGGTTCATAGTCAGCATCTGTTTCTTTGATTTTCTCTGCAACTGTTTCGGCGATTAGCTATCTTTGTAGCTATTTCCAATGAATCATCGCTATTTTCATCTTTTCCGGATGTTGCAGAGATCACATCATCCTCTTGAGTAGATTTTTCAACCTCTTGACTCTCAGTGTTCACCGCAACACTCGAACCAGCCTCTGGTTGTACTTTTTCAGGCTCATCTTCATCGATTAACATAGTATCAACTTTCTTTGGCTTTCGCGCCGTTTACTTCTTCTCTTGAACAACAACCTTCTTTAGAAACCAATCGCTTCGTTTCTCTTTAAACGTCGATAACCATTCTAGCTCAGCATTCCTTTCATTCTCGTCACCGCTATCTTTTTTTCACCATTTATACTCTGGTGGCGCAATGCAATTTTCAGAATCTATAGCACCGAATAAACGCTTTGCAATAGGTGTTGAAGCTTGTTTCTAGAATGTAATCAGCTTCTTAATAGTTGTATCGTCCAGGTGACTAAGATAAACGATATCGTTTGGATCCTTTGCAATTTTCTTGAATTTGTCGTTGATCAACATCTGTACAAACCTCGGATACATCACGAGCCTATTCGATCCCATATTGTTCTTCATATGTGTTAATACAAGCTTTGAAAAGTTGAATCTCTTGTTTAGAATAAGCGGCGTGGCCATACAAGCCATGTAATCTTGTACGTCGTCTAAACCTGCCTTTCGATGACTAAAGGCGTGAATAATAACATGCATCAAAAACTTATAGGGGTTCGGAACTCCCCCTTTCTTCAAGGTAGAATCGTGTACGTGCCCCTTGAAGCCCATACGGCAAAAACAACCTCTAACCATCCGTTCATCTAGCATCATTGGATCATCCTTGTCATCGTTGAAGTTTAGAATTTTTCGAATATCAGCTTCAGATACTGTTATTTCCTTATCTTCTTCTCCAATACTAACCATTGGTTTAATCGTTGTATCATCATCATTCATAGCCGCAGAACTCCAAAATCTAAAGACATGCGACCTGTAGACCATTATCTTTTCTGTGATCGCCTTATGAATAGGAATCCGCTCCATAAAAGCGAGAATACTGTCATATGCTTCGAGTGATGGACAGATAGTTTTATTGAGCGTGATGCATGTATTATGAAACTTGCTGAACGAGAGCTGAACATTCTGCAAACACATAAATCGGGACAGAATTAGCAAAGTTTTAACAATTTTCACAAATTTCCTATCAAGTTCGGGCGGACTTGCATTGTCATATAAACATTACAAAACATCTAGTCCGGGCGAACTTATTAACATTTTGACCATTTCTAAACAAGTTTGGGCGAACTTGTAAAGAGTCAATTTTTGAAACAGGTTTAAATAAGTCCGGGTGAACTTGTTAACATTTTGATTTTTATCAGACAAGTTCGGGTGAACTTGTAAGATTTTCAGTATTACAATCTTTATAGGTAAGTTCGGGCGGACTTGTGAAAATATATAACATTTTATCACATGAGGACAAGTTCGGCCGAACTTGGTTCAAAGAACCATTTGACAAGTTCGGCCGAACTTGTCATCGTTTTCACCAAAACCTGCAAACATTATATGCCTGACATTCTGTTCAAATTGATGAATTGTTTATGGTCGTTTATCATTGTTTAACATGTTTTAATGATTAATTTGTCCTTTAATGGTCTGAATCATATCCAAATGTCCATTTCAGATCTAATACTCTCAAAATCATTCAATTCACGGTCCAATCTTGAATTACTCACAATTGCCATGATTCTTAGTGTGCCAATCACTATGATTCACAAATATTTGGGCAGCAATTCGACGTATGTGTGCCAATTTCAAAGATCTCTCAAAATCGCCTCAAGTTCGTTCTGTTATTCTGATGACAAGTAATGAAGTTCGGTCGAACTTGTCTTCTATTTATAGTTCAAAAGTTCGGGCGAACTTGAAAATCCAATCATCAAAGATCAGTCATAAGTCCGGGCGAACTTGTCTTCTAATAACACCTTAGAAGCTTAGATAAAGTTCGGTCGAACTTGATAACAAGTCCGGGCGAACTTGATTGATTTCAATCTCAAAATTTTCAATTTAGACCCTGAACTTTTCAGATTTTACCAGTTTTAACAATCCACTCAGTTGACAAAGTCCAAGCTAATGACATTGGTTAACCGATTTGTCTACCGAGTCCAAGTTAATGACCTTGGTTTGACCCGTTATGAACAAACTGTTGGTTTTTCTCAAAATCAAGTTTCAAATTAATGAACTTTTAATAGTTTTGGCTTATCAGATTTTACAGATTAGCTCCCAGCCCGTTGTCAATTAGATTTCCACCAGTTTAGCACCTTACTAGACTTCGAAGATCCGTTCTCCAACATTGGCCTGTAGAAACTAATGTAGAAACAAAATCTTTTTGTATTTTTGAAACTTTATGCTAAAACACACTGAAAATCTTTTTGGTTTTAATCTGTAAAGCAGATAAACTATGTACAGAACAAGTAAACTATGTACAAACATATTTACAGACATATTTTTGTGAATTCGTGTCTAAGGATCATATCAATTTTTTGAGACATATCACCAGTACCGTTGACCTTTTGATGACTTTAAGTTTTTAAACTCGTTTACCTAGATTGTCGATATGTTTGTCCACCTAAACTTCGACACATTTCTTCAGTTGTTCCAAGATATGTTAGGTATTTATTATGAAACTTGACTTAACTATGGTTCCCCTCTCAGAATATACTCCCGTATCAAGATTCCCTAAATTTCATCTTACAGGTGAATATAGCGTAATTGATATCTGTATCTGGGTTAATGCGAAGCCTTGAGAGCTCAGGTTAACACCACTGTATCGACAAAGAGATGAAGGCTCGACTTAAAGGTGTGTTCCACTTAAGGAATCTTTTTAAGAACTGCAAATGATTAGATCTTTTGATTCTTTTCAATTTTGCATGCAGTTTAGGGGTTTTTAGCAAAAGCATTATAGAAGTTCTAGGCTATTGCTTCCGCAAAATCAGAAGAACTTGTATAATACCCCAGATATCAACTATCTATAAAGACCTCGTATCTCAGAATCAGGCAATCTCTCAGACAAAATTTCGGAGTACTAAGTCCATATATCCGAGAGATGTCAATCTACAAGATTAAGCAGTTGTAAAATTTAGTTTATATTTCAGAAACAATTTACTGAACGTGTAAAGCCTATCGACACATCCACAGTAAGACTTGTTTATCACTTTTAAACTTTACAATTCTTTAGCATACTGTGATAGTCCACTGATGTACTACCATTTCCTTTGTCACACTTAATTCTTTTGTCTTTTTCAATGTTTTTGTACTTTTTGAAAATTTTCATATGTTTTTGTATTTTAGTTTTTAAGAAATACTAATCTAAAAGATATACAAACCAATGTGGATCACGTGAACTCGTCGTCCGATCCATATTCAACCTCTGCTACAAATTTTTAATACCGTTAAGCCTCATAAGATATTTAAATCTTGTTAAAGGAAAAGCTTTCGTATAAAAATCAGCTTTTTGTTCATCGGTGTGGATTTTTTCTATCCGCACCAACTTCTTTTAGTAGCAGTCACGAATGAAGTGATAACGATTTTCAATGTATTTAGTTAGAGAGTGATGAACGGGATTTTTAGTTATGTCAATTGCTGCCTTATTATCTACATATAAAGGCGTATCAAGAAATTGCAATCCAAAGTCCCTCATCTGTTGTTGAATCCATAGGATTTGAGAACAACAGCTGGAAGCAGAAATGTATTCTGCCTCACAAGTAGAGAGAGAGACCGTGGTTTGTTTCTTGCATTGCCACGTTACTAATCGAGTTCCGAAGAACTGGCAACCAGCCGTCGTAGACTTTCAGCTTACACCCCGAAGTTAGAATTAGTGTATCCCGTCAGATCAAAGTTATCGTTCTTTGGATACCACAAGCCGGTGCTTGGACATCCCTTCAGGTAACGTAATATTCTTTTGACCATCTGCATGTGTGACACTCGGGGACTGGACTGATATCTCGCGCAAAGGCAGGTAGGATACGTAATATCTGGGTGAGATGCCGTCAGATACATAAGAGATCCTATCATCGACCGATAGAGCGTATCTCCACTTTGGTTCCTGTTTCGTCAATGCAAATCCCATGATTCAGCGCCAGAGGAGTCCAAAGCTGCTTCGAGCAATCCATTTCAAACTTCTTCAGAATATCGTGAACATATTTGGTTTGATGAATGAATGTGCCGTCTGGTAACTGATCGACTTGTAATCCGAGGAAGATTTTCATTTCGCCCATAGAAGACATCTCGAATTTCTTCTTCATGATCTTTTCGAATTCTTTGCAAAGACTATCATCTGTTGAACCAAAGATGATATCATCCACATAGATTTGTACAATGATTAGATGATTTCCGACTTCTTTGGTAAACAATGTACTATCCACTGTGCCTCTAGTAAAGCCATTTCCAACGATATGTTGAGATAACGTCTCGTACCGAGCTCTCGGGGCTTGATGTAATATGTATAAGGCTTTGTCTAGGAGATAAGCTTTGTTCTTGTTCAGCGGATCGATGAACCCCGGTGGTTGGCCGACGTACACTTGTTCGCGTAGCTTACCATAGAGAAATGCGGATTTCACATCTAACTGGTACACCTTAAAACCTTTCCAAGCTGCGAATGCAAGGAAAATGCAGATTGACTCTAAGCGTGCAACCAGTGCATAGACTTCCGTATAGTCAATTCCTTCTTGCTGGTGGAAACCTTTGATAACCAACCGAGCTTTGTTTCTAACGTTCACACCTCGATCAACACTTGAAGACCCACTTCGTATCTATCGCTTTCTGCTTAGGTGGTAAGTCTACAAGCCTCCAGACTCCTAGTTTCTCGAATTGTAACAATTCCTCTTGCATCGCTATCACCCAATTCTCGTCACCCAGAGCTTCATTCATAGTCTTCGGCTCTATTTGAGATATGAAACATGAATAATAACAATAGTCTTAAGTAGGAGCCACTCGGGTGTGGAAACAACTTAATGCTTTGTTGATTTGACTTCTCGTTCGCACACCAGTTTGTAATTCTCCAATAATGTTTGTTGAAGGATGATAAGAATAAGATCGTGGCATCTCCTCACTAGGAACATCAACAGTGCTGTTCTGATTTGTGACATTCAGATCAACGATCAAATCGACTTCAGGAGCACTAGATGTAGCTTCATTTTGATTGCTCGGGCAGCAGATTGATTTAACATATTGGTTATCTACTCGAATTCTTCATCATCATCGAAAGTCGGAGCTTCATCAGAGTCGGAATTCTGATTCTCAGAAGTATTGGGCTCTGTAGTTGCATTTCCTGGTTCAGTGGAAACATTTGCTGGAGTTGTAGTAGGTTCTACTTCTACATCAGAAACTTGTTCAACTGGAACACCATTATTACTCGGACCTGCACCAGAAGATGATGTAGAACCAACAGTGGGTTGATTAACCACAATTGGCCTTATATATATGTTCTTGATTTGCCGACTGTTTAAGCTAATAAAGAGCTGCAAGTTCTTCTTCAGACGGTTCTTCTGGCAAGTCGAATGACTTCAACAAATCTTGGTAATTGGACAACCATGCATCGCCTTTTCTCTGAATAGGAGTTGTATACCGAAAGCAATCAACGTGTTGTGCTTGGATCACTTTTCTCAAAGCAGGAACAGAAACTCTTCTTAGCGGACTAGCGTAACCAACGAAGAAATCTTCAAATGTTTTAGCACCGAACTTTCCATCTTGATCAATCACTATGTATGGTGCACCAAACGGTTCTAGATATTTCAGATTTGGTTTCCTTCGGTTGATCCTTTCGAAGCAAGTCTTTTTAGTTGGTTTGACAGTTAAGACCCTATTCAATGTGTAACATGCCGCTGCAACCGCCTCACTCCAGAAGCTAACAGGAAGTTTTAAATCTGCAAGCATTGTTCTTTCTGTTTCGATCAAGGTTTTGTTCTTCCTCTCAGCTACGCTATTTTGTTGCGGAGTATATGGTGCACTGAATTCGTGCAGAATTCCTTTGGCGTTGCAAAACTCTTTCATCTTGTTGTTCTTGAATTCCGTGCCATTATTACTTCGAATACGTCTGATAGGCAAATGATATAAATTTTCGAGCTTCTTGAAGAGAATCACCAGATTATCAAATGTTTCATCTTTAGACTCTTGAAAGAAAGCCCATGAATATCGAGAATAATCATCTGTGACGACTATGCAGTATAGATCTCCGGATATACTTCGAACATTCACCGGACCGAAAAGATCCATATGAAGACGTTCAAGCGGCAACTTTATAGAATTCAGAATCTTCTTAGGATGTGACTTCTTCTTCTGCTTCCCTTTTTTACATTCAAGACAATCATCTGTCATGTGGAAGCTTTGAAGATTCCCTTCGACTAAATCGTTATGAACCAGAAAATTCATTTTTCTCAGATGTATGTGCCCCATTTTCCTGTGCCATAAAATCGAATCCTTCTCTATGGCTTTTGACACAAAACATTGAGCCGATTTCGATGATGTTGTAGCAGTGCCCATATCTAAAACATAGAGATCGTTTTCGCGTGGAACACGCATGAGAATCCATTCATCAGGAATCTTGAATCATGGCTTTAAAATCATGAACTCTTTATCGTTGAAATGAATAGTGAACTTCTTATCACAAATCTGCGAGATGCTTAGAAGATTGTTCTCTAGCTCGGCGATGTAATTCACTTGATCAAAAGATACCGCGCCATTTGAAAGTTTTCCTTCAGCTACAATCCGGCCTCCTTGGTTTCCAGCGAAGCCAACATAACCTCCATTAATAGCTTTAATATCGAAGAGAAGAGCTTTCATCACAATCATGTGCCTTGATGCTCCACTATCCAAAATCCACTTTGATAAAATGGATCTCTGGAGCCCCAGCACACATTAGCATTCAGTTAAAAACAGCGACCCAAGCCTTCTTGGTCTTGGGTTTGGGATACTAAGCTTCATAATCATCCTCAAAATCATCACTTAAAACTTCATCGACATTATCATTCTCAAACTTAACCTTTTTCTTATCTTTTGAAAGTTTGACAGTTTCAGTTTTATCTTTTGAAACATACACTTTGTCGACTTTGGTTTCAGACTTTGCAACTTCAGATGTTGTTGATTTCTTTTTGGCAATCCAGGATTGTGACTTAACTCGTGTTTTTTTAATGTAAAACCTGGAATCTTTGTTTTCATTTGTTTTGGAAATTTTACCTTTTTCAAAAGTTGAATTTTCAAATCTCGATTCAGTTTTAGGTTTCACTTCTTGTTAGATTCATTTCTTTTCAGAATTGTGACATGTTTTACAAAATCTGGTTGCTTAGATTTTTCAACATCTGAACTGTCACACCCCGACCCGCAGCGGAAAAGGTGATCGGGGCATGATTGGGTTATCATCAAAGCTCATGACATTTATTATGCGTTTCATATTCATTAATACAATTTAATGGAAATTTACAATAAGAATTACAATATGTTCTAACTATCAATCTAAGCTTCTTTGTTCTCTTCTAATGCATTTCCTATGTTTTTCCTTGCTTCAACATGTTCACCTGTATCATGTGTAAAAGGGTTTTTGGATCAACATAATGTTGGCGAGTGAATCCTATGGAAAACATTTGAACAAGTTTATTTGAATTGATTATGAAATATGTGCACAACCAAACATGAGTAAAAATAGATGTAAACTTATTCAACAATCATAAGATATTAAATAAAACACACATGAACAATAATGGAACATTTAGAGGCACGCGATGCTCAACTCGTCTCTCACGAGGAACTGAGGGGCCTAATGAATGAATTTGCATAAACATGATAATATGAATGACACAACTACAAACAATATAAACTCAATGATACACACATAAACAATAATGAATTTGATTTGTGGCACGCGTTGTTCAACTCGTCTCCCACGAGGAACTGATGGGCATAATGAATGAGTTTCATATAATTTGACAAAAGGAAATAAGTAGTCACAACAATATAAACAATCTAAGTTTAGATCATGATGTGGTATGGCACAAGTTTAAATAAACAAGTTAATTATTTTTATAACACATGACACACCCCAAAACGTGTAATTTAAAAGGGGGAGTTGTAAGATTCACTCACAGTGGGTGCGTTCGGTTGATGATGTTGAATGCACGCGAAGTGGTTTTAACCACGAGTGAGATTAACCTAGATAAACCGCATTATGGTTTGGTAAGTAAACGGATTTTATTAATCTATTTTAGTAGGATTGTTGGGTGTATTTTTGTGAGTTTAAGGCTATTTTCTAACCTTAAAAATGTCATTTTTAAGTATTTTTAATTGATTTTTAATTAAAATAAATAAATAAAAATTATAAAAAAATTGACTTTTTTTGACCATTGACCGTTGACTTTGACTGACTGTTGACCGGTTCGAATGCATATTGTTGTGCGCTGAGTGAGGCTCGAACCCGAGACCTCCCGTACGCGTGCACGCAGCTCTACCAACTGAGCTACGTGTCTAACCCGTCATATATCTGATTTTAATTATATATATATTAATTAGATTTAAACAGAAATCCTTTATTTTAAAAACGATTTTTAATCCAGAGAACCGGTGCGCTCCACAGGTCTCGAACCCGGGACCTGTGGGTTGTGTAACACACAGTCCACCGCTGGACTGTGTGTTTAACATGTTATATAATCCCATTTTTATTATACTTAAATACAAACTATTTGTTTTCATTTCTGTCTTATTTAAAAAGGTAAAATAATTGTCCGGGTCGATGCAGAAGACTGGACTCGAACTCGTGTGCTTTGATTAAACATACACACAGTCCACCGCTGGACTGTGTGTCTAACTTGGTTATTATTCCGGTTATTAATATACTTAACATATACATAAAATCAATCCGGTTCAGTTAACAAAAAATGAATTTTTATTAAGGCAGCGTGTGTGGAAACAATATTCGAACTCGAGACCTTTGCGTTTAATGTGCACACAGTCCACCGCTGGACTGTGTGTCTAACCCGGTAAATAACTTGATTTTAATTATACTTATATGTTTACCGAACTTCATCTTCTTCGTTGTGTTATAACCAGAAGTGACGACTGACTGGTTCGAAGTGTTGATTCAGGTTTCTTTAGTGTTTTATGATTAATTACAGATGAGATAAAAGTAAAAAAAGAAAGGAAATTAGGCGTGAAAAGTACCGACTGGCTTTCCTCTGTTTTCCGGCAGAACTCCGGCGACAGCAATCTCTTCCGGCGACGAGTGTCTTGCAGCAGAGAATCTTCAGAAAGCTTACAAAGGGTGTGGGTGACTTCGGTATAAGTTTAGGGGGTTCAGTAAAGCTCAGAGATTAAGGACTCAGTTTTCCAGCGACGAACAGAATATTTCTGGCGAGTGAGTTTTCGCCGAGAAAGGGTGCGATTTGAGAGTGAAAGGTTTCTAGTGAGTTGTGGGTGAATTTATAGGGTAGTATCGAGATGTATGGGGTCTGAATTTGGTCTCAATTCGAAGTCAGCCGTTCTCCGGCGGTTACGACTGATGTCGCGGGTTCAGACGTCGGTTATAACCGTCGTGGGAGTTAATTCTTCGGTTAAATTGAGCGGAAACGTAAATTATCGGCGAAGTCGTCGGGATTTCCGACGACTGCTATTTGGGCGCAAATTGACTGAATTTTGACTTCCGCACTTTATTATTTGAATTAATTGATTCCTTTTATTATCAGAAAATCAAAGTGGCGGAGCGGTTTAAATGTTGGGTGTTAAGTTGTTGTTGAACCGGTACAGACCCGGGTTCGAAACCCGGCAGAACCAAAACATTTTTATTTTGCGATTTTTAACAGTTTTTCAAAAACAACTTATATATTCCTATATAATAATTGATTATGTATCGTTTAAAATTATTTTGGGCATTTAATTCGCAACGAAATTTTTAACTGATTGTTCGGTTAATAAACGGAGCGGGTTTGGTAAAATCCGTTTTTGACGAATGTTACATGAACTTGTTTTTCTTCGAGGATAAACAGGCTTTGATTTCGGACACTTGCGTGCAATGTGACCAACTTCATTGCATTTGAAGCAAGTCTGATTATCATGAGAATGTCCACTAGTGGGTTTTACTCCACTTGCGGCTTTAGCCTTATCTCGAAGTTCTTACCTTTTTTAACTCATTGTTTGATTGCTTCCCAATAAAACTCTTTTCTTGAACCGTGCTCGTCCCATACACAAATTTCATGTTTTTATCTATATATTTGCGAAATGGTGACGTTTTCTTATTCGGTTCTTCTTCTACATCCAAACCCAAACCTGCTCTCCTATGTTCTGGAAAGTCACCACCATTCCTTCGGTAGTTGTTTCTTTTAGGTTTAGAGTAAAATTTCTTTTCATTGATTTCCAAATCCTCTGATGAAACTTCAACGAGTTTGAATAATTTATCAAGTTGATCTTCTTTCACGTTCCGAATCGGAAAGCTATCATCGAAATATAGTCTATCAGAATCCTTAACTTTGTACATGACAATGTTAGGATCATCACTTATGCTATCTTCCGATGACGTATCGTCATCTTCAGATTGTGAATCAGAATTGTTCGAACTCGAGTTGGCGCTCTCATAGCTGCCATCATCAGATTCATTCAAAACATTTTCAACAACATTTTTAACCACCGCTTCGCCATCATCACTTGTGTAGGTTATATCAATGTTCTCAGGCAGCTCATTTTTCTTCTCAGTTAAAAGTTCAATGTCGAGCGCCTTTTCCATCCCTTCAGCTTTCTTACGACAATACTTTTCGCACAAGGGTGGTGGAACATTGCTATAATCTCCACGTTTCTTACCTTTGGCTTTTTGAACATTTTCTTCCGACTGAATCGTTGGAAGAATATGATCGATGACATAAGCATTGTGGTATAGCTTTTCAAAAGATGTCTGACCCTTTCAGTTTCGATTTTCATGTCTTGAAGCTCTTGCTTTACTTCAGCAATGTTGTTTATGTAAACGTTAATAGCCTTTTGTTTTTCCATTAATGTAGCTTTTAACATTCTGATAGTATCATGTTGTTCAATGTTATATTGTCTAGCCTGCTGTAATCATCTTTCATTTTGTCATAAGCTTCTTTCATTGTGTGATAATCATATTTGAAATGGTTATTATGCACATTGAGTTCGCTTATGATTTGAGACTTTTCAGCACATTGAACACAAGGTTCAGCACATTTCGTACATGGTTTTCAACCTCGACGATTTGCACTTTAATGACCTCATTTTCTACAACTTTTACCTCTGGACCGCCTTTGTCAGATTTGCCATCATAGCTTTATTGGTGATCTCTGTGAGGTTTTCTTCATTCATTTCTTTGGTTACATTGATAACTTCCTCAACCACTTGTTTCTCCTCAGCAACATGCTCCAAAGATGTTGTATCACCAAAACAACCTGCAAAACTAGTAGGCATGTTAGGAGAAAGGATACTTTACATCTTTGTGTGATGGTAGATTTCCTCTTCCTCTGCTTGTTTCATGTATTCTTCTAGCATTGCATTCTCCATGGCTGTATCTTCAGCAGATGTATCCATAATTTATGCCATTAAAGCAACTTCGGTCTTTTTGCCAATATATGTAACATCCATCAAAAACGGATTTACCAAACCCGCTCCGTTTATCAACCGAACAGTCAGTCAAAAAATTTCGTTGCGAATTAAATGCCCAAAATAATTTTAAACGATACATAATTGATTATTATACGGGAATATATATTTAGTTTTTGAAAAACTGTTGAAAATCGCAAAATAAAAATAAAAGGTCTCTGCCGGGTTTCGAACCCGGGTCTGTACCGGTTCAACATCAACCTTAACACACCACACACAAACCACTGCGCCACTGATGTTATTTGTTAAATAATAGAATCATTTAATTGATATCATGACGTTACGAATTCAAAACCGGCGCCCAATAGTTCAGTCGTCGGAAATCCCGGAAATCTCGCGAGTCTTAACGACAACTTACGTTATAACGTAAACCATTACTAAGACATCGGTTATAACCGACGTCTGAGTCCGCGACACCTTCTATAACCGCCGGAGTTTTTATAACCGATGAATACAGTCGGAAATCAGACCAGGTTCTTCGACGATTTGCCCTATAAAGACCACCTTGAACTTCTGCAAACCTTTTCGCTCAAAACCACACATTTTCTCGGCAAAAATCCACTCGCCGGAATCTTTCTGTTTGTCGCCGGAAAACCGGTTTCTCCATTTCCGAGCCTTATTGAACCTTCTAAGCTTATACCGAAGTCACCCACACCCTTTGTAAGCTTTCTGAAGTTTCTCCGCTGCAAGACACTCGTCGCCGGAGCCTATTGCTGTCGCCGGAGTTCTGCCGGAAAACAGAGGAAGATAGTCGGTATACCTCTTCGCCTAATTTCTTTTTCTTCTTACTTATATCACACCGTAATGAACTGAAACACACTAAAGATCATGTTTTAAACTTCGAACCAGTCTGTTGTCGATTCTGGTTATAACTCAGCGAAGAAGACGAAGTCATGGAACGTATATGTATAATTAAAATCAGGACATTACTCGGGTTAGACACACAGTCCAGCGGTGGACTGTGTGCACATTAAACATACAAACGTCTCGAGTTCGAATCCGGTTTCACACACGCTGCCTTAATAAAAATGATTTTATTGATTAACCGAACCGGAGTCATACTGATATATGTTAAGTATATTAATAGCCGGAATAATAACCAAGTTAGACACACAGTCCAGCGGTGGACTGTGTGTATGTTTATATCACAGGTCACGAGTTCGAGTCCGGGCTACTGCACCGACTCGGACAATTATCTATTCTTTTTAAATAAGACAGAAAAGGAAATAACTAAATTGTGTTTAAGTATAATAAAAATCAGTAAAGTTAACAAGTTGCACACACAGTCCAGCGGTGGACTGTGTGTTAGTTTAAGCCACAGGTCCCGGGTTCGAGACCTGTGGAGCGCACCGTCTGATTCAAATTAAAGTGTTTTTAAAATAAAGGATTTTATGTTTAACTTAATTAATATATATATATAATTAAAATCAGAAATATAACGGGTTAGACACGTAGCTCAGTTGGTAGAGCTGCGTGCACGCGTACGGGAGGTCTCGGGTTCGAGCCTCACTCAGCGCACTTATATTCCGACTCGAACCGGTCAACGGTCAACGGTCAGAGAAAAATCAATTTTTTTATTATTTTTATTTAATTATTTTAATTAAAAATCAATTAAAAGTACTTAAAAATAACATTTTTAAGGTTAGAAAATAGCCTCAAACTCACAAAAATACACCCAACAATCCTACTAAAATAGATTAATAAAATCCGTTTACTTACCGAACCATAATGCAATTTATCTAGGTTAATCTCACTCGTGGTTAAAACCACTTCGCGTGCATTCAACGTCATCAACCGAACGCACCCACTGTGAGTGAATCTTACAACTCCCCCTTTTAAATTACACGTTTTGGGGTGTGTCATGTGTTATGAAAATAATTAACTTATTTATTTAAACTTATGCCATACCACATCATGACCTAAACTTAGATTGTTTATATTGTTGTGATTACTTATTTCCTTTTGTCAAATTATATGAAACTCATTCATTAAGCCCATCAGTTCCTCGTGGGAGACGAGTTGAACAACGCGTGCCACAAATCAAATTCATTATTGTTTATGTGTGTATCATTGAGTTTATATTGTTTGTAGTTGTGTCATTCATATTATCATGTTTATGCAAATTCATTCATTAGGCCCCTCAGTTCCTCGTGAGAGACGAGTTGAGCATCGCGTGCCTCTAAATGTTCCATTATTGTTCATGTGTGTTTCATTTAATATCTTATGATTGTTGATTAAGTTTACATCTATTTTTACTCATGTTTGGTTGTGCACATATTTCATAATCAATTTAAATAAATTTGTTCAAATGTTTTCCATAGGATTCACTCGCCAACATTATGTTGATCCAAAAACCCTTTTACACATGATACAGGTGAACAGGTTGAAGCAAGGAAAACATAGGATATGCCTTAGAAGAGAACAAAGAAGTTTAGATTGTTAGTTAGAACATGTTGTAACATTTATTGTAAATTTCCATTTAATTTGTATTAAAGAATATGAAACGCATAATAAATGTCATGAGCTTTGATGATAACCCAATCATGCCCCGATCACCTTTTTCGCTGCGGGTCGGGGTGTGACAGATTGGTATCAGAGCCATGACTATAGGGATATAGGATAGGTTATTAGACCCTTAGAGCCTATACTATAGTCTGCCTAAATTTTAATTGATTAGGTGGTTACATACAAACTTGTGATATTTATTTGTTTCAATATTTGTTTACATTTACAGTCAAACATACATGCTTATATACATATTCATTATACATATATACATATTCATTATACATATATCGATGTTCATGTATTCAATTTATTTTCATACTCTCATTATCCAAAGATTTTGTGCAATTTTCAAATCTCATCAAAGTAAGTTCTGCGACGGGCATGTAGTAACTGGAAGGGTACAAGTATCGGTAGTCGGAACGTCCTGTCTAGGCTGGCATTCGTATAAATCCAATATAACGGACCAGTTTGCCTACCTGGGGACCAACGATGAGAGTACGAAGGACCTATTAGGCCAAAGCATGCCACACCAAACGTCGTTCGAACTAACCCTACTTTGAGGTGTCACCGTGTCTACACCTGGACACATTCCGAATATCACACGTTGTATACATATTTCTCGATTTTCTCCGGGTTTTTGTGTACGCAACCTGGCAAACCCGTGCGAACCATATGAAAAACCGGTATTCATGGGGGCCCACATGATTACACAGGTAAAGTATGGCGGCATGCAGGGCCTAACAGCGAGCAAAACCCAAGACATCCTATGGATGTAGTAGATTTATTTATTTATAATTATTTTATGAATGTTCATTCCTAATGCGACCCATGAACCCAAAAACATCCAACTCATACCCTTGTCATGTATTCCTTGTAGATGTCTTCTAACCTCGCCCGTAGGAAGACGAGAGCAAGTAAAGCCCGCGAACGCATGGCTGCCTTAATCGCTCAACAAATGGCTGCCGTAATACCCAACATTGTAATCCAAGTTCAACAAGCACTTACCGCTAATCCTGTCAATCAAGAAAACCAAAACATTATCAACTCTCCCCCAAATACCACTAAATGCACCTACAAGCATTTCAAATCATGCGACCATCCGAAATACAAAGGAACTGAAGGCGTCACCGCACTCCTCCATTGGTTTGAAGAGATGGAGAACACTTTCCTAAATTGCGATTGCCCTGACGATCGCAAAGTGCGATATGCTACCGGTCGATTATATGGGATAGCACTTACTTGGTGGAATACAGAGAAGGCCAAACGAGGCGTCGACGATGCTATGTCCTTAACTTGGAACGAACTGAAGGGAATCATGACCAGACGATTTTGCCCAAGGAGCGAAATCAAGAAATTAGAAAATGAATTTTACTCATTGAAGCAAATGGAAGGAGACCACGTCACCTACAACAAAAGATTCCTCGAGTTACATCAAATGGTCCCCAACATGTTCACTCCCCTCTACCGTTTGATCGAGCACTACATTCGTGGTCTTCCATCAAAGATTCAAGACCCTGTAATAAGTGCCAAGCCTGCAACTTTGGAAGCAGCAATGGAGCTAGCAACAGAGCTCACCGAGAACCGAATCCGAAACAAAGACTTCAAGGAGGAGAAGAAGAAGGATAAAGAAACGACTGAAACCTCTGACTCCACCCAAACCGAATCTCCTTCTCAACCCAATCCTAAGAGAAGAAGAGACGGGCAACTTTTCGCTGCTACTCAACGAAATCAACCAGTTTTACACGCTATACCCATCCGAGCTATCCCAATCACCCAAGTGGCACCCGACTCAGCTTACCCAAATAAGAAACCATATCTTGGACCTCACCCTCGATGCAACAACTGTTTTTATCACCATCCTCATACCCTACCTTGTCGTCTATGTGCAACTTGTGGACGCTATGGTCATTTGAGCAATGTTTGTCGCACCTTTCAAGACCAAACCTTTTCCCCTACTCAAACCATAAACCAAACCTATCAACAACCCCAATACCCCATGTTCCCATATGCTCGAGCTTGTTTCAATTGTGGCGACCCTACCCACTTTAGAAACACATGCCCTCAATTGGTTAACGTCATCAACACTCAAGCCCAATCAAACCCAGTTAACCAAGTAAACCAAGGAAACCCAACCGCTAGGCCACCAGCAAGAGGAAGAGTCTTCAATATCAACGCCAATCCTATCAAAGATAATGACGGCCCAAATGAAGATACTCAACTAGTCCTCTTCGCCGAAGATCCAGATTCAACTCCTATCGTTTAGTTTTATGTTTTTCTTTATCACATCAAACCAATCATAACTTAAGGATAAAGCCAATGAAACTTTGACAAGAGTACGGTGGATACGCCGCTGGTACTTCCTGTATATAAGTATTCTTGTCAAATGATCGGAGGCATTATCAGGCGGTTATGAGAGGTTCCATGCATAGGCTGTTTGTGTGATTGTTGTTTAGATTAAGTGGTTCATTTTCAGTACATGCAATACGTTCGGCTCCGTTTGATTGAGCCTTGAGCGCACATACAATTTCATTTTCAGTACATGCAATACGTTCGGCTCCGTTTGATTGAGCCTTGAGCGCACAGACAATTTCATTATCAGTATCTTGTAGTTGTTGTGTTTGTTGTAGAGTCGCGTAGAACTTATCATAACTTGCGGATAAAGTCAATGAGAATTTGACAAGGATATGGTGGATACGCCGCTGGTACATCCTATATATAAGTATTCTTGTCAAATGATCGGAGGCATTATCAGGCGGTTATGAGAGGTTCCATGCATAGGCTGTTTGTGTGATTAAGTTATTCATTTTCAGTACATTCAATACGCTCGGCTCCGTTTGATTGAGCCTAGAGCACACAGACAATTTCATTTTCAGTACATTCAATACGTTCGGCTCCGTTTGATTGAGCCTTGAGCGCACAGATATTTCATTTTCAGTACATGCAATACGATCGGCTCCGTTTGATTGAGCCTTGATCGCACCGTTATATTTCATTTCAGTATTTTATGTTTGTTGTATTGGTTGTAGAGTTATAGGACTAATCATAATTCACTGATAAAACCAATGAAAATTTGACAAGAATATGGTGGATACGCCGCTGGTACTTCCTATATATAAGTATTCTTGTCAAAGGATCAGAGGCATTGTCAGACGGTTATGAGAAGTTCTATGTAGGATTTATTAGTTTCTTGGTAACTAATCATAACTTGTGGATAAAACCAATGAAAACTTGGCAAGAATATGGTGGATACGCCGCTGGTACTTCCTATATATAAGTATTCTTGCCAAAGGATCAGAGGCATTATCAGGCGGTTATGAGAAGTTCCATGTAGGATTTAGTATTGCCTTGGTTGGAATTTGTGTTACATTTATATCATCATGCTATTTAAAGAGATTGGATTGTGTTCCATTTCTACATAAACTAACCTCTCCATCATAACAAACGAGAGAGGAACTTCCACCATTCAAACATATATGCTATCAGAATGTGGATTCAAATATTTGTTGTTTTGTTTATTCATGTTCGAATATTAGCTGTTGTGTTTATTTATGTTCAAATATCAGCTGTTGTGTTTTTATTTATGTTCCATGTAGGTTGTAGTGTTAGAAGTTTTGCCTTAGAATATAACCATACTTTCCCAAACGTATCTAAACTCTTATGCATGATACCATTTTTAGCAAATCATTTCTGCTTATCAATACTTTACAGTAGGCAACAAAAAGCGATTTCTGAATAGGGTACTTAACCCTTACAGGGAACGTTACCGCCTCGAACAAAAACTTAAACCCTTATTTTCTAAGCATACAACTGTCAAACTAAACATCATCATCCTTTTAGTCAAAATATATCATTATTTAAATTTCGGGACGAAATTTCTAAAAAGCAGGGATACTGTAACATCCGTCAAAAACGGATTTACCAAACCCGCTCCGTTTATCAACCGAACAGTCAGTCAAAAAATTTTGTTGCGAATTAAATGCCCAAAATAATTTTAAACGATACATAATTGATTATTATACGGGAATATATATTTAGTTTTTGAAAAACTGTTGAAAATCGCAAAATAAAAATAAAAGGTCTCTGCCGGGTTTCGAACCCGGGTCTGTACCGGTTCAACATCAACCTTAACACACCACACACAAACCACTGCGCCACTGATGTTATTTGTTAAATAATAGAATCATTTAATTGATATCATGACGTTACGAATTCAAAACCGGCGCCCAATAGTTCAGTCGTCGGAAATCCCGGAAATCTCGCGAGTCTTAACGACAACTTACGTTATAACGTAAACCATTACTAAGACATCGGTTATAACCGACGTCTGAGTCCGCGACACCTTCTATAACCGCCGGAGTTTTTATAAACCGATGAATACAGTCGGAAATCAGACCAGGTTCTTCGACGATTTGCCCTATAAAGACCACCTTGAACTTCTGCAAACCTTTTCGCTCAAAACCACACCTTTTCTCGGCAAAAATCCACTCGCCGGAATCTTTCTGTTTGTCGCCGGAAAACCGGTTTCTCCATTTCCGAGCCTTATTGAACCTTCTAAGCTTATACCGAAGTCACCCACACCCTTTGTAAGCTTTCTGAAGTTTCTCCGCTGCAAGACACTCGTCGCCGGAGCCTATTGCTGTCGCCGGAGTTCTGCCGGAAAACAGAGGAAGATAGTCGGTATACCTCTTCGCCTAATTTCTTTTTCTTCTTACTTATATCACACCGTAATGAACTGAAACACACTAAAGATCATGTTTTAAACTTCGAACCAGTCTGTTGTCGATTCTGGTTATAACTCAGCGAAGAAGACGAAGTCATGGAACGTATATGTATAATTAAAATCAGGACATTACTCGGGTTAGACACACAGTCCAGCGGTGGACTGTGTGCACATTAAACATACAAACGTCTCGAGTTCGAATCCGGTTTCACACACGCTTATAAAAATGATTTTATTGATTAACCGAACCGGAGTCATACTGATATATGTTAAGTATATTAATAACCGGAATAATAACCAAGTTAGACACACAGTCCAGCGGTGGACTGTGTGTATGTTTATATCACAGGTCACGAGTTCGAGTCCGGGCTACTGCACCGACTCGGACAATTATCTATTCTTTTTAAATAAGACAGAAAAGGAAATAACTAAATTGTGTTTAAGTATAATAAAAATCAGTAAAGTTAACAAGTTGCACACACAGTCCAGCGGTGGACTGTGTGTTAGTTTAAGCCACAGGTCCCGGGTTCGAGACCTGTGGAGCGCACCGTCTGATTCAAATTAAAGTGTTTTTAAAATAAAGGATTTTATGTTTAACTTAATTAATATATATATATAATTAAAATCAGAAATATAACGGGTTAGACACGTAGCTCAGTTGGTAGAGCTGCGTGCACGCGTACGGGAGGTCTCGGGTTCGAGCCTCACTCAGCGCACTTATATTCCGACTCGAACCGGTCAACGGTCAACGGTCAGAGAAAAATCAATTTTTTTTATTATTTTTATTTAATTATTTTAATTAAAAATCAATTAAAAGTACTTAAAAATAACATTTTTAAGGTTAGAAAATAGCCTCAAACTCACAAAAATACACCCAACAATCCTACTAAAATAGATTAATAAAATCCGTTTACTTACCGAACCATAATGCAATTTATCTAGGTTAATCTCACTCGTGGTTAAAACCACTTCGCGTGCATTCAACGTCATCAACCGAACGCACCCACTGTGAGTGAATCTTACAACTCCCCCTTTTAAATTACACGTTTTGGGGTGTGTCATGTGTTATGAAAATAATTAACTTATTTATTTAAACTTGTGCCATACCACATCATGACCTAAACTTAGATTGTTTATATGGTTGTGATTACTTATTTCCTTTTGTCAAATTATATGAAACTCATTCATTAAGCCCATCAGTTCCTCGTGGGAGACGAGTTGAACAACGCGTGCCACAAATCAAATTCATTATTGTTTATGTGTGTATCATTGAGTTTATATTGTTTGTAGTTGTGTCATTCATATTATCATGTTTATGCAAATTCATTCATTAGGCCCCTCAGTTCCTCGTGAGAGACGAGTTGAGCATCGCGTGCCTCTAAATGTTCCATTATTGTTCATGTGTGTTTCATTTAATATCTTATGATTGTTGATTAAGTTTACATCTATTTTTACTCATGTTTGGTTGTGCACATATTTCATAATCAATTTAAATAAATTTGTTCAAATGTTTTCCATAGGATTCACTCGCCAACATTATGTTGATCCAAAAACCCTTTTACACATGATACAGGTGAACAGGTTGAAGCAAGGAAAACATAGGATATGCCTTAGAAGAGAACAAAGAAGTTTAGATTGTTAGTTAGAACATGTTGTAACATTTATTGTAAATTTCCATTTAATTTGTATTAAAGAATATGAAACGCATAATAAATGTCATGAGCTTTGATGATAACCCAATCATGCCCCGATCACCTTTTCCGCTGCGGGTCGGGGTGTGACGATTGATTGAGCTTGACTTTGTGGCGAATGATTCGAGGAATTCAGATTCGCGCTAAAAGCGGTTTGGATCTTCGGGCTAGTGATATTCTCTTGAGCTCCTGTCTTGTAATAGAGCCCTACATCTTGAGTGACGTTTGAATTCTTTGGTTTGGCTATCTTTAACAACTCCATCTCGTGCCCCTCCAGCTTATCAATGAAAGTGGATAGTTTGAAGAACTCCCAGCTCGGACTTTCTTTGGGCACCATGAGATAAGTCGTCCACTCATTTTCAGGCAATGCGTCAGCCAGTTTATCAATGTATTCTTCTTCATTTTTCTCAAGCCAGTGTCTTCTCATTATCACTTTTAGATGACAAAATCTTTCAATCACCTGTTGTAACATCCGTCGTAAAACGGGTTTCAAAACCCGCTTCGTTTATTAATCGAATAGTCAGTTATAAATTTCGTTGCGTAAATATTGTCCATTTTAATTTTAAATAATATATAATTAATAAATATATTAGAATTTAAAAACTATAATTAATAAACAATAAAAACAAGTGAAGAAAAAATAAAAGGAAGCTGCCGGGTTTCGAACCCGGGTCAGCCGATTCAACAAACAAACACTACACCACTCCGCCACTTGACTCGTTTGTGTAAACAATGAAACAAATAATACTTAAGTTAAAACTCGAATTCAAAAACCGGACTTCAGCGCGGCAGAACTCCCAATCACCGGAAAATCCGGCAATTCCCGAGTTTAGCCATTTTCCTGTTGACTATAACGTTATAACCGACGTCTAACAGTAAATTGCGGTCGTAACCGCCGGAGAAACCTTGACCACGAATCAAGACCAAATTCGGACTCAATTCATCCTGATTCTTCCTTATAAATACCCACCCAAACCTCTGGTAATCTTTTCGCTCAAAATCGCACAAACTCTCGAAGCTTTAGCACTCGCCGGAGATATTTTACAGTCGCCGGACTTTCACCGGAAAACCGAGACTTACTTCAAATCGGTAAAATTCTCGACTCTTTTGCTTGTAATCCATTATTAGGCATGCATTAACTTAGATCCTCCAACCAGAATCTGTCCCCGACTACGCTGCCGGGAAATCCCACACTCGCCGGAATTTCACTGAAACATCAAGGTCTCACTGTCGATCGGTATAATCATCTAAAAACTCTTGATATCTCTTACTCAGTAACTTAATTTCATAACACAAGAAACTAAACTGTTAATTGATTCACTCAGACGGAAGTCACAAATCAGAGCCGACGACTCTTGCCGCAAATCTGAGAAAGACACTCTGATCGGTACATTTAACTCCGTAACCCTCTTTATCCTATTCTTTCCAAACAATTATATGATAGATGACCGATTTAAACAAGAACAGTCGGTCACCTTTGTTCTGTGTCTTTATTAATGAAGAAGATGAAGTCGAAATGTGTATAAGATTAACTAAAACTGGATATTTAACCGGGTTAGACACACAGTCCAGCGGTGGACTGTGTGCAATCATAAACGCACGTCACGAGTTCGAATCATACAACGTACCGACTTTCAGAAATAAAATCAATATTTTTAGAACTGAATCAGAACAAGTCATAGTATGTTTATAAGAGTAATATAATCCGTAAGTTAAACAGATGAGACACACAGCCCAACTGGTTGGGCTGTGCGCATACGAACCGAAGGACCCGAGTTCGACTCCGGGCCCCTGCAACCGGTTCGGCCATTTAAAATCGTTTTAATATCAACCCAATAAAAATAACAATTAATTAGTATATATATATATATATATAATTAAAACAGAGAATATTTCGGGTTAGACGCGTAGCTCAGTTGGTAGAGCTGAGTGCACGCGTACGAGAGGTCTCGGGTTCGAACCTCACTCAGCGCATGAATAAACCGAATCCGACCGGTCAACGGTCAACGGTCAAAGTCAACATTTTTATATTTTTTTTATTTATTTATTTAATCAGAAAATTATTTAAAAATACTTAAAATAATATTTTTAAAGTTAGAAAATGTCCTTAAACTCACAAAAATAAATCTAAAATCCTATTAAGATTATGAATTAAAAGTATTAATCTCAAATAAAATCCAGTTATTTACCGAACCATTTCGTTATTATTTTAGGTTAGTTTTCCTCGTCGATCAAATCCCAAAACTCGTGCGCATCCAACATCATCAAAAGAACGCACCCAATGTGAGTGAATCTCTACCAAATTCCCCGTTTTAATCACATTTTGGGGTGTATCATGTGTCGTTTAATTCCTTATTATATTTAAACACTTGTGCATCCATCATATCCGTGATCAAATGTGTATCCAATATGTATCAATTGTTGTGTGAATTATGCTTAGATTTAAGTTATCATTTTCAGTACATGCATTACATTAGGCCCATCAGCTCCCCGTGGGATACGGGTTGAGTACAGGTGCCTCATTCGATCGGCTCCGTTTGATTGAGCCTTGATCTCACATATATCATCATTCATGTCATACGATCGGCTCCGTTGGATTGAGCCTTGATCTCACAGTCATCATCATTCATATCATATACTCATTCAAAGTGGTTTGTGTTTGCTATATATATATATATGTTTGCTCACATGTGATTGTTGCACAAATTTTAAATATTAAATACAACAAGAAATTATTAACTATGTTTTATCGAGGTTCACTCGCCAACTTTTGTTGACCCAAAATATTCCCCCGTTTTACACATGATACAGGTGATCCAGTTGAGGCAAGAAACACATAGGAAGACTTAGAAGAATAAATCAGTTTAAGCTTTGGATTGTATTACTTAGTTTCATTTTCCTTGTAATTGTATGGATTTGATTTGACTATTTAAGTTGTAATTTGAATTTAATAAATATGAAACATTTTAGTAAGCATCATGAGCTTTGGTGATAACCCAATTATGCCCCGACTCTTATTCCGCTGCGGGTCGGGGTGTGACAGATTGGTATCAGAGCCATGACTATAGGGATATAGGATTGGTTATTAGACCCTTAGAGCCTATACAATAGTTGATTAGAATTTTTAAATTGTTTATGTGTTACATACAAAATTCATGATGTTTATATGCTTTATGTTTATTGTTACATTCCATGTTATGCAAGCATGTTCACAAGTACATATTATTATACAATGCTCATCATGAATCATATCCTCATAACATATCATATCCATGAGAGCACACACCTCACAATTCCCATGATTTTTACAACAATTTTTGTATTTTTGCACATCACATCAAAGTGAGTTCCCATGACGGGCATGTAGTAACTGGAAGGGTACGAGTACCGGTAGTCGGAACGTCCTGTCTAGGCTTGGCATTCATATAAAATCCAAAATAAAGGACCAGTTTGCCTACCTGGGGACTAACGATGAGAGTACGAAGGACCTATTAGGCCAAAGCATGCTATACCAAACGTCGTGTGAGCTAACCCCACTTTGAGTTGTCATTGTGTCTATACCTTGACACCCTCCTACCATACCTCTCGCAATCATATTTCATGGTTTTCATTCGGGTGATGCGAGTGTTAAACCGCCAACACCAATGTGAATCCTACTAAGCCAATAGTCATGGGGGCCCACATGACTATACAGGCGATGGTATGGGGGACATTGGAGGCCCAAACATGAGCAAACCCAAGACGTCCTATGGATGTAGTTGCATTATTGATGATTTTGTTATTTTTATTCTTTTAACGACACATGACACCTAAAAACTTCTTAAACTCACAATCTTCCTATGTATGTTCCTGTAGATGTCGGCTAGGCAGCTACGTGGAGGTAGAAAGTCAGGAAGATCAAACGAACGCTTGGCCACCCAAATTGCAAAACAAATGGCTGCAGTGCTTCCTGACATCGTAATTCAAGTCCAACAAGCTCTCACCGCGAATCCCATCAACCCTCCCAATCAAGAAGACCAGAACGTCGACAACCCTCCCTCCAAAAAGTGCTCCTACAAACACTTTAAGTCTTGCGATCCCCCAAAATATGAAGGGACCGAAGGTGTCACTGCTCTCCTCCACTGGTTTGAAGAAATGGAGAACACCTTCCTCAATTGCGATTGTCCCGAGGATCGCAAGGTACGTTACACAACTGGGAGACTGTTTGGGGTAGCCCTTACCTGGTGGAACACAGAAAAGGGGTAAGAGAGGAGTCGAAGATGCCATGGCCTTAACATGGGAAGAGTTAAGGGAAATCATGACGAGACGCTTCTGTCCAAGAAGCGAAATCAAAAAGTTGGAAGATGAATTCCACTCGCTAAAACAAAAGGAAGGAGATCATACTTCCTACAACAAAAGGTTTCTCGAGTTGAACCAAATGATCCCCAACTTGTTCACCCCAGTGTACCGTTTAGTTGAACACTATATTCGAGGCCTCCCCTCGAAAATTCAAGACTCGGTTCTAAGCACTTCGCCTGCAACACTTGAAGCCGTTATGGAACTAGCTACCGAGCTTACCGAGAATCGCATCCGAAATGGCAAATTCAAGGATGAGAAAAAGAAAGCCCCCATTGAGGCCCAAACCCCAAACCATTCCGTTTCCTCTTCGAAATTTGCTGGTAAGAGGAAACGAAACAACAGAAATTTTGCTGTCACACAAACAAACCCTCCAATCACTGTCGCACTAATTACCCAAATTGCTCCCACAGCGGCACCATACAAAAAGCCATACTCCGGCCCATACCCAAAATGCAACCGTTGTCAATACCATCACCTTCCCGAACATCCCTGCCAACATTGCACCAGCTGTGGCCGTGCGGGTCACACCATCCAAACCTGTCGCACACTTCAGTGAATGAACCGCAATCAACCCTCAACCCAAACCCACCATCAGATAGTGGGTCAAGCCCAACAACCCTTACGTCTACCAGTTACGCAACACGTAGCCCAACCTTACTGTCAACCCAACCACCCCATGATGCAACCCATGCGAGCTTGCTACAACTGTGGAGACCCAAACCACTTTAGAAACACTTGTCCACGCTTGGTGAACATCATTCATGCCCAAGCTCAAGCAAATCCGGTAAACCAAGCTAACCAAGCTCCCCCACCTGCTAGAGGAAGAGCTTTCAACATCAACGCCAACCAAGCTAGGGTTGACAACAACGTGGTTAACGGTACGTTTCTCATCAATGGTAGTTATGCATCCATGTTATTCGATACTGGCGCGGATAAGAGTTTTGTGTCCTTAGAATTTGAACCTATCCTCAACCAAACTCGTGATAATCTCATAGAATCTCTAATGGTGGAAGTTGCTGACGGAAAACTAGTCTCATTAAACTCTACTATACGAAATTGTACCCTCACTCTAAACGATCATGATTTTCCAGATGACCTCATTCCTATGAAGTTGGGAAGTTTCGATATTATAATCGGTATGGACTGGCTTAGCCAACATCACGCTGAAGTAGTATGCCGCGAAAAGTTCATTCGCATTCCTCTTGCAGACGGTCAGACCCTACGAATCTTTGGAGAAACCCCGTCGAAAGGACTCAAATTAATGTCCTGCCTTCAAGCCCGAAAATATCTCCGCAAGAACTATGTCGCATTCCCAACTCACGTCGTCAAGAAGGGAAACAAGGAGAAGAAACTCGAAGATATACCTGTAGTGAAAGAATTCCCACAAGTCTTTCCTGACGACATCTCAGGACTTCCTCCCGTGAGAGAAATCGAATTCCGCATTGATCTTATACCTTGCGCTACACTAGTCGCAAAATCTCCTTATAGGTTAGCCCCATCCGAAATGCAAGAGCTGGCCAGTCAACTGCAAGAGCTGACTGACAAAGGATTCATACGTCCTAGCTCATCTCCTTGGGGTGCACCTGTTCTTTTTGTGAAGAAGAAAGATGGAACGTTTCGCATGTGTATCGACTACAGAGAACTCAACAAGTTAACGGTTAAGAATCGCTACCCACTACCTCGCATCGATGACCTCCTAGACCAACTTCAAGGCGCCACCTGTTTTTCAAAAATCGACCTTCGTTCTGGTTATCATCAACTCAGAGTACATGAAGAAGACGTCCCAAAGACCGCCTTCCGAACTCGTTATGGTCATTACGAATTCATGGTCATGCCATTTGGTTTAACCAACGCCCCAGCTGTCTTCATGGATCTAATGAATAGGGTATGCAAACCCTACCTCGACCGCTTTGTTATAGTCTTCATCGACGATATTCTTATCTACTCAAAGTCTAAATCCGATCATGAACGACACCTTCGACTTATCCTTACACTCTTAAGGACTGAAAAGCTGTACGCTAAGTTCTCGAAATGTGAATTCTGGTTAAGGGAAGTACAATTCCTTGGACACGTCGTCAATGACAAGGGAATTCATGTTGATCCTTCAAAAATCAAGGCAGTGCAGGAATGGCAAGCGCCACGTACCCCTACCGAAGTAAGGTCATTTCTTGGTTTGGCTGGTTACTATCGACGCTTCATCGCCAATTTCTCCCGTATTGCTGTACCACTCACGGCTTTGACTCTAAAGGAAAACCCTTCATATGGGGACCTAAACAAGAAGAAGCTTTCCAAACTCTAAAGCAAAAACTCTGTGACGCACCTATCCTCACACTCCCTGAGGGTTGTGATGACTTCATGGTTTATTGCGACGCGTCAGGGCAAGGATTAGGCTGTGTACTGATGCAAAGAGGAAAAGTGATAGCCTATGCTTCTAGGCAACTCAAAGTTCATGAAAAAATTACACCACTCACGACCTAGAACTTGGAGCCGTTGTGTTCGCTCTCAAGATATGGAGAATTACCTCTACGGTACCAAGTGTGAAATATACATGACCACAAGAGTCTCCAACAATCTTCAACCAAAAGGAGTTGAATATGAGACAACGAAGATGGGTCGAACTTCTTAACGACTACGACTGTGAAATTCATATCATCCTGGAAAGGCAAATGCGGTGGCGATGCACTCAGTCGAAAGGGTTATGCAACTCCATTCATCTTCTATGTTCGCAAATCATAACCGACATCAAAGATCGAATCCGAGAAGCTCAACATGTTTCTGTAACAGAAAACGACGTACGCGATGAGCTGTCTTGTGGAGCGGAACTTAAAATCGAAACCAAATCCGACGGTATTCTATACTATCTAAATCGCATATGGATTCCCGATCACGATAACCTTCGTGATTTCCTTATGAATGAGGCGCACAAAACACGGTACTCTGTACACCCAGGAGCCGACAAGATGTATCAAGACCTTCGATACACCTACTGGTGGCCTGGCATGAAAAAGGATATCGCTGTTTTTGTTTCAAAGTGCCTTACATGTTCCAAAGTAAAAGCTGAACATCAAAGACCCTCAGGACTTCTAGTCCAACCCGAAATACCTGTATGGAAGTGGGAAAACATAACTATGGACTTCATTACCGGGTTACCTCGCACCTCCGTGGGTATGACACTATATGGGTAATCATTGATCGTCTTACAAAATCAGCTCACTTCATTCCGATTCGCGAGGACTTCAAGAACGAGAAGTTAGCTCGTATCTATATCAGGAGATCGTAAGCCGTCATGGTGTACCTTTAAGCATCATTTCAGACCGTGATGGTCGTTTCACTTCACGAACATGGCGAGCCGTACAAACCACCTTGGGTACACGATTAGACCTCAGTACCGCTTTTCATCCTCAAAGTGATGGACAATCTGAACGCACCATCCAAACTCTTGAAGACATGCTTCGAGCATGTGTCATAGACTTCAAGGGAAATTGGGACACTCATCTACAATTAGTTGAATTTTCGTACAACAATAGCTACCATTCAAGTATCGGCATGTCTCCTTTCGAAGCTTTATATGGTCGTAAGTGCCGATCTCCTAGTATGTTGGCACGAAATTGGAGAAGCACAAATCACCGGTCCAGAATTAATTCAAGAAACAACAGACAAGATCCATCAAATTCGAAACAATCTTCTAGCGGCACAAAGTCGTCAAAAGAGTTATGCAGACAAACGACGAAAGCCCTTGGAGTTTAACATTGGTGATCAAGTACTTTTAAAAGTATCACCATGGAAGGGAGTGGTTCGTTTTGGCCAGAAGGGCAAGCTAGCACCACGCTACGTAGGACCTTTCAAGATACTCGAAAGAGTAGGACCTGTAGCATACAAGCTTGACCTACCAGAAGAGCTCAACAGAATTCATCCCACATTTCACGTATCAAACTTGAAAAAGTGCCTCGCCGATGAAAACCTCCGTATTCCTCTAGAAGACATTCAGATCGATGAATCTATGCATTTCATTGAAAGACCAGTAGAAATCATGGACTTTCGGAGAGAAGCGTTTAAGACGAAGTCGTATTCCAATTGTCAGAGTACGCTGGGAGTCGAAACGAGGACCTGAGTTTACTTGGGAACGTGAAGACTCAATGCGCGAGAAATACCCGCATCTTTTTCCTGTTATCACCACTACTTAAATTTCGGGACGAAATTTCTAAAAGTAGGGGATACTGTAACATCCGTCGAAAAACGGGTTTCAAAACCCGCTTGTTTATTAATCGAATAGTCAGTTATAAATTTCGTTGCGTAAATATTGTCCATTTTAATTTTAAACAATATATAATTAATACATATATTAGAATTTAAAAACTATAATTAATAAACAATAAAAACAAGTGAAGAAAAAATAAAAGGAAGCTGCCGGTTTCAAACCCGGGTCAGCCGATTCAACAAACAAACACTACACCACTCCGCCACTTGACTCGTTTGTGTAAACAATGAAACAAATAATACTTAAGTTAAAACTCGAATTCAAAAACCGGACTTCAGCGCGGCAGAACTCGCAATCACCGGAAAATCCGGCAATCCGGTTGATTATACGTACCGACGTCGACATCGGTTATAACCGACGTCTAACAGTAAATTGCGGTCGTAACCGCCGGAGAAACCTTGACCACGAATCAAGACCAAATTCGGACTCAATTCATCCTGATTCTTCCTTATAAATACCCACCCAAACCTCTGGTAATCTTTTCGCTCAAAATCGCACAAACTCTCGAAGCTTTAGCACTCGCCGGAGATATTTTACAGTCGCCGGACTTTCACCGGAAAACCGAGACTTACTTCAAATCGGTAAAATTCTCGACTCTTTTGCTTGTAATCCATTATTAGGCATGCATTAACTTAAATCCTCCAACCAGAATCTAGTCCCAGACTACGCTGCCAGGAAATCCCACACTCGCCGGAATTTTAGTGAAACATCAAGGTCTCACTGTCGATCGGTATAATCATCTAAAAACTCTTGATATCTCTTACTCAGTAACTTAATTTCATAACACAAGAAACTAAACTGTTAATTGATTCACTCAGACGGAAGTCACAAATCAGAGCCGACGACTCTTGCCGGAAATCTGAGAAAGACACTCTGATCGGTACATTTAACTCCGTAACCCTCTTTATCCTATTCTTTCCAATCAATTATATGATAGATGACCGATTTAAACAAGAACAGTCGGTCACCTTTGTTCTGTGTCTTTATTAATGAAGAAGACGAAGTCGAAATGTGTATAAGATTAATTAAAACTGGATATTTAACCGGGTTAGACACACAGTCCAGCGGTGGACTGTGTGCAATCATAAACGCACGTCACGAGTTCGAATCATACAACGTACCGACTTTCAGAAATAAAATCAATATTTTTAGAACTGAATCAGAACAAGTCATAGTATGTTTATAAGAGTAATATAAGTTAAACAGATGAGACACACAGCCCAACTGTTGGGCTGTGCGCATACGAACCGAAGGACCCGAGTTCGACTCCGGGCCCCTGCAACCGGTTCGGCCATTTAAAATCATTTTAATATCAACCCAATAAAATACAATTAATTAGTATATATATTAATTAAAACAGAGAATATTTCGGGTTAGACACGTAGCTCAGTTGGTAGAGCTGCGTGCACGCGTACGAGAGGTCTCGGGTTCGAACCTCACTCAGCGCATGAATAAACCGAATCCGACCGGTCAACGGTCAAACGTCAAAGTCAACATTTTTATATTTTTTTATTTATTTATTTAATCAGAAAATTATTTAAAAATACTTAAAAATAATATTTTTAAAGTTAGAAAATGTCCTTAAACTCACAAAAATAAATCTAAAAATCCTATTAAGATTATGAATTAAAAGTATTAATCTCAAATAAAATCCAGTTATTTACTGAACCATTTCGTTATTATTTTAGGTTAGTTTTCCTCGTCGATCAAATCCCAAAACTCGTGCGCATCCAACATCATCAAAAGAACGCACCCAATGTGAGTGAATCTCTACCAAATTCCCCATTTTAATCACATTTTGGGGTGTATCATGTGTCGTTTAATTCCTTATTATATTTAAACACTTGTGCATCCATCATATCCGTGATCAAATGTGTATCCAATATGTATCAATTGTTGTGTGAATTATGCTTAGATTTAAGTTATCATTTTCAGTACATGCATTTCATTAGGCCCATCAGCTCCCCGTGGGATACGGGTTGAGTACAGGTGCCTCATTCGATCGGCTCCGTTTGATTGAGCCTTGATCTCACATGCATCATCATTCATGTCATACGATCGGCTCCGTTGGATTGAGCCTTGATCTCACAGTCATCATCATTCATATCATATACTCATTAAAGTGGTTTGTGTTTGCTATATATATATATGTTTGCTCACATGTGATTGTTGCACAAATTTTCAATATTAAATACAACAAGAAATTATTAACAATGTTTTATCAAGGTTCACTCGCCAACTTTTGTTGACCCAAAATATTCCCCCGTTTTACACATGATACAGGTGATCCAGTTGAGGCAAGAAACACATAGGAAGACTTAGAAGAATAAATCAGTTTAAGCTTTGGATTGTATTACTTAGTTTCATTTTCCTTGTAATTGTATGGATTTGATTTGACTATTTAAGTTGTAATTTGAATTTAATAAATATGAAACATTTTAGTAAGCATCATGAGCTTTGGTGATAACCCAATTATGCCCCGACTCTTATTCCGTTGCGGGTCGGGGTGTGACACCTGTTTCATTGTTTCGCCTTTTATCATCGTGAATATGTCGAATTCCTTCATAATTAGTGTTTTCTTGCTTTTAACCATTTCTGCACTTCCCTGGTACTTGTTCTTCAAGAATTTCCATAATTCCTGTGCCAGTCGTATATTCTGGTAGCAGCACCAATATATCTTCTTTCACCGATTGTTGGATCACACTTATCATTTTCTTCTCGGCGATGTAGGCATCCTTTTGTGTAGTAGAGAACTTGCTGATGTCGATAACATTTTAATTCTCATCTCTGGGCCATGTGTAGCCAGTCTGTACTGCAACCCAACTGTGGAAATACATAGCTTGCACCCAGTTAGAAAACTTTTCTTTCAACCCTCGTACTCATCTATACACATGAGTTTTGGCGGTTTCACGGATGTGCCCATTTCGTTATCAATGCTCACTTGATTCACCATTTGAGCATTTGATGCTGTACCAGTCATGAATGCACTGTGAAGATCTTCCATCTTGAAAAACTAACGAATTTTACTGAAAACACACGTTCACAAACTTCGAAAAATAACCAGTACACTGACAAGTTCGGACGAACTTGCAGTTTGTGAAAACAAATTTTGATTTTACACAAGTTCGGGCGAACTTATGTTGAGAAACTTGAAAGTTTCACCCTGATGAAGTTCGGGCGAACTTATGTAGACTTTCAAGAAAATTATCAAGTTCGGGCGAACTTATACTAGATTTTCAACAAGATTTATCAAGTTCGGGCGAACTTGATAAAAATTGAAAGAAAATTAGGTAAGTTCGAGCGGACTTGTATAAAAAAACCTTGAAATATCAGTCAAGTTCTGACGAACTTGATTAAAATCAATGAATTTCAATCAAGTCCGGCGAACTTGATGTTAAGTTCGACCAAATCAAGTTTTTGAAACATGGGTTTTTCAACTTTTTGATATCAATTCGTTTGAATTTGATGTTTAAACTCTCAGGGGTTTACCATAAGTATATTTTACATGACATATTCAATTTTTAGCAACTTTTATCCGTGAATTCATTATTTTTCTTGAAAAAATAAAGAAAAATGGTAGAAATGAGTACAATAAGAGTATATCTTGCAATGATTTCACCAATTCAGGTATTCAGCTCTGATACCATTGTTAGATCGCTCCATGTTTAGCATAAGAACCTAAATTGGTATCTAACGTTCGTATAGGCGGAAACTATATGACGTGTTAATCGAATATGCAAAGATTGTCGTTTAATGTTTGTTTATTGATCATAAGTGTCAAATACATGTCAAATCCAGATCGGGCAGAGCTTCACCGTACAAGTGACAAAGTTGCAGAAGTTACAAATAAAAATCACTAGTCACCTATTTATAGATGTTCAAGTTCGCTTGGGGGAACACAAGTTCAGGCGAACTTGTCTTGAACAAGTTCGGCCGAACTTGTTCCAACATAACTATTCCGGACGAACTTGATCAACTACTTACATAAATACGACTATTTCTAACGTATTCTAGCCCAAACTAAACAGACTCGATCCAAGACTAAGACATAGACATTATGTACTAACAGGGGACCATCCGAGTAATAATTGAGGAAACCATAGGAAACAAGAGTGTAATTTCAAAAACTTAGGGACTAAAGGTGAAATTTGGTTAAACTACAAGGGTTATCCAGACATTTTACTCAATAAAAAAGCTTAAGGATGATAACTATAATTTGCCCAAACCACAAGTAGCAAGCGTATAATATGCTCCCACATTATAATGTTCAAAATAGGTTTAAAATATTTAGAATTCTAACTACGGTTTAATGTTTATTACTGCTTGTTAGTTAATGCTTTAGACTCTTAAGTTGCAATAAAATTTGTTAACTCATGTAACTAGACAATACAGAAAATAGCGGACTCAAAAAAATTCAAGAGGGTCGGAATTTTTTTAGAATCGGTTGTCTTTCGCTATATTATTATAAAAAAATCGGTCAGGTTAAATCACATAATAAACTAAAATATCTTTTTGTTGAGTTGAGGTTTTATGCAATTTTTCCAATGTCTTTTATAAACGACCCGGTTGTTGGACTAGCCATTCTAACAGTTCACTTGTTGGATTGATTGGACCAGAACCAAAAATTGAATAATATGAATATTATTTTTAGAACTTCTAAAACCTATTTTTTATTTAATAATACTTATCATTTTATTTCTTTAAGATATTATATGTACCACCTTACTCTACCATAACATACCATGTATAAAATCATTAATAGTTAACGACTCATTAGAAAAAACAATGGCTTCGATCTTTTTAAAGACAGACGAAACTTATATAAACCAGGCAAAATCATGGCAGCAGCAAGAACCTACAGAAGCCCAAACAGTAGGAAACAAGAAAAAGGAAGTAACCGCACATCAAGATTACAAAATAATAAAAATAGCAAACAAACTTCCGACAATCACACAGGTGACAGGAAAATAAATTATCCACTAAAAAAACTATGAATTTAAAAAGTCGTTCATTCATTACAACAACCAATAAAAAGCTCATTTAATAAATCTTTAAGTATTACTCAATCATTGGCTTCTATAAATTTTTGTTTTTTTTCTAAGACTATACACTGTGTAGAAGCTTGAAAATTGGTCGTTATGTAACATGTGGACGACACGTAAGCACGCGTAAAAAATTGGGCGTGATGCAAAAACAGAAGGTGCGGGACAGGGTGGAAGTGTGGCGTTATTCGACACGTGTCACAGTTTTTCTATTGTTAAATTATGTTTAAAAATTATATGAAATCTATTAAGTTTTAAAAAACCATTAATAGTAATTAAACAAATGACATTAATAATTAATCACTACATACTTTAAAAATTAAAAACATTACATAATTTAAAATTAAAAAAAACACACAAAAAATAAAATAAAAAGGATTACATAATTAAAATAAAACCTAAAAATTAAACTTATTGAATAAAAAATCTAATTATCTGTCACGCAGAAACGTGTTTATATTCGCGGTTGTAGTCGTTCCAGAAGTTGATGAGGGCGACTTGTATTATGTCGTCCTCCCCAAGGTCACCACCCGTATTTTCCACCGCAATGTGCATCGTCTCGAATCTTTCACTATCCTGACGGATAGTCCTAAAACGAGAAGAAAGTGTGTCCACGTCTCACCCCTATGGACGCAAAAGTGTTGAAAAATTCTCCCCTAAAACGGACCACTCGGGCGATTATGCGGTGTGTACTGGCCTCGCGCTTCGACACACGACTCGCATAACGTGATATCCTTTTCTTCGGTCCACAAAATAGTTGCACCCTAACGGCTACATCCCACGGCCTATCACAACGTGCCACGTCCACGCAGACGGAAGCTCCATGCCAGTGGAAAACATGATGCCTCCACGTCAATGCCAGTAAAAACGCCGTGTGCGGTGTGGTGTGTGCGGCGTAGAGTGGCCTAAACACCACAAATCCACGTCCACACCGTGTGATCGAAAAGCATTCATGATGATTCTCTTACTCTATCTTTGTAATTTCCCCTATATTGATTTACAAAAATAATTCTATTCACATTATTACTATTCTTTTTTGCTTTGTCATGATTGGTTAAATAAGTAGGGTGAGGTGGGGGTTAGAATGGTTCATGAGTATGGTTTGAATGAAGATATGCTTTCTCATAGGAAAAAAGAATTAATTATTTTATAAACTAATTTACAATGACTTTTTTTCTTTCATCTTAAAAAAAATACAATTTTATTACATTTTATTGTGGATAGTACGGTATATTGAATCATAAGTGGTGGGATTGAAACATTACCATGTTTTTGAGCGACAAATTTCTTTTAAATCTGGTCGTGTATGAGACTTGAACCAAAGACCTTCTCATTCTAAACCAAGGTGTTTAAAAGTTTTGTGTTTGTCAATGGATCATCACCCTATTAATATTACCAAATTATTTAATATGATAATTAAGATGTAACGTTTATTGTTGATAACTATGAATTAATATTCAATGCTATGTTTTCTTTATAACTATATATAGCAAAATCTACTTATTTTTAGTATTAATTTGATTAATTTCTTAGGTTTGTTTTGTTATCGTTTCGACTAAAATATTTTTTTCTACGACAATGTAATTTACGTTTCAGTTTAAAGTTGACGAGTTAACACTTCGCAACGCGCTTGTGCCTCAACATTTTTACGTTCATCTTTGGTACAATTTGATAGTTCCGTCGCAACACACGGGTCCTAAAAGCTCGTTATATTAAAAAACACAATATTTTTTCTCTCATTTTCAATTAAATAATATATTTTTATATTTATATCATTATCATTACTCTCTCCTGCACTCACAGTTAGGGTTGTAAATGAACGGAACATTCAGCGAACTGTTCGTGAACCGTTCGGCGCGAAGTTCGTTTAATATATCATCGAATGTGAACAAAAAATTTTGTTTGATTAGTTAAATGACAAATGCAGGGTCTCGTTCGTTTAATTGTGTTTATGAGCGTTCGATAAGGATTTCGTGAGCGTTCGATACGTGTTCGTGAAAGTTCTTTAATGTTCGCTTGTTTATCTTGTTCATGAATTATTTTTATACTTTTATTTAATCTAAACTTTTTATACTTTTTTAATTTTTATGTATTTTATTACCATGGCATTTAAAATAGAAAACCTTATTCCCACCTTGTTTATGCACCGTTTCCCCTTCCTTATTCACATCAAATAACACTATCATCTTCATTCCACAGTTATGGCTTCAAGTTCCAGCGCTACTCCCTCCCCTACGCACGTCTTGCCTCCATCGCTTTCGCAAATTTTATTTGTGTTCGTTTATGTTTGTGAACCGTTCATGTAAATGCTTATTTCTTTAATGAACAAACATGAACATAAAATCTTATTCGGTAAGTGTTCATGAACCGTTCGTGAGCACATTTATTTCCATAATGAACGAACACGACAAGACCTTGTTCGTGTTAGTTCGGTTCATTTATAGCCTTACTCACATCAATCATCTACATTCTTCTGTCATTCTTCAAGCCCCTAACTGTCTTCAATTTCATCTCCACTATTGATTTGCAAATCGTGTTTCTTTATGGTCGGTTTCGAAATTTCATGGGAATTGTTGTGAATTTTTTATGGGGGTCATCCGGATTAAACTGCATACATACCGACAAAAAAATCATCGGATTTGGCGAACCCTCATCCAAGGCATCTAAAAATCAATAATCTAGTAGTCTAATGTTATTGATATTCAAAAAATAAATAAAAAAATTACCAAACAGAGTGCATATTAGTTGTATTCATTTATTGTGATGGACACATAACAGATATGCAAAAAGGTGAATGGAAATCATACCATTGCAAATCCATCAAAATTCTTCAAAGATTTCAGTGAACCAAAAGCAGAAACTAAACATTCACTATTCCAACTATTTAGTTATGAAAAACATTAATGCAACAAGTACACTTTCCAGTATAAGTCCTCAACTTTTGAGAGAATGGACCGTTATTGACTAGAGATTTGTATATAATGAGGCTTTCTTTTTTATTCTTTTAATTTACCACAATGAAATGAACATGTCCTTAGGCTACCCTGTATGGGTCGGCATATGCCCGGCAAGGCCCGGCGCCGGACCTCCACACCGCCCCCTTAGGCCCATCCACTGGCACACCCGGCCAATTCTTGCGCTGATGCCGTGCCTCCACTTCTCTCACACACCTATACACATACATACATACATATAAAGGGGTTCATCCTCCCACCTTCCTAGGTCCATCCCCTTTAAACCCATCCTCACATCTATCCTATGTAGCGCTGACGTGGCGGCCCGTCCTCCCAAGGATGAGCCTAACCATACCCACTAGCTTTGGAAATGCCAAAACGCTTTTATAAAAAAGTAGATTTGTGTTAAATCCACTGTCTTTAACAAGGGATTATGAATCCCTTTTCTTTTAGCATCACACTCCAACATTCAATTTTAGAATCGTCTCTAAGAACTCAAGTTCATCAGGTTCCCCGTACGAGTGGAAAAATAGCCCTCAAAGGGCCTTGAATTTTCAATTTTTTTTAAATTTTCAATTGGGTTTAGATGTTTAACTATTTAAAACATAATATTTGGCCGGTCGTTTGTTAATAAAATTTATTTTGAAACATCGATCGGATTGTGTTAGAATAAAATATATAATGAAACGAAAACAAAAATAAGCACGTTATAACAAAATATTTCGGAGTGTTAAAAAAACTATACTTTAACAGGAGGGTCCTAATATATATAGGGTAAGGTTCATGCGAGAACCACCTTTATTGTGAGAACCGCGATAACCACAAAAGTAACCCACTACATCACCACCCAAAACCTAACCCCCCCCCAACCCAATCTAAATGCTAATAACTACACCCCCAACAAACCTTTTTAAAAAATCTAAAAACCACTCAAATTTTTTATTTTTTTAAACATTTTTTAACAAAAAAATCGCTACTTTTCGTCAAAAAAAATTTTGGTGACGAAAAGTAGCGATTTTTTTGTAAACAATGTTTAAAAATATATATATTTTTGGGTGGTTTTTAGTTTTTTTTTAGGTATTTTTGGGTGGTTCTTGCGGTTCTCGCAATAAAGGGTGGTTCCTAACGGATCCTTCTCTCTCTCTCTCTCTCTCTCTCTCTCTCTCTATATATATATATATATATATATATACATATATATATAGGAGAAGGATCCTGTAAAAAAACATTTTTCGTGAGAAGTGTGAGAAGGCATAGGAATTGACATGTAGGCATCATGTTTTGGAATTAAGCATTTGATTTGTTTTGGCAAGAAAAAAATATCAAACATAACAATTTAAGATACAATGCAATGAATTCTAGGCTTAAAACTTAAAACACCATGCTAAGAACGTTAAATAGTGTGTTTTAATTG